>CM072816.1:22329957-22929957 GCA_036937905.1 Salvia rosmarinus | reverse complement strand
TTTTCTCCTATTGGACACCGTGAAGGCGTGTTGCAACGACGGAGAGACCGCACCTGAGCCGAATTGTTATCTCTATTTTCTTTCTTCTTTCTTCTTTCTTTGTTGTGTGCAAGCCGTAGAAAGCTGTTGGAACAAGACGTTGAGTTGCTGCCGGGGTCGACGGAGGTTCTGTTCGGGAGCACGTTGACGACGACGAGGCTGTTTGGATTCACAACAGTGGTATCAGAGCCATGGTTATTTCTCGTTGTAGTTGGTAAGTCGGGATCTTGGTCTTAGGATTGCGCTCGGGTAAAGCGGCTAAAACCTCTCGGTTTTAAAATTCTAGAAAACTACTAATTGGCGCAGTATAGGATTGGGTTTTGTTTCTGTTTACCAACGTGTCTCTCGTTTGTTAGCTATGTGATTAAATCGAAAATCTTATTTGCCTTGAGAATATTTTCGCTCTCTGATTTGTATTCCGCTGCATTAAGGCTGATAAATTTTTCTTGATTTATTGTGTGGCATTATGTCTTCTTTGACGCATTATGGTTTGGCACCTTTTGATGGTAAGACGGACTTTGGTTTTTGGCAACAGAAAATGGAATGTATTTTAATTCAACAAGGTGTTTATCAAGTAATTGATGATTCTTATGATAATGAAGTCGATGAGAAAAAGAAATTTCAAATGAATCGTCTTGCTTTGTCTGCTATTATCCTGAATTTATCTGAGTGTGTTCTTAGAAAAGTAGGAATGATGACTTCTGCTTAAGATTTATGGTCAAAACTTGAAGAGTTGTATACTGAAACGTCTTTGCCTTCTAAAATATTTCTGACTGAAAGATTCTTCCGTTTTAAACTTGACATGTCTAAAGGTGTTAATGAAAATGTGGATAGTTCACTAAGTTAGTTCAAGACATAAAATTGACTGGTGATAAACATATTGATGATTATGCTTCGTTTGCGCTTTTAAATGCTATTCCTGATTCTTACAGTGATGTTAAATACTGGCGATAAACTTGATGGTTGTGATGATCTTTACGATCTTCTGTAGCTTTGTGCTAGTTATCTTTGTGATAAATCTTTATGGTTGCTTTGTGGTAAACTAGCTTTGTGTTAGTTAGCTTTGTGATGTTTCTTCATGAGCTTCTAATTATGTATTGGTTGCCTTCATGCTTTGTGATTGCTTTGTGAGCTTCTAATTGTGTGTTAGATATCTTTGTGCTTTATGGGTATTTTTTCTATGTGTCTTTTTTTGCAGGTATGAACACGGTTAATTTACCCTTAGTTGATCTTTGTGATCATATACGGACTGTGTGTCTATACGTCTTGTTCCTTGCTCTGTCTGTGTGATTTTGCAGGGGACGCTCGGCGATGATGATTGTGCGGTTTGTTCTCCGATGCACACATCAACACAGTTGGGTTAAAGGTGGAGATTGTTATTAATTGTTGGCCCAAATTATAGACCCAAGCCCAAAACTTTCCCTATCCCTTCATATACCTAATCCTCATCTCTCTCTATTTAGTGATTGAAAAACACACGCCTTCCTTAATCATATTGAGAGTCAGCAGCGAGAGAAACACAAAAAGGCTTACCCATTCCCACACCAAAATTGCAGCCGCACCAGTAGCATTGAGGCAGGCTGACCGCTACCTTCTTCCTCGGCGAGGGGCCTCACTGTTTTCTTCCTAGTTCCTTTGTGGGACTTAAAACAAGGAAGGAGGTTCAACCTTGGTTCAGCCTTTGATTCTTGGATAAGAGTGTTACGGGTTTTGTGTGCATTGGTGCTTTGTGCACCGTGAATGATTAGAGTGGGCAGCAACCTGTTCGTGGAGAGCTACCGGGTTTAGGGGGTTATCTTGGGTAGTGGTTGTTGCGTATCGACGAGTGTGATTTTCTCCTATTGGACACCGTGAAGGCGTGTTGCAACGACGGAGAGACCGCACCTGAGCCAAATTGTTATCTCTATTTTCTTTCTTCTTTCTTTGTTGTGTGCAGGTCATATAAAGCTGCCGGAACGAGACGTTGAGTTGCTGCCGGGGTCGACGGAGGTGCTGTCCGGGAGCACGTTGACGACGACGAGGCTGTCTGGATTCTCAACAGAGCCGAAAACCATCGTACTCAAGCTTGGTTTGTTTATGTTAGATTAAACCAAGCCATAAGATTGTAAAGAGAAAGATCAGTTTTATTTATTGCTTTGTTCTCTATTTATAGAGATTACAAAGGCTTACATACATATGCATGGAAAATATAATTTAGCTAACCTTCTCTTAACAATTTTGCCACATCATCATAACTACCTAACAAACTTTCTAAAACAGAAATCTATATCTAACAGAACATAACAGAAAGCATGCATGCCATGCATGCTAATACAACCCCCGTAAACATTGATCAGCCTTTGTCGATTGGCAGTTTTTGAGTGAGCAGAGTAAACCAAGCTATAGTAATTGTGATATATTAGAATATCAACAACTTGGTCTTCTAAAGCTATATGAAGAACATCCAGCTCGCGTTTGATAACTTTGTCCCGAATAAAATGATCATCGATCTTAATATGCTTAGTACACGCACGTAGAATCGGATTTGAGGCTATGGAGGCTGCACTTTTGTTATCACACCATATCATATGTACTTGTGATAATGAACAACAAATTTCCACTAGAAGATATTCAGCTAGAGACCTGTATTCCGACTCAGTAGAACTACGAGAAACAACTCCTTGTTTTTTGGAACTCGAGAAAAAGGTTAGAACCCAGGAAGACAAAATATCCTTCAGTTGATTGGCGGTCGTCAATAGAGCCAGCCCAATCTGCATCTGAGTAAGCAGAGAGTGACAGATACGGAGATGGTTTAAACACAAGAGAATGATTTAGAGTGCCTTTGAGATATCGAATGAGTCATTTGCATGCTTTCCACTAAAGTTGGGTTGGTTGTTGAAGGAATTGACTCAACTTATTCACCATATAAGATATATCCGTCCGTGTGATAGTAAGATATTGAAGAGCTCCAATGGTACTCCGGTAGAGAGTAGGATCGTCAAAGAAGGGACTGTCACTTTGATGGAGTTTGGTGCCAGCGTCATAGGGCGACGACTGAGGATTGCTATCAAGAAGATGTGTCTTAGCAAGAAGGTCCCTTATGTACTTGGTTTAGATAAGGTGTAAACCGATTCTTTCTTGGATACTTCAATGCCGAGAAAGAATGTCAGATTTCCAAGAGTTTTTAGAGGAAATGCTGAGGAGAAAGTGGAAATAAATTCCTTTACCATTGAAGAATCATCACCTGTAACTAGTATGTCATCGACATAGACCAACACCAACAAGAGTTTGCCATTTTTCCTCATATAAAAAAACGAATGATCAGAATTTGAGTATTTAAACCCATAGGCAGTTAATTGAGTTTTAAGCTTATCATACCATGCTCGAGGGACTTGTTTTAAGCCGTACAGAGACTTCTTCAATCGACAAACCCAATCTGGATGTTTAGGATATGTAAATCCGGGAGGCTGCTTCATAAACACTTGCCGATCAAGGTGGCCATTGAGGAATGCATTATTTATGTCTATATGTTGTATTTCCCAACTGTAGGTTGCAGCTAAAGCAAACAACAGCCTGACAGAAACCGGTATCACAACCGGACTAAATGTTTTCAGAAAATCTAGTCCAACAAGTTGCTGAAATCCTTTAGCTACAAGTCTAGCCTTGAGTTTATCAAGAGTGTCATCGGTAAACAACCTAACTCTATACACCCATTTGCAATCAATCGGGTACATATCTGTTATAGGAGGAACAACATCCCATGTATCTTTCACCTTTATGGCTTCAATCTCAGTAGCCATGGCTTTATACCAGAGAGAATGAGCAATGGCCTTAGAGTCAGACGTCGGCTCAGTGAACTTAGTAGAGGTGTGATGAGATTTTGAACCAGTGGGTGAGAAAATGGAAGAAGGTGGTATATTTGACATGGCTAAGAAGGCCTTTGGTTTAAAAATACCATTTTTTGATCTAGTAGTCATAGAGTGAGAGTTGCGGAGAAGAAGCATGGTCGTGAGATAAGATATGAGAGGTGAAAGCACTGGAATTGGATTGGGAATGGATGAGATAATTGGATTATTTGAAGTGGAAGTACTGGATGTGGAGCTGCGGGTAGATGAACTATGTGGAATAGGAGAATCTGTGGATGCTGAAGAAATATGAGGAGTAGAAGATAGAAACTAAGTAGTGGGAACAACAGAGGGTTCAGCAATAGAGGATAGAGGTATAGGTATAGGTATAGGTAGGTAGGTATACGTAGAGGTGGGAGAGTAAGAAGATGAGATGTATTAAGATTTTTATCTGGGGTAAAAAGTTCAATATGAGGAAACTCACATTAATTGAATAGGACGGACCTAGCGATGTACATTCTCCCAGTGGGATGAAGGCATTTGTATCCCTTATTATCAGGACTATACCCTAGAAATAGACACTTAGACGATCTGTATTGGAGCTTAGAAGTGTTGTATGGTCTGAGATAGGGAAAGCAACTACACCCGAATACCTTTAGAAATTTATACTCGGGCAGTGTGTTGTACAAAACTGAATAGGGAGATCTGTTATGGAGTGATGGAGTAGGTAACCTGTTAATAAGAAAGACAGCTATTTGGAAAGCTTCCCACCATAAAATTTTTGGTAGCGCGACTGTAGCAAGGAGAGTAAGACCGAGTTCAATGATGTGTCTAAGTTTTCTTTCAGACTTACCATTTTGTTGATGCGTGTAGGGACAAGGATGTCTAAAGAGAATACCTAACGAAGTAAGGATAGACTTTAAAGGTTTGTACTATTCCCCTAATCCAACTGCACAACTAAAATTTTGGTTTGGAATTGCCGTTCAACAAACTTATGAAAATTTTGAAACACGGACGACACTTCAGACTTTGCAACTAATGAAAAAATCCAAGTAAATCTTGTATAGTCATCAATATGAACATAGTAACGATAACCATCTGAAGAAACATTTGGGCCAGGACCCTATACATCATTGTGGATAAGTTGAAAATGAGCAGATGTGTTGATGTCTACCGATGGAAAATTAAAGGAATGTATTTTAACTAATGCACATGCATCACAAAAGCTAGATTTTGACACATTTACATGTACGTTCATAGCTTGAAGAGTGGTACCTAACACACTATTACAAGGATGGCCAAGACGAGCATGCCACAATTGATGCTATTATTAGACTGAACAGTATAACAGGTGGGTGGTAAAGTGGAATTAGGTGAGGAAAAACCTGAAGAAACTGGAGATCTGTAGCACGACGTGTACTTTATGAGATCCAGATGGTACAAACCATCTTTAAGGGTTCCCTCCAGCAAGACCTTGCGAGACTTTTTGTCCTTAGCAAAACAGAAATTTGAATGAAACTCTAAGAACACATCATTGTCTGCGGTAAATTTTGATATACTGAGAAGACTTTTGGTGATGTGAGGGACAAACAAAATATTACTAAGAAGTAGAGAATAGGGTGATTGAAAGCAAGAGAGTGAAGTAGATCCAATGTGTGTGATAGGAATTTGAGAACCATTATCTACGGTTAACATTTCAGATCCATGATAAGGATATTGAGTATGGAGAGAGCTAGGATCAGCAGTGACATGCGCAGATGCTCCTGAGTCCAAGTACCAATCGGATGAACTGGAAGATTGAGAGCGAGGAGAGGAGACGTTATAAGCTGCATGAGAGATATGAGACATAGATGCAACCTGAGATAGAGAGTTAAATGGCATAACCGAATTAGAACAAGATGTAGAAGTGTCAGTTGAAATAATATTTGCTTGAGATTGAGATTGAGGGAACGGTATAGTTTCTGGTCCATTGAAGCTCACATCAAACCTTTTGTAGCATTTGAGAGCTACATGATTAGGTTTTCCATATAATTGGCAGATAGGTTTATTTCCATTGGAGTAACGACCTCCTCCTCTGCCACGATTGCTCATAACTCATCCAGATCTATTTCCACGACCACGAAATTGTCCATATTGTTGCTACTGTCCATAACGTTGTTGATACACAGCATTGACTTGAGGTTGAAAAGCTACATTAACTGTTTTCGTAGCAGTAGCTTGATTTTGAAGACGTAACTCATGAGTTTGAAGGGGAAAACTGTACCTCATGTAGAGATAACTCCTCACATTTTGAAGACAACAACACACTGATGATTCCGAATTATGCACCAAGTCCTTGAAGAATATAAGAGATTAGATCAGACTCCAAAATCTGTTGGCCTATATTGAATAATTGATCAGAAATCTCTCGAAATTTGAGAATGTAATCATCGATCGAAGAAGCTCATTTCTTTAATGCATGCATCTGATTTCGAAGCTGCATCGCGCGAGCTTTTGATTGAGAGTGAAATAGCGTTTCAAACACACTCCATATTTGAGCTGCAGTAGTGCATCTACCTATGTACCCTATCATTTTGGGAGAAATAGATGTGAGAATCCAACTAAACATGAATTGATCGTGATAGAGCAAGTCGAGATAGGTGGGATTGGCAACAGATGCAGTTGGAATAGTTCCTTCAACAGATGGATGCGACAGTAGAAACTGTGGCGGTGCGGCTTGAAGTAATATTTCTTCAAATCCATAGGCACGTGCTGTAGCAAGGACCTAAAATTTCCAAAAGTTGTAGTTTGAACGATCCAGTTTCAAACTAATTGGATGCATAGCTAGGAGAGAAGTGGTAGTTGATGTGGTGGAAGGATCCATGACCGAGTAGAAGAAGCCGAGATGAACAGAAAGAAAGGTTGAGGCAGAATATTTTGGATCAAAAAAACAAGCTCTGATACCATGTTAGATTAAACCAAGCCATAAGATTGTAAAAAGAAAGATCAGTTTTATTTATTGCTTTGTTCTCTACTTATAGAGATTAGAGAGGCTTATATACATATGCATGGAAAGTATAATTTAGCTAACCTTCTCTTAACAGTTTTGTCACATCATCATAACTACCTAACAAACTTTCTAAAACAGAAATCTATATCAAACAGAACAAAACAGAAAGCATGCATGTCATGCATGCTAATAGTTTAGTATCGAGCCGAGTCTCGAGTTTTATTTATCGAATATTTCGAGCTCACGAGCTTATTCGAGCTTCAATCGAACCCAAATAAACTTTTTAAATTTAGATATATGTTTAGAATATAGATTATTTTATTTTAAAAATAAATTATTTTATCCACAATAACATAATATATTTATTGATTTCTTATAACAAATAAAAATAGTTAGAGATTTAACACAATAAATACTAATTGTAGAAAGAAAATAATTATGTTTAGTTAATAATTTTATATTTTCAAAGTAAATCAGTTAACGAACTTGTTCACGAGCTAACAAGCCGAATACTATCATGCTCAAGCTTGGTTTGTTTAGCTAACGAGCTTCACTAAACAAATTCGAACGAACTTTTATCGAATCGAACTCCGAATAGCTCACGAATAGTTTGGCTCATTTACAGCCCTAGTCCTAATGGAAGAGGCTTTAATTTTGGAATGCTGGAGTTCTACTGCATTTTGCTTAAATTCTTTTAATTTTATTTTGGGCATGTATGGATAAAATCTAATTCCTTACCTTTCTTATTTCTTTCGGTTGGTATTTTTCGTTTATGCTTGCAACTAAAATTGCAGAAGCGAAGACGAAGCAGATCTAATAATCAGAAATTAGGATCTGACAACTAAAAATAAACTTATGTTAGTTATTTTTTTGGAGTTCTTGAAAATAAAGAAAGTGGAAAGAGTCAAACAAACACCTTCCTAAATATTTTTTTTATTATAATTTTATTTATTTTGTAATATTTATTTTGAAGAACTATCGAGATACTATCACATTAACATAAAATATTAATTTATTTTTTAAATCATATTTATAAAGCATTAATTACTGCTAAATACACAAGCTTTAATACAATTATGCTTTGTCATATGAACTTTAAAATTTGAATGATAATACATAAACTTTTGATTTTTATGATTTTTCCCATGAAATTGAATTACCCCCAAATTGAATCCAATGTGACAAAATCAAAAATAATGTGACAATCAAATGATGTAGTTTTGCTCAGAACGACAACGTTTTGGATTGTCACATAAAATAAAGTAAAATATAATTAGAAATAATTTTCACATATCATCACCCTCCTCTATCCCTCTTCTATCTCATCCCTCTCTCATCTCACCCACCAACATATTCCTTCCTCATCTCCGATGACCACCATCACCACCACCAATATACATGTATAAGCTCAACTTACATATAAGATCCACATTGCTGCTCTCGATCAAAATTCTCTCTCTTTTTTTAATTTTTTTTAAGTGTTTTGGGTATAGGCCGGCGATATGGTGGAAGGGGACGAAAAGCTGGCATTTTCAATGGTGTTCGTTGACGGCAAGAGAGAGATGGACATCGGAGAGGTCAGAGTCAATCCCACGCTCAAGTACAAACCGTTCCAGCATATGCTAAGCCAAAAGATCAGGATTTCCCTAATCAAATCTCCATCTACCTGGTGGACAAGAGGAAGAACCCTAAGTCGTCGTTCTTAGAGGACCGACGACGAACCCCTATCACCAAAAAAGTCAACTTTGGCCTAATCTATCGCCAGAAGAAGTGTTGTTTCCTCGTCATGTTGAAGAGGTCTCGAAAGATGAGGAATCGAAGGGAGAAGACGGTGATCGAGCTCGACTTCGCCAGTTCATTGAGCGAGTTTCACCTGCCGGCGATGCAATCAGCATCAGATAATCTGGTGTTGCTCCGGAGAAATCAGCAGGTTCCATTTTGTGACTAGAAGATTGCTAGATTTAATGATCAGTTGCAGGAGTTGGGAGCTCAAAGAGAGAATTATCATATGGCAATGGCGATGGGGAACTTGAGATAAATTCAATTCATATATGTTGGTGGTGTTGGTGGTCACCAGAGAAGATGAATGATGATGTTGGTAGGGTGGGATGAGGGAGAGAGAAGACTGATGATATGATGTGGAAATTTTTTTATTTTTTTTTTTCTTAATTTTACATGACAATCCAAAACGACGTCGTTTGATTGCCACATCATTTCTAATTTTTTCATATTGGATTCAATTTTGGGGTAGTTCCTAATTTCATGGGAAAAATCGGAAGTTTATGTATTGTCATTCAAATTTTAAAGTTCATTTAACAAACCAATATTATGTTAAAGTTTGTATATTTAGCTGCAATAAACCCATTTATAACTTATAATGCAAAATAATTCTCCGTCGAAACTCGATTGGTTACACACTAGTTATTGTTGGAAAAATTCCTAACTAATGGGAATAAGTCCAACTTAACTGCGTGTTTTGATTAGATCTCAAAATCTCTGATGATTGTCCTGATATTGTAACTAATATTGCTGACTTGTTTTGGAGTTAGACGTTGTTGTTATAGGTTTCACCAGTAGAACTACCAGCTTGGACAAACTCAAGATTGAAAAAGTTCAAGCGATCAAGGCGGTCATACCGATAGAAGTATCGATGTCGACTGGTGATAAGAGTTCAACCGAGATCGCACATCAAGGCGACGGAAGAATAACTGATGTCTGAATACGGAAACATAGTGATGCTGATGAAAAGAGCAACTGGAGCAAAGTCGAAGAAGAAGACTGATGTCAGAAGACTGAAGACTGACGTCGAAAGACTGAAGATCGGAGACTGAAGACTTGGAGCTGCTGGAAGCAAAAAGAGGTCAGGATATAACTAAGTGTCATACCAGCAGCTGATTGCCCATTATGGAAAGTCAAAGCTTACTACCAGAAGTCAAAGCTGGCTAGCAGACGTCAAAGCTGGCGACTGGAAGTAGAAGCTGTTGATCTATAGTCAAAGTTGGTGACAAGTAATCAAAGTTGGCGAAGCAAAGTCAAAGTTGGCTGATGAAAAATCAAAGCTAATTATATCTACGTCAAGCTGAAAGCATCAAGCTGACTCAGGTTACCAAACTGACAAAAGACAAGAGTTCAACCTACTCATAAAAGACGGAGCATCCTCGATTGGTCCAACCTGAAGTCAACGTATTGACAAAACACATAGTCAAATCAATTGGAGAAACACAAAAATATTTAACCCCTGGGTAGCATATCTGTAGAGGATCCTGACATGCCAGAAGACCTTTTCAGAGTTGCAGAGTTATAGTGTACGATGAAGCAGACCCTGTCAGCGATGTACGAGGATTCTCAACAAGAAAAACTCAAATGTCAAATAGAAGTATGTGATTGGTGCTCCCTCCAATGACATTATTCATCATCTTCTCTATAAATACGCGTATAATTCAACATTTGAAGGTTACCGAAACGTTGAACATTCAAAGTACTCTAAGCATCAAAGCCCAATACTCAATTCCATCAAACAACAATTTCGAAGAAGGAAGTTCTCAAAGTATAAGCAAACCTTCAAAGTTCACAGATAATTATCAGCTCAAAGTTTCAGTTTACACTTCCTTAAGTCTAGGATATTTATCTTGTTTATCTTAATCCTGTACATAATGAGTTTAACGCATGTATCAACTCAGAATCTCAGTTGAAAACCCTCTCTACAAAAACCCCCAAAAAGTTTGTGTAGAAGTTTGGGCAAGTAAACAATAAAGTGTCAGTTGTTGAAAGCTTGGTTATCTAGCACCCGTAAGTTAGAGATTAGGTAGACTGCACCCGTAAGCAGTCAAAGGTTTCCTAGCACCCGAAAGTGTAGGAAGAATGCCAAGTAAGGCGGGATACTGTAAGGATAACTCAATATCTAGGTTTACTCTTGTACCAGTAAATAAGATCCAATCTAAAGTTAGTGGATTAATTGAGCAATCAGTCCGTGGACGTATGAGCTGATCTTTTCGAACCACGTAAAACTCATCGTGTTATTTACTTTCAGTATCGGTATTATATTACATGTTATTGAATTGCAATCATCAGCACACATCATAATTTTGAAACCCTCAATCAATATCAGTCTGATATTGGAGAAATATAATTAAAAACTGACTAGGTAATATTTGACTAAGTGTTTCGTATCAGTTTCAAGTTTTCTCTAAAGAAAATTTTGTAACCACCTAATTTTGTACGCACATCAGTTATCAGTCCAACTGATCAGTTGCCTCAGCAATCAATAGTTTTACTAACTAATATCACTATATACCAGATTTTCCTTATCCAGGCGATCGGCGATGCTACAAACAAGATCGAATCGACGGTTATCCGACCACCATCGCATCAAGAGCAATCACTGTAAAGAAAAAGCTTTAAATTTACCTAACTAGTATATTTCCCTCTTCCCCATCCCTAATACACCAGTTTGTATCCAGTGGGCCTCACGCTATATATATATATATATATATATATATATATAGGGTAGTCACCCTGATCCCGGATAGTATGTAGTACCCAATCTAGACCACATTTTGAACACGTGGCAACACCACAAGTCGACACGTGGCGCCTTCTTTCTTTTCTTTTCTTTTTAATTTTCATGAGGGCAAATGGGAAGAAATAAATCGCCTTCTTCTTCTCTCCTCGACGGCAACGGACGGGCCGGGAGGCGCGACGACGCAATCGAGACAGACGGCGTCGGCGTTGTGGCGGCAACACCGGCGAACAACGGCAACAAGATATACAAACAATGATTTTGAAAGAAAGAAAAGAAGAAGAAAAATTTGAGGAACAAAATTGATGGATTTTGAGAAAAATAGAAGATGAATTTGATAGATGATTGAAGAATCGAGAAAGATGGTGTTTATGATGGTGGTTCACGCCGATTCGCCGATAATCGATGAAAGAGGCGACGAATTGTTAGAGAATGATGGATGAGAGATTTGATATCGAAAACCAAAAAAATGCATTGAACAAAACATGAAACTGCATTGAACAAAACATAAAAATGCATGTTCCCACGAAATAGAAATATGCATTTAACTTAGCGCGTCCATGCATTGATCAAAACATGACAATGCATTTAACAAAACATGTTCACGCATTTAACAAAACGTAAAATGCATGCCAATGGGCGCGAATGAGGGCCGGAGCGACGACGAGCAGGCGCCTGTTGGCGTGCATCTGCTGCTAGGCGTGAGCTCATCAAGTGGCGCCGCGCTAGACGCTGACTTCCAATCACATGCATTATTCTCTTCAAGCGCATGCATTTTTGTTCATTTAAATGCATTATCCATTCGACTAAATGCATTTTTGTTTTTCGCAATCACATAACAAATCAAATTACTAATCTACCCTTAATGACGCGAAAAATCAAATTAAGCTTAAAAGTCCGAAAAATTACGAATCATAGGATATGAGATGAGTGGATGAGATTGAGTACTACATACTATCGGGGCTCGGGCACTATTTGATCCCTAATCTATATATATATATATATATATATATATATATATATATATATATATATATATATATATATATATATATATATATATATATATGATCTTTCATTTTTGACATTGCATTTAGCCAACCATTTTAGATTTAGGGGACAAGATATACTTGTAGATCGGTGAGGTTTAGGAAAATGGGACGAACCCCTATATGTGGGGATATACATGGTACATAGACGTTTGGAGAGAGGGGGTAGTGTTTGATCGGAATTTAATTTGGTTCGATTGAATTTGGTAACTACTGGGATAATCTTTAGTACAATTAAGCAATTGCTTAGGATTCTATTTAGGAAGTTAATAAATTTATTTTCGAAGGGTTGTTAGTTATGGTGCGAAATATATGTCAGATGAGAGTTTGCACATTGTTGACGTTTAGAGATGGCGAAATATTTTAAAAGCTACTTGATCATGAGGGCATATCGGCTCAAACAAAACAAAGTAGGACTCATCTATATCTAAAAGAAACAAAGAAAAAAATCAAATGGCCACAAAAACTTGGCGAAGGAACTAAGAATTAAGAATCTATTTAGGCCTTTAAATATTTTTGTTTTATTTTATGATAATGTTAGCCGAAGCTTGCTTAGCGGTTATGCATGAATTTACTGATAGGAAGAGTACATATCATCTACCGTTGCAGAATTGTTATGCTTTACAAATTCACCGTTTTGAACTAAGGGTCGGCATTGGATTACTCAATTCCATTTCAATTTTGATAACATAAAGGAACCGAAAAACATAAATCGTTTCGAAAAAATCAAATTTAACTACATCGAATTTAACTATTTGGTTTGATTTTTGAATTTCGAAAAAATTCGCTGACTCCTATTTAGACACGTGTTATTTCAGGGTTGTCTGGGAAGTAAATCTTGGGGTAATTCTACTATTATGTTGGCTTGGTTAGGTTTTAATCCAGAATCACTTTTTGGAGGTGACGTAAATCGGAATACCTGAAGTTGCTTTAACAAATATAGGAATCATTTGTCAGAAAATGTGTACAAAACAGTACAGAACTTGTCGGGCATGTTACAATTTAACAGAAATGTAGAAGCATGAGATCAAACAACAATTGAACTAAACATAATTGAAATACAAATGAAACTAAACCGTATACTAATGTCGAGTCGAGGAGACCTCATTCCGCAAGATGAGATACGCCCGGTAGTGCTCTCGGTTCAGGCGTATCGTCCCCAAAGATAGAACGGCAGCATCTCGTGGGTGGCAACACCGCAGACCAACGAGCTCCGGCGAACTGGACGGAGGCAAGGACAGAACTTGGACACAAACTATGTATGCAGGGAATACTCTTAGAGAATGCTGGAATGCTTTAGACAGTAGGTGGCTTATGCTGGGGAGACATGTTCTATTTATAGGAGTCGTCTCCTTCATGGGGAGCATGCTAGAGTCAACACCCGCATTGATGTCGGGTGTTACGAAGTTATGTCCCTCATTGAGTGCAGAGGGGTTACGCGACGGTTTCTGGAGACAATGTGGGAGTTACACCCACGTTTCCCGCAGAGCCATCATGTCGAACGTTAAAGCGTTATGACGAATACGACAACGCGCGTGCGTCGTGTTCATTAAACGTATCCGGACGTCTCTTCAAGTGCACAACAGGCTCAACGGATTGGGTCACACGAGTTGGGCCTCGGACCAACTCCATCTTTGGGCTCGATCAAACATTGATCCAAAATATACGAGCAATGGACCACGGAACCAGGCCCACGAAACAAGCCCCACGAATAAGCCCAAAGACCAAGATCCAAGATCCACGGAACCGGAGTCGGGCCTGGGTCCGGGTCCGGGTGGGTCCGGGTCGGGTCAGGCCGGGCCTGGATCTAGGCCCGGGCAAGGCGGCGCGCGTGTTGGCTTTTTCAGCCCATCACTTGTGCACATAATTATACTAAGTGTTCAATGAATCATTTATATACACAATTAATGAAGGTTCATTAATCAATGTGGGATAAGGATTAATTAATTCATGCTTATCCCTTAAGCACATAACTTCATGTTTAAGTGACCAACTTTGATCCATTATTTCTCACTCACCGAAAATCGGATTTGAGAATGTGAATACACCACGATCATCTACTCGAAACGTAGATCGATCCTATAATGTTTAATTTCACAAAATTAAACGTTATTTCACTCAAAATCTTGGTCAAAGTAGTTTCCTAGCAACTTGACTACATATATAATAATATATTTATTCACTGATTTCCAACAATCCTCCACATGAGTGGAAATAGTCATATGCATGTATGCAGACACAGCTCAGTCCTCAAGAAATGTTAAAATATTTGGACAGGTGATTTATAGCCTTGAACCTTCAATAGTCAATACCATCGAGTACACATGCGGATTAATGGACACTATGCCTTGAACTATTCCCCACAACGTGCACTAAGACAATGGTATTAACACTTTAACACCTCAACTTCATCCGTTCTCACATTTGATTCCATTTTGGCCATGGACATCCACTTTGGATTCATAAGTGTTCTGTTTGAAGCGGCCCCACTTCGCACTTACATAGGTGATTCTTTACCGAGTATCTTGTCATACTCAACCTCCTCAAGCATCTTAGAATCATTAAGAGTCAACAACTCAACCTCACCATTAGGCAAGTTTTCCAACACTCGTTTGCTTTCTAGGGAATAGACTAACTTGAGTGTTTACACACGAACTCCTATAGCTTAGTTCTCCCATTGAACCAAGTTCTTGGGATCTCCAATCATCATGGTTGGGTTACCACTATGATTGTTCTTAAGATGTGGATTTTAATCTCATTCCTACAGAACTTGATCATTTGATCACGGTTCAACCCTTTGGTTAATCGGATCCGCAGATTATCTATCGACTTGACATAGTCAATTAAGATAACCCCACTGAGATCAAATGCCTCACGGTATTATATCGCCGACGATATGTCGAGACTTACCATTATACAAACCACTTTTCACCCTTCCAATAGCCGCGGCTATCACGGTGAATCATCTTTGGTGGCGCGTGTTTAGACCAACATGGAATATCTTCAAAAATTACGTAGCCACTGCTTCCTTACCGACTTTATCCAAAGCTATGAATTACGATTTCAAAATGGATCGGGCTATACACGTCTATTTCGTGGATCTCCAAGAAACCGCACATCCCCAATCGTGAACACGCACTCCACTTGTAGAAAGTGAATCTTCGATCGATATCCATTGGCATCACAAGCATTCTTCAAGCACCGGAGGATATCTCGTGAAATCTGACCCATGATTTTGAGTATACTTCAAGTACCTCAAAACCTCACTAAAGCCTTTCAATGCTTCTTACTGGATTGCTCGTGTAACGACTCAATTTATTCACGGCCAAGCTATGTCGGGTCGGGTGCAATTTATAAGATACATCAAACACCGATGACCTTAGCATAGTCTTCTTACCCAACATGTTCACCCTGTTCTTTTCAGTGAACATTGAGCTCTAATGGGTCTTAGCAGCAAACTATCAAACGCGTTGAATTTCTTAAGCACTTTCTCGGCGTGAGTGAGATTGTGTCAAGACAATTCCGTCTCGATCTTCTTAGAATCTTGATTCCAATAATCACATCAGCTAATGTCATGCCCTTCATGTCAAAATTTCTATTTAACATGCGCTTTGTGTCATTAATGACTTGAGTATTGCTACCCATGATCAACATATCATCTACATACACACACTATAACATAACCATTATCGTTGTTCTTAACGTGAGACACATTTATCACACTCGTTGATCTTGAAACCATTTGCCAACATTACATTGTCAAATTTTAAGTGCCATTGCAACGGCGCTTGTTTCAAACCATATAGAGACTTCACAAGTTTGCATACCTCGCCTCTCGACTGTGTACTACAAACCCGCGGGTTGCTCTATATATACCTCATCCTCGAGGTCACCATTCAAAACGCAGTCTTAACGTCCATTTGATAAATCTCAAGATTGTATAAAGCAAAGAATTGCGGAAGCACCCTAATAGACGTAATCCTCGTCACATGTGAATATGTATCAAGAAATCGTACCCTCTTTGTTTAAACCCTTCGACAACTAAACGGACCTTATACTTTTCAATCGATCCATCCGCCTTGCATTTCTTTTAAGGATCCACTTGCATCCTAAGGGCTTACAATCTTCTCGACAAATCAACCAAATACCAAGTGTGATTTCACGAGAATGGAATCAATCTCACTGAATACCGCCGAGCATTCCGTCTCGCCAAGATAGGTTACTTTGATCGATGTTGGTTCTTCGTCCAACATGAACACAATATAGTCAGGACCAAAATCATTTAGCTCGACTCTCACCGTCACGTCTTGGTTCGACCGCTTCGATCGAGACCTCGATCGCTTATGCGATATCGGTTCTTCCTCCAAAGGTTTAGAACTCAAAGCTTCACCATCAGTTCTATTGCTAGAACGGGCTTCACTTTTATCCTTGTCTTTATATGGATAAACACTTTCAAAGAATATAGCATTCCTTGACTCAATCGTCGTCCCCACAGTCATATCCGGTACCTCTGACTTGTGGATCAGAAAATGATAAGCGCTGTTGTTCAGTGCATACCCAATAAAGATACAATCGACTGTTTTAGGTCCAATTGTAACTTGTTTAGGAAAAGGCACCTAAACCTTCGCCAAACACCCCCACACTTTGAGATATTTGTATGATGGTTTTCTTCCTTTCCACAACTTGTAAGGAGTGTCATCCTTACTCTTAAGTGGAATCTTGTTCAGTATGTAGTTGGCTGTCAAAACAGTTTTCCTCCACAGGTTCTGGGGCAACCCTGAACTAATCAACAAAGCATTCATCATCTCCTTAAGTGTTCGATTTTTACGTTCAACAATGCCATTAGACTGAGGTGAATAAGGAGTCGTTGTTTGATATATTATACCACTTTCGTTGATAATGCCTCAAATGGAGCTACATATTCTCCCCTCTATCATTTCAAGCGATCTTAATTCGACGACTTAGTTGATTTCTCTTTCTTCAAGTTTTAAAAGCTTCAATAACCTCGCCTTTTCTTAGAAGGTAAAGATAACAATATCTTTCAGACAAATATCAAAAACGTGATGAAATACTTTTACCACCTCTAGTTTGTACAAACTTTAAATCACACACATCAGTGTAAATAAGTTCTAGAGGTTTAGTGCTCCGTTCTACCGAATGAAACGGTAACTTAGCCATTTTGGCTTCCACACAAACCTCACATTTTGTTTGTGTATTAATTTCATTTAACTTTAGTAAATCTAAATTTACTAATCTTTTTATTGCATTTAGATTAACATGTTTTAATCTACAATGTCATAAATCAGAGCACTCAGTCAAGTAAGAGGATGTAGATGCATTTTCATTCATCACAATTTTGGGTACACGGTGCACAGCCATTACATTTAGTTTGAAAAGACCCCCGGTGAGATAACCCCTACCAAGGAACTTTCCAAATTTGATCAAGACAAACTTGTACGACTCAAAAACTAGTCTAAAATCCTTATTAACTAGAATAGAGCCCGACACTAAGTTCTTGCGAATGTCTGGGACATGCAGCACATCCTTCAACGTGATCTCAATGCCGAACGGCATCTTGAGCACCACATTACCAACTCCGACAATCTCGAACGAAGCTTGATTCCCCATGTTGAGCTTCCTCCCCTCAATAGGCTTGTAGATAGAAAAACGCATCTTTTCGGCGCAGACGTGCGCAGTTGCGCCAGTATCGATGAACCATCCATCTTGATTCTCGACGTGGTTGACTTCTTCGGTCACCACAGCAGCCAATTCATCATTGTCCCATTTATCAAGTCCTTCTCGACAACGCTGGCAACTTGCTTAGCCTTTTTCTTCAGTCGACGGCAGCCCTTCATCGTGTGACCATGCTTGCCACAATTGTAATAGATCCTCGTCAAACTTACGGGCAACCACCTTCGCTTTGCCTTTGTCATTGATATTGGGACGAACACGTTAATTGGAGGGACCGCCTCTCTCCAACAGGTTGGCCTTCGCATCGAGCAAGCCTTTCGCTTTTAGATCTTGCTTCTTCACGTCAGACTCAATGCGCAGTTTGATGATCAAGTCTTCAAGCGTCATATCATTTCGCTTGTGCTTAAGGTAGACCTTGAAGTCTCTCCACCCGAGGGTCGCTTCTCAATCAGTGTAGCGACTACAAAGCCGTCCGAAACAGTTTACCCTTCAGCTTGAACCTTGTGTACAATGAGTTAAAACTCTTGCACTTGATCCATGATCGATCGAGAATCGATAATCTTTTAGTCCAAATATGACTACAATGATCTTCTTTGTACGTGCATCATCACTACGATACTTCTTTTCTAACGCATCCCACATACATTTGGATGTCGTTACAACAGCATAAACACTATACAAGCTATCTTCTACACTACCAAGTATAAAATTTTTACAAAGATAGTCGCTAATGTACCAGTTGTCATATGCTGCTCGGACGTGAAAGTCCG
Organism: Salvia rosmarinus; assembly: GCA_036937905.1. NCBI lineage: Eukaryota > Viridiplantae > Streptophyta > Magnoliopsida > Lamiales > Lamiaceae > Salvia > Salvia rosmarinus. Next base: position 22,911,076 of record CM072816.1, on the reverse strand, counting down.
TCACTTGACCGGGCTAGCGGGCTCATCTTCCATCAAGAAGTTGGTGAAGCCCAACGTCGTGAGATAGAACAGCATCTTTTGCTGCCATCTCTTGAAGTCGGATCCTCCAAACTTCGACGGCTTCTCGACGGGCGACATCATCATTATGGTATGAACAGGCGCCGAGATCGATCCATAACCGGATCCACCAGCACCACCACTTGAAGTGTGCTGGAACATGAAACTCGTATAAGAACCGTCAGTATTAGATCCCGTGGATCCAACAGTCGACCTACTGAAAAGTGCAGTCGTCGAGCCAATGAAACTACTAAAAGTGGAACCAAACGTTGAACCACTAAAAGTGGAACCAACAATCGACCCAAAGGGTCCAATGGTTGATCCCGAAGGCAACAAACCAAACATGACCGTAGCTATTGTGCTAGAATTGGCAGCAGCAGCAGCAGAGGTAGCAGTGGAGGTGGCGGCGGCGGCCACGGAGGCGGACTCGGTGGCAGGAACAGTCGACATCTTCAAGCAAAGGTATTAGTTTCGAAAGTTTTAAGTTAATTAAAAATCTGAACTTCTTGTGGCAAGTCTTATCTCGTCTTGCGATTGTTAGAAAATATGTACAAAACAGTACAGAACTTGTCGGGCATGTTACAACTTAACAGAAATGTAGAAGTATGAGATCAAACAACAATTGAACTAAACAGAATTGAAATACAAATGAAACTAAACCGTATACTAATACCGAGTCGAGGAGGCCTCATTGCGCAAGACGAGATACGCCCCGATAGTGTTCTCGATTCAGACGTATCGTCCCCAAAGATAAAATGGTAGCGTCTCGTGGGTGGCAGCACCGCAGACCAACGAGCTCCGATGAGCTAGACGGAGGCAAGGACAGAGTTTGGACACAAACTATGTATGCAGGAGTGCTCTTAAAGAATGCTGAAATGCTTTAGACAGTAGGTGGCTTATGCTGGGGAGACATGTCCAATTTATAGGCGTCGTTCCCCTCATGGGGAGCATGCTGGAGTCAACGCCCGCATTTATGTCGGGTGTTACGAGGTTATGTCCCCTATTGAGTGCAGAGATGTTACGCGAAGGTTTCTGAAGACAAGGTGGGAGTTACACCCACGTTTCCCGCAGAGCCATTATATCGGAACATTACCGACAGTTACGATGAATCTGGACAACGCGTGCGTCAGTTCATTGAACGTATCCAGATGTCTCTTCAAGTGCACAACATGTTCAACGGATTGGGCCACACAAGTTGGACCTCGAACCAACTCCATCTTTGAGCTCGATCAAACATTGATCTAAAATATACGGACAATGGGCCACGGAACCAGGCCCACGAATAAGCCCAAAGATCAAGATCCAAGATCCACGATCCACGGAACACGGAACCGGAGCTGGGCCGAGGTCGGGGTCCGGGTCGGGCCGGACCTGGACCTGGGCCCGACGGCGCGCGTGTGGGCTTTTCCAGCCTATCACTTGTGTACATAATTATACTAAGTGTTCAATGAACCATTTATATACATAATTAATTAAGATTAATTAATTAATGTGGGATAAGGATTAATTAATCCATACTTACCCCTTTAAGCACATAACTTCATGTTTAAGTGATCAAATTTGATTCATTATTTCTCACTCACTGGAAATCGGATTTGAGAATGTGAATACACCACGATCATTTACTCGAAACGTAGATCGATCCTATGCCGTGTAATTTCACAAAATTAAACGTTATATCACTTAAAATCTTGGTCAAAATAGCTTCCTGACAACTTGACCACATATATAATAAATATATATTTATTCACTTATTTCCAACATCATTGGTCTGACTATTTTGTAAAATACATGAATTATTATAAAACAAAAGAAACTTAAATAATAAGGAAGCAGTATATTAAAGTGAGATATTTGCACTCATCTCCAACTAAATCAGGATTTAAGTGACCACAATTATTCAACATAGACTTCATTTCTAGAAAATATAAAGGCTCATTTTTGGATTATACATTCATCATTTGGTTTTATCATATTTTTATTTTCTTAAATTAACTTATGAAGCACAGTGAGCAAAACAGAAACCATTTTATTCACTCTGTTTCCAGTCCATGGCCGAGGTAATGAAAGTTTTGAGAAGAAGAAAAAAGAAACGGATAAATATTCAGACTGGCATCCTTAATTTTACAGGACTTGGAATCATCGGTTAAAGATAGATGCGATGTAAGGCGGTTAAGATAGTTAGGAATCATGTTAGTTTGTTAGTTATAAAGTTTGAATGTATATAAATCGTACCTGTAGCAAATGAGAATTGGTTGCAGTTGCAGTTACAGTATCTTTCTTAACATCTGGATTCAAAGTATTCATCAGAAATCACAGCAAACTCTTCGATTTGTGATCATTTCTGTCTGGTTTCAAACCATCTCCCAATGATTTCTAACTAACCTCTCCCAAAATGTCCTTTTCCTGAAGCTTTCAAGATCATAGTTTGAGAAGTTGGTAATGCATATATGGGAACCCTAATGTGTATATGCACATCACAATACATGTCTATTACATTCTGAAAATAGTGTCCGTTACCATATACGTGCATGACATATATCAACTTCATCACATTATACATTATTATCGTACAATAACTGATGTGATATTGAATTACAAGACAAGTGCAAGGCAAGTGAACGACTAACCTTTCGACTGGGGTTGGAGTCGACTTGACCTTCCCATCATCCCATGAAGAATGGAGTGAAACGCCAAGGTAAGGGTATCTCCTTGCTAATTGAGCTGCTTCAATTTGGTTCACACGGGCGACAAGCGAGGGGTTGCAGTCAACTACTTGTATCTTTCGGATAACATAGTTATCAGGTTCCCAATTGAGCTGTTCTAAATTGTAGCAGTGTTTTATGCTCAATTGCCTAATCGATGGCAAGCCACCAGGTGCCACTTTCCATTCAACCAAATCGGTGTCTTCAATATGAAGGAACGCAAAGCTAAAAGGTTCATCCTCTTTTATTTCCCACTTTGGGCCTTGAAAGGCATAGCATTGCAATTTGAGTACATGAAGATCTAGTTTAGCAATTATACTCATGTATTCCCAAGGATAACCTAGGCCACTTAGAGTCAACTTTCCCAGACTTGATGGGAACATTGAACGAGGGGCAGGCAGAGGAACAGCACCGGACCTCATCTCAGGATTCAGAACAACACATTTGAGGCACTCGAGTTTATGTAAGGTCGAAATGTGATTCAAGCAACGAAAGAGTTCACTACTATCATCATCGTCAGGCACCAGTTCAATTTGTATTCCTAACTTTTTCAGGTTGGGAGTTCTTTTAAGGACCCCCTCAGTACAACTGTAAGCACTCACACCTAAGAGTCGTGAGAGGTTTTCCAAGGGAACACAAGAATCAGAATTTGGTAGGTCGCTTCCCATGACTTCAATATGCTTTAGTTCTTTCATATCCCATATCTCCACAGGCATATAAGAATACAACAAAGCTCCATCTGATCGAATACTACTATGTTTATGGATTATTAAAAATTGAAGGTTCCAAAGTTTGGATATGGATGCAGGGAGGCCTCCGTTGTATGTGAGAGCAAGGTATCTTAACTGAACTAGGTTTAGTAACATAAGTGGGAACTCGTAGAAACGGACATTAAGAGCATCAAGAACTCTAAGCAGCTTCAAATTGACAAATATTGGCACTGGATATTGATGATAGGGACCCAAACAAAGGAGAGAGCGTACAATGGATGCACAATCATTTTCCACGGAGTTGTACAAATCCTTGACGCCAAACAAATTATTTTTGTGGACGCATAGTCGACGTTGGAATTTTATACATTCTTCTAAACCATCAAGACGACTACTTAGCACAAGAAAAAAATTGTTCATCCTAGCAATTTTGTGGGCCAAATGCCACAAAGCAGAATGAACTCTCAACGTTTTAATACGGTGTGGTCCATTAAACCAAGTTGCTAGGCGGCAGAGAACAAGATTATTGGAAATAAGCTCATTCAAGTACTTAATAGCATGATATCCTGATTTTTCAAGCATACTTGGCTCAAGAAATGTTCTCTCAGCTATCCACATGTTGATGAGCTTCGACTGAGGGATCTCATAATGTTGAGGGAAAACACCCATATATAGAAAGCATGCCTTTAGATGTTGAGGTAAATACTCGTAGCTTGGATATAGTACCTCTGATATTTGATCACATGCATCCACGAAAACTGAATTCTGTTTTTCTGCTACCTTGTTCCAATAATCTGGTGTCTTCTCGGCTTTGGACAGGAGGTTGGCAACCCTAACAATCAAAAGAGGAAGCCCTTCACAGTTTTCGGCAATCTTCTTTCCAGCTTTCTCGAGTTTAAGAGGGCATGAATCGTCACCAAATACCTTGTCACGAAGAAGATCCCAACTTTCTTCCTTACTCAGAAGACGCATTTCTTTTATGGCATCATAACTCGAGTTTTGTGTTTCTTCAGCTACTTCTCGTAGTCTTGTTGTAAGCAAGGTCACGGAGCTTCCATCATCAGGAAGATAACTTCTCAAGTAATTCCAAACACGTATGTCCCATACATCATCCAGCATGATAAGACATCTCTTCTTTATCTTCAAAATTTCTTTGAAGTAGAAAGCTATTCCCTTCTTTGCAAGCTCTTCATCCGTGACTGGACATCCCACTTGAGCTAGAATGTCTCGTGCAATTTCATCTAATAGAAATTTCCTACCAACTTTCACCCATGCACGACAGTCAAAATGCCTCAAAACCATTGAGTCTTCAAAAATTTCCTTAACCAGGGTAGTCTTACCAATACCCGCCATTCCAACGATTGCTAAAATACGGAATCTATCATCCACCATAATCCCATCTTTGATTAGCCCGAAGAGATCACAGAAGCCAACCATCTTTGAACTTGACTTATTTCCACTAAAATCAATTCTTGAGGAAACAAATTCATCATCATCTTCTTCTTCTTCAGGCATGTTGATCAATTGATCAACGTACTCCTTCTCCATTCTCTTCACCATTTCGACGAAAGAACAAACTTCTTGTCTTATATCATGCAGGTTTAAGGGCACTAGCAATGGATAGCACTCATCTCTATTAATGATTTCTCCAGATTGTGAAAGAAACTGATTGAAGACATGGGATTCAAGTTCATCTTCAAATTGAGACACAGCCTCTCTGATTTGCGCATCCAAAGCATTTATCTTCTTCCTGCTGCTGCTCTTGCTGCTAAAATCCAATCTTTTCAGAGTTTCTTGCAAAGACTTCAGCTCTTCGCAAGCAGTTTCTATGATTTCTGGACAAGGGGCCACATCAGACAAAATATGAGAAGAATTGCAGAGATCATCGATTGTGTTCCTTAGAGAAACAACAGCTGCATAAGCCATCTAAGCCTTTCTCTCTCAAACAAAATTCGGTGAACTGCACTGAAGAGTTTACCACAAACAAAACAGGATGGCGGCGGTACCTGTGAGGAGCTGGGAAGAAGAGGCGGGGGTAGGCGGGATGTCGTCAGAGTTTGGGAGGATGGCGGCGGTACCTGTGAACAGAGGGGTGGGAGAGGTGGAATAGGTAGGTAGGTTAGGGTTTTGTTCATTTTTATAATTAAGATTTTAAAATATTTCATTTGAAGGATTGAATATTTGATGGATTAAATATATGATAAGATAATTTTTATCTTTCAATCATTTATTTATTATAAATGATTAGTGAAAGATTAAAATTGGGATAAATAATCATTCCTTTATTTGGAGGATTATTTTAATCCTACATATATTGGTTGGATTAAAATTAATGAAGAACAATTCAAATGATTAAAATTATCCAGGGTTTTGGGATATCCTTAAATATTAATCCTTAAAAATAAATACTTGATTAAATTTGATTAATTTTATCTATTCAATCTAATCATACAAAATAAACACCATTTAAAGGTATATTCTTAAATTTATCCAAAAAAGAGTTACAAATTGACCATTCATTCTTATACGAGTAGATAATTTTTTCCCTTATTGTAGCAAATATAATAGAATGTGTAATTCCCTCTAAATGCAAATCAATAATTATTTAAAGGGATAATTATATAACAATAGGATATTTATACAAATTTTATTTTTTAATACGATCTTTAAATCAATGCACAAAGATATGAGTTTAGCAATTTTTACAATTACAACATGAATTCTAATTTGAATAAAATTAAATATTAGTTGTCTCAAAATACACGAATTTTGGATCATTTTTTATTGCACGTGAATTTTAAAATTTATTCTCAAAAATGCGAACTCTAATCCTTTTAGACGTTATCATATATTTCAAATCGAAACTGATATGGAATTCATCTCAAAGCACCTAAACTTTACTTATTATGGATTTCCTTGCAAATCCTGCATACAAACAATACAAACAATAATTTTGATTTTTCAAATGATTGTCGTGTCAGTTTTGATTTAAAATTTATGATAAATTTTAAAAAATGCTATAAACCTCAAATTATATTCGTTTTTATCAAAAGTGTTCTGAATTATTATATTGTATCAAAAATATTCAACGTTCATATTTCGATCTCCTAAATCTTGACGTGACTCGCCGAATACCACATGAAAATATCATGTAATTCCATGTGACGTCTATATTATTATAATAATAATAATTATTATTATTATTCTTTTGTCTTTTCTATTTAGTATCTAACGAGCTACATCAAGATTTTGGAGATCAAAAATTAGACGCAGGAATTTTATACAAAGTTGATAATTGAAGATTTAAATGAATATTTTTGATAAAACTAATATAGTTATATATAGGAAATGATAGGAAATAAGAATGAATTTAGGCCTTTGATTTGTTGAATCAATGGTTGAGATTTTAATTTCGATTACGTTACAGTTTTTTATTTGTGGAAATATATATGAATGCCCATTTTTTAAAAGTTGAAGCCGTGTACATCCATTTGAAAAAAGGAGTGCAGCCTATACCCAAACCATTTTTTAAATATATTTTTGGAGCATTTGCACAGAATTTAATACAATTATTTCAAATATCAATCACAAAACCGTTAATTTACTGACATCTTGTTATCAATTTTTACTTTTTTATAATTCTGTACAAATTAAATTAAAGTTATCTTTTATCAATTTTTACTTTTTATAATTCTGTACAAATTAAAGTTATTAAATTAAAAGGGTCAAACTATCGATTTTTAGTTATAAATTAGGGTTGGGCGGGGGTTGGCGGTTGGGGAGGGTTGGCCGCGGGGTTGGTCATGGGGAGGGTTGGTGCGGGGGTGGGGTTGGTCACGGGAGTGCTCATCGGCTAACCCTCAAGAAGACTTCGTCGACTACCAACCTATTTTTCCGAAAGTCATTTTATGAGTGTTTGTGGTTTTGATCTTCTGTTTTGTGAATATACGATTTATTATTAATTAATTATAAATTGCAATCCTATAATATTTGATTTTGTAATTTTTTCGTGAGTTACCTTGTAATTAATATTCAATAAAGTATGAAGACCATTGAAATAAATTATCGTTCTAGTGAATTTGAATACTGATGAAAATTAAATAAACCAACAACTTCATACTGATGAAAATTAAATAAATCAACAACTTCATATTTAATAGACATGAATTTTTGCAGTGAATTTACTTCACCTATATAATTCATTCTTTCCTTTCGTTCACTGAATCACTCACTTTCATCTTGCGCATATCTATATTTACAATCATTTTTCTCTATCAAATATCGTCGCTCTCACTGAGTGGATCATAAAAGGTAATTTCAATATTTTGGTGTATTTGTTATATATATGATTCCTTAATTATTGTTAGATGAATTTAGGTGAATTTTAATTAATTTCAATCAATAATTATTTAGGGCATCGATAATTATTGTTAGATGAATAATTAATTAACCATTGTGCATTTGTATGATTTATTGTGCATTATGAATTTTAGATGAATTAAATACGTCCCAATGCGGTTGAATTAAATTATAATATTTAATTATTATTTAGTTTAGTTTAGTTCTGCAGTTGAATTAAATTATAGTTTTGCGGTTTAATTTAGTTTAGTTTAGTTTAGTTTAGTTTAATTATTATAAATACGTCCCAATGCAGTTGAATTTTTTATTTAGTTTAGTTTAGTTTAGTTTATAATTTAATTTAGTTTAGGTGAATTACGGTTTAAATCCGTCCCCGATGAATTACAATATTTAATTATTATTTAGTTTAGAGATTTGTTTTATACTTAATGTTAGATGATTTATACACGTTCATTATTATACATTTGTATTATTTATTTAGTTTATGTGAATTATTATTTGATTTAGTTTAGGTGAATCATGATTTATACACGCTCATTATTGAATTTTTCATTTAGTTTAGTTTAGTTTATAATATTTTTGTCGATTCCTTCAAAGTTTAGGTGAATTGAGGCGATGAATTATAATTTATTGTTCTTTTATTAAACATTCGTGATCAATGTTCTGTTTTTTATATTTAATTTGTATTATTTAGTTTAGATGTTTGTTTTATAATTAATGCTAGATGAATTTTTTATTAATTATTGTGCATTTGTAGGATTTAATTAGATGACGGAGTGGAAGAATATTATCATTAGATATGGAGGATGTTGGGATGATTGTTTGAAATACTGCGGCGGTGCATCATCATATACCTATGTTCGGACTGATAATGTACTTCTTTGGGAGTTAAGAGAAAGCATTAATTCCTTCGGGAGCAAATTCTTTCGACTACCAAATACATTATATATCGAGATCTCAAGTGGTAGACTTATCAAATCACTTTGACTCACCGATGATCGCCTAGCTCGATTGTGCGAGGTTTATGCCCAACCAGTGTATGTGACATACGGAGGCGTCGCCCCAACGGAACTCAAGCATATATGCCACAATTCGAGCAACCACGTGATACAACAGATGACTACACTTCACAATACTCATCTCTGAATGAGTCATTCACACAACAATTTGGAGCATATGATTGGTTTGAGCAAGATACACCTCAAGAAGTGCCACAACATGTGCGCGAAGTGGCTGACGCGATCGTTGACGACAGTGATGATGATGAATACGTCGTCGACAGTGAAGAACAAACAGAGTCTGATGAAGAAGAGGAGGAGGAGGAGGAGCGTGCGGCTGCAAATGTGATCTCTGGCACGTTTGTAGAATTTGATGCGTGGATACGTCGAGAGGGTGGAATAGAAAAGTTGCTTGGGATGATTATGCAGAGTAACACGCAAGGGGTAACCGAGGGACTCGAGGTAGAATAAATGGAAGAGATGAGCAATTGGCTAGCTCCTGTTATTCCTCATGAGGCTTCGAACAATCTTTTTGCTAGTCCTCTTGACTCTATTCTGAACCTCGATGAACAGAGCGAAGGTTCCATCTTCGACAACAATGTGGACCTTAAGATATCAGTCGGATTGTGACACTTGGAACAAAGAGCAAAATTTGTTATTCCGCGATCGGACCAGACCCGGATTACGTTCAAATGCAGATATCGTGATCAATGTCTGTTTCTATTGCGCGCATCATAACAGGGTGGTTTTTGGTTTGTGCGCAAGTTTGATTCCGTACACACATGTGTAGATGATCTCGTGAATACCGGAACGCGCAAGGTCAATGCCCGTGTGATTGCAACATACATAGCACGAAAAATACGCGAAGACGATGAAGTCATTAAGCCGAGATCGATTATGGCCGAGTTACAACGAGAGTATGGCGTGCAGGCATCATATAATGTCGCGATGAGAGCTCGTAATAGGACAATCGAGATGATATATGGTGGGCATGAACAATCCTATCAGCTGCTACCGGGTTATCTTCACATGTTGCGGACAACTAATCCTGGTTCGTTGATTGACTTGGATATTGGACCAGATGGTCGTTTTCGCCACCTTTTTATAGCGCTTGGTTCCAGCCGACTCGGTTACACGTTGTGCATGAGGCCTGTTATTGTTGTGGATGGCACGCACTTGAAGGGCCGCAATAAGGGTATATTGTTTGTTGCTATTACGAAGGATGACAACGAGCAAGTTTTTCCATTGGCTTATGGAATTGGTCCGATCGAGAATGATTTATCATGGACTTGGTTTCTGCAACGCGTGAAGACTGCTTACCAGTCGAATTTCGAGACGTTGATTGTGTCGACGAGCACGCCAAGATATCCAATCTTTGTGAAAACGTCTTTCGAAGAACGCCCACGGCTTATGCTACTACCATCTGCTGAAAAAATCACGCCTTTTGAAAACCGTATGTGGCATTATACCGTATGCGGCTTATGCATATCGGGAGGCGTAGTTTGACAAAGCAATGAACATGTTAAAGTCACCCCGCCAAAGATAGACCCACGGTGGTTAGAGTTGGCAAAATGGCGGTCGGCCGCCCCGCCCGCCCAACCCATCGGGCTTGTTGTTTTCTTGGGTCGGTGGTCCTACCAAATGCTATCAGCTAAAATATGGTAGCCATTGATTTATATGGGCCATCGGGCCACCAGCCAAACCCGCCTAATATTTAATTTAATAAAATATTATTTTTAATTTCAAAAATATGATAACAATAAATAAATTAAGTCTACTAAAATCAATTTTAAAATAAATAAGATAAATTACGTCTACTAACATCAATTTCAAAATAAATAAGATAAATTACCTCTATTAACATCAATTCCAAAGTAAAAAAAATAAATTAAGTCTACTAACAAATCTAACATTAATTTCAACGTAAATAAGATAAACTTAAAGTTTCAAATATCATCAAATATCAAACATCGACCACATTTGAATCTTCCTTGGACAATTGTACTTCTTTACATTCTATGGATCAGACATAATATAAAAATATATATAAGTATTAATTACTTAATAAAAAAATATGAGTAAAAACTAAGTATATTAAATATCATTACCGCAATTTTCATCAACATCAAAACCGTGCAACCAATTACGAGTGCAAATGAGTGCTTGTACATTTTAGGAAGCAAACAATTCTGACTTGTGCAAAATGCGACCTCTAATACTAAATGTAGATTCGAAATAACAGCTTGTAATTGGAATACTTAAAATATCATTTGCCATCATTGCAAGTCGAGGATATCGAATAGCATTCCCTTTCCAATATTCGATGGCATCTAAAGTATTCACAATAAGTAGGACCGAATTTTCTTCCAAATCTGAGATCAAGTTCAGTTACAGTCTTGAAGACTCTTCAAGAAATTGTCTATCATACTCCTAAAAGAAATACATACACCATAAACCACCAAAAGTTAAATTTCAACCATATAATAAAACGAGACAAATATATATAATTCAAGATTATACTTACATCCATATCGAAACCATAGCCATAGATGATGAACTTTTCATTGGAGACATAGAGCTTGATGTGGCTCTAACTCGCTCATATTCAAAGAAAGAGTTTATATAATGCTTCCTTCACAATTTTACTTTCTCTTCATAACCATTGGGATAAAGTTTCTTATATACAAATGTCAAATATGCCATCTTTCTCTTTGGATCAAGAACATTTCCAAATGCAAGAGTAGTAGAGTATGACTCCCAATACTTATCAAACTTAACTTTCATCCTTCTTGCCATATCTTTGATCACCAATCTTCATAGCTCAAGAATTCATTCAAATTCAACTCTATTGATGCAATTTCCTAAAATACAAACTTGAGGTAGGTACAATGACCGGATATCAAGTTAATGATATTGTAAAACGGGCTAAGAAAGTACATATCCGCTCGCTCTTTCTCACTCTTCATTAGTCGGACAATATTTGTAGTTGGAATCATTATAACTCAAACAAGTGAATGCACGACGATATTTGATAGCACTTTCAAGCATCATATACGTCGAATTCCATCTAGTAGACACATCCAACCTTAAGAAACTCCCACCAACATGGCTTAAGTTCACCTCTTCTACACATTTTTGAAAATCCCTCAACCTCTCATCCGACGCCTTTACATACTTCACACTATTTCTAATTCTTCTCAAAGCATCATCCACAGCCTTTAAACCTTCTTGAACAATTAAATTTAAGACATGTGCACAACACTTCACATGGAAGAACTCACCTTGACATAATAAGCCTTCTTGCAAATTCAGTCTATCTTTTAAAATTCTGAACATACTATCATTGGAGCTTGCATTATCCAAAGTGAGTGAAAAAAAATTAGATTCTATCCCCCAATCCTTAAGTACTCCAAGAAATTTAGAAGATAATTCAAGGCCTGAATGGGGTGTATCTAGCTCACAAAAGGAAAGTAGTTTGCTATGCAACTTCCATTTTGAATCAATGAAATGTGCAGTCACACTCATATAACCTTGTGTAGTCACAGCAGTCCAACAATCCGATGTTAAACAAATTCGTCCATGATGAGAAGCTAATAAACTGTTTAAGTTTTCTTTTTCAGAGTGGAACACTTTCAAACAATCACTTTTTGCAGTATTTCTACAAATTGGCTTGAATTCTGGATTTATAATCTTATTCACCTCATTAACCCCATCGTATTCAGCATAATTGAATGGAAGATCATGTTTAATAATAGCTCGAGCTAACACATCTCGATAAGCTTTACTATCGAATTTCCATTTCTTCAATAATGTGGCTTGATTATCCAACAAAGCACTCACATCATGATACTTGGGGTTTTAAAACATTTCTTTGCATGTCGTCTTAAATGAGTAGTTCCAGATTCAACTTTACAAGTAAATAGTTTCTGACAGCGTTTGCACCTACATTTTTCTACCCCACTTACTTTGCCAACCTTATCAAAAAAGTTCCATAATTCAGACTTAGACTTTTTAGCTCCTCTATCAACATTTTTAGAATCATCCTCTCTCACAGTCTTAGACGTATCCATTGTGCTACTATGTTCAACAACAAAAGTAGTACCTGGAGCGCTCATAGAAGTCGAAGCACCAACCGATTGCAATACTTGCATATCATCATTCATATCCTCTAAGCTTTGAGTTGTATCTATTTCTGTAAAAAATAGACAAAAATATGATTAATTAGTATAGGCTAATGTAGTGTATAATGAAAACCGACAATATCCTCTAAGCTTTGAGTTGTATCTCGTTTTCCCAGTTTTTCCCCATCTTGAAGATTCACGTGTGCAAAAACTGCATGTACTACACAAAACTTATTGAGCGCTACCTCTTTTTACTTCTTCCATTTTCCCTCACAAAGTAAATCATGTTGGGAAAGCACACATCTTTCTTCATCGTAATACATAACTATCTTAAAGACTACTTTGATTAATCTATAATTAGTAGTTCAATGCACATTAGAATGCTGGCGACCATTCACTCTTAAAATCAAACAAAATAAACCATCGCCATACCTATGTGAAATATAACCAAATAACATATACTATCTCGATATCAAACTTAGAAATCAAAAAGAAACTTTATACTAACAAAGATAAAAAATTAGGGCAAACAGAGTATTCAAAACAATCAGTTGCTACGCATTCAAAGTCCATGAATACGGCATGTTCTCTGATTAATCAATGGCTGAATTAATCCCCAAAAATCGAACTTTCAACACTAAAATTAGGGCAAACCTCCGAAATACGAATAAGTACCTAGTAAAAGTGTTACCTTTAATCAACTCCTCGATTCTAGTAAAATCGGAATCATACCCAATTACATCATTTCTTTAATAGATCTGAGCACTATAGACTGCAAAAAAAATAAAAAAAAATCACAAATAGATTCAACTTATTAAAAAATATAAAAAATCATTGAAAATGAGAGGAAAATACGGAGAATGCAACATTCGAATCGGAACTCGAGTGGGTTCGTGCAAATTGGCGCCAAAATGTTGGCGTCGAGCGTGAGAGGCGGAGAAGGAGATGGGTCGATGGATTGCGGGAGACCGGAGAAGGCGATAAGTTGAGCGTCTCTCTAGGTTAGGAAATTAGGTTTTAATTCTTCTCTTTTGGGCTATTCTATAACAGCCCATTAACTTATGAATATCACTGTAAAATTTAAATAGGTGGGCGGGATTTTAGGCCCGTTAACCCCTGGCTTTTTAGCCCCAAAGCTCGGTCAGCCCGATGGGCTATGTGGGCGGGCTTTTTAGGCCCGGTTTTTTTCGGGCCCCTATTTTCACGAGCCCAACCCAATCCCAATTCCGGGTACCTCGGGCCGGCCCATCAGGCCGGGCCAATTTTGTCAGCTCTACTGATGGTGCATATGGCAAGTTGACAGAGGTCGGAGTTGAGAAGTGGGCCAGATCAAAGTGCCCTGTGAGGCGCTATACCTTTTTGACTTCCAACATTGCCGAGTCCTTCAATGCTCAGTTGTTGTGGGCAAGACGATTGCCCATTTGCTCTATGGTTGAAGCGGTTCGTCATATCATAGAAAAATAGTTCGATCAAAGACTTGAAGTAGCAAGAACATACCCTACTGACCTAATCCTGAAGCTGTTCGCAAGATACGGGCGGAGCTGGAGAGATCACACCGATATACTATAGTGCCCAAAAGTAACGACACATTCAAAGTCAAGGACAGAAACCAAACCTTCAATGTCAATCTCGGGACGGAATCGTGCTCGTGCTTGGAGTGGGACATGGATCTAATCCCGTGTTCTCATGCAGTTGCAGCTATACGGTATGGAGCTACATACTAAATATAATTTTTTTAGTACGGTATGCCAATTTATAACTAACAACTTTATCATTGTTTTTGATCATCGAGTTTTAATTTGTGCAGCATAAAGATGACCAAATTTCCACTATGTGGGAGAATACTACCACGCCGAGAAGCTAGTACATGCCTACTCATACGAGTAAATCATGTTACGCCCAATCGATTGGATGCTTCCACCGATGTCGCGGGCGTTGAATCGCCACCCATCGTGGTCAAACAGTGGTCGTCCAAAGTTGGTATTGTCGTCATCCAACCGAACATCCCCATCGAAGATCTGGTGGAGGAGAAATGGGGTCAAGCAGTACAAGTCGTGCACGTAGGAGGTGTGGCTTGTGTGGTTCCACAGATCACACGCGACAATCATGTCCTTATTTACCATCCCATTAATTGAATGTGATAGTGTCTTGTTCAAGCGTTGTAACGCCCCCATACGCGTACAACGTGTGCTGGGAGAGGGGATAATTAGAATTTTAGGATCCATTGTTTCTCTTGTTTTGTTGTTTCTCATATTAGCTATCAATTAATCTATTGTTACATTTCTTCATTTTGGTGTTGTTTTGTATTACTAATTAATCTATTGTTCCGCTTCTTCTCATAAGCTATCAATTAGAATTATGCATGTGTGTATTTGCAAAGTGACAAAATGTAACATAAAAGCCAATAATAGTGAAAACATGACATTTAATACAAAAGCAGCTATATATGTTCAATCATTGATTCAAATATTACAATATTCAAGAAAATACACTCAAATACAAATAAGGTTATTACGTAATAATTAGTAACATGTTTCGACCACTTTCTATGACTCTTGTTCACATAATTCAAAGATAGAAGCAGCTATTTTCTTTCGGTAGGCATATACATTCTCATTACCCCACTCAATGCTCGGGAACACGAATTATGCGTTCGCGACATGCACATGTACGCTCCGCACCGGTGTTGTCTTGTTGTGCTCGCGTAGATCAGGAGCAGCCAATGTAAACGTCAAATCACACGGAAAGGCACGAACACCGAGTGTGTTATCTTCAAACCAACGAGATCTGAGTAAGAACTGTGTAAATAACATCTTCAAGCCATATCAATGCATCAACCGCTCCTCTTGTCGTCGGGGGTCTAATGAATAATGTACCGAATCGAAGATTTCACACACCCCGTCCATCATGTGCATTCGAGCCAAAACGATGCAACCTCTGCTAAAACAATAGATGATGATCTGTAAAAAGAGATTCAATTTCATAAAGGCACAAACAAAAATCTATTTTATAATTAGTCACTGTATAAATAAGTTACCTGTTCAGCAAGAAGTCATGGTCTATGACTTTGGCCCACCCTTCTACCATGGACTACCCGATACCAATTATTAGATGGAGCCCACGTAGATATAGCATGATCTAGTGACTGTTGTGTTTGACTATTCTCAAAAATATGCAGCCATGATCGACTAATGTACAACTGTTCAGCAAGAAATAGAAATTCAATATATATATAGAATATATACATATATATTCACATCTATAAGAAATACGAAATATATACTTACAAAGAAATCGGTGTCCAAAATAATTGTGTTCGCACTATTGACCCCATCCAACAAGTCCTGCCTGTTTATTAATCTGATCCTCAGATGCATCATGTACAAATCAAGATCCTGCAATAAATAATTTATTTTTTAATTAACGATTTCATATATGAAAATAGAAATAGAAGTGATACTTACCCCCACTTCAAGATCGGCTGAAGGGTCTTCGATGAGAACAAAATCATCGTAGGTCGGCATCGTCCATGCGTAATAATCACTGAACTCGTCCTCGCCTCAAGAAAATTTTCATAAGAAGCGAATACACTATCGGGGATAGGACGAGGCACATGGATATTCACGTACGGTGACCTCAGTGCAGGCGCAGCGAACCTTACTCGTTCGCTTCTACGAGTTAGCTAATTTTTGGTTTAAGCAACAGAGTTAGAAAAAGTAAATATATCAAATATGATGCAATAATATAAAATAAGATAATTTACCAATGGTCTCGGTTGTTCCATATGCATCTCTGGCATGGAATGACGAGCTGGATCCTCACTGTGTGATGGGCTAATAAATCCAGAGGTAGATCCATACTCTTGTAGAGACTGACGATGAGGTGTATACTCTGGATGGTGTACAGGAGACGTCGGATCTGCTAGAGGAGTCTGCTGGGGTACATCAGAAGACGTAGGAGTACAAGTAGAAGGTTGTCGTCCCTGATCGTCACTCTGCATCGCCGGTGGGGTAGTTCCACGACGGACGGCGTATATGCCTCGATGCTCGCGAACATCTACATCGAGTCTTCTCAGCATAGACTCAAACCACGCCTCTTGAGTCCTCGAATATTCTCTAACCACATCATGGATCGTGTGCGTGATCTAACGACGATCCCTCCGACTCAGACGTCTGTGGTGCTCACCGCCACTGCTATATGAAGAGGAACGTAGCTGTCTCGCACGCTTCCCCGTATCCTATCTGCGCCCCCTATATCAGATCGGCGTCCCTCGTCCGACGTACGCTCTATCCCCACAGACTGATGTCGTGGCTCCTCATGCTCCTCAGGCTCCTCATCAATCTCTTCAACAATAGAAGTACGTGCCCTCGTACTGCGTACCGATCACCGACTACCCCCCACGTCAAGATCAGTAGAAGGCCCTGCTCTAGAACGAGGCTGTCTAGTGCGGGCGGTGTTGTTCCACAGGCGTCTGAGATGGGAACGGGTCTCCTGTAGTTCACTCCTAGTGCACCCGGATATAGAGAGGACATATAGTACGACATGCTCCTCTCATAGTCGTCCGGGACTAACCCCCAAAACGGTTGCCCCTCACGATCGAACAGAGGCTGTGTATCCTCGTCAATCATCTTCGTGAAGCTCCACCTCATGCATCTAGGATACGCATCCCCCCGGACATACTTCACAACCGTCGTGCTAAGATCCGGAATGATCTCTAGTGACCAAATATATAATGCCCACGACGGTCCGTAGAAGTGATATTTGGCCTTGGTCTTCATATTCCACATGTAGTATTGTAGAATTTTATATGCATATGCAGCCCATAGAAATCTGGCAAATACGTCCAGATCGTCAACTAAGACCCAAATCCACGGATCCACAGGTCGTGGCAAGTCGATACCTAAGACGAATGCGTAAAGAACTAAGATGTGGGCCACACGGAGATATAGATGACCGTCAGCATCATCAATCGGACGGTCCGTATCAAAGAATCTCACACCTAGATTCTCTATACTAGTCCCTCCGCCACCAACAAACCTTCGATAAACCTCAACGGATTGCGGATCGTACTCGGTGTAGGATCGAAGATGACATCCCAAAACTCAAACCCGTCACGAGCGCAAAATCCGAGAAGGAAAAACAAATTGTCCTCCCATTGATAAAAAACCATATCGCCCGATCTTCAAAGACTAGGGGCTTAATCGTCGGGATACCACATGGTGCAAACTCATGTTTGACTTGGATCCGTGTTCCCAACCAACAAAGTGACCAAACACCTCGCTTAAACCTATCCACGTGTCTTCACCGCCTATATCTCTCAATCTCATAATGACCCTTCTTAAATAATTGGGCCTAAAGTGCGTCTTTGATTGTGGATGGACGATTGATGGTCTCGGGCCTTAAGAACTCGATTTCCTATTTATTAAAAAAATTAAACTATGCTTAATTAAGAAATATGTCAATTAGTGTGTTCACACATATTGTGAAATTAATTCCAAAATATCACTCAAATATAAATTTATCCTATATTTCTAGTGAAGGAAAATGATAATTTTCTCTGCCAGACTAGGAGTTATATTTCACTAGGGTAGTCTGAATTTGTATCATTATTGGTGGTGAACTTTTTTGTGTCTTGATTAATATAGAATTGGAAATTTTTGTTCCCTATGAGAAATTTTTTGTGGATGGACGATTGATGGTCTCGGGCCTTAAGAACTCGATTTCCTATTTATTAAAAAAAATTAAACTATGTTTAATTAAGAAATATGTCCAATCAAACCTACACCACTAAAATTTTAGAGGCTTATAATCTAAGGGATGACTGAATGATGACATTACGGTCGAATGCAGAGTTCGCCATTACAAGTTCAACGTAAGTCTTCCACTTAAACCCTAAATAGCACGCGACGTAGTGGTATAAATATAAGGATTTGAACTTAAGAACTTTACCCATGGAGCACATTATCCACTATATATTTTGTTTCTAAGTTCACAAAAATTACAATGGAAGTAAACTGCATTAGACAACCTTTGTGTGTTAGCATAGATGCAAGGATTGGAAATTTCTACCTAAAAATTACTTGGTGGATATTTCTACCTAAAAGAAATATATTTGTCAATATATCATGCAAAATTCATGATCCTAAATTTAAATAAATGTACTGCATATTTGAATGTACATAAATTTTGTCAATATATCATGCAAGGTGAAATGAGTATATTTAATTTTGCTAACCTTTATCCTAATGTTGTATTTCATATCCTATTCCAACTGTGAAATTGACACCAATACATAATTAACAATTTATTCTAATTATAATTCACATATATTAATTCACAAAGCATAGATTCGAATTAATGTCCGAATTCACAAAGCATAGATTCACAAAGCATAATAATTCATGTCCGAATTCATAAGTAATATCCTATCACATATATTCGAATTAATTCACAAAGCATAGACAACAATACATAATTAACAAAGCATAGACAATACATAATTAACAATATATAGTTAACAAAACATATAAATACATAATTAACAATATATAGTTAACAAAGCATATAATTCGAATTATAATTTACAAAGCATAATAATTAACAAAAATATACAACACAAAAATATATATAAAAAAAAGAACCTGTGAAGAAGAAGAAGCCATAGCAGGGAGAGAGGTTGGCAGCGGGGTTGGCGTGGAGGGTGGAGGGATTAGCCGCCGCTTGGGGGTTGGCGCTTAGGGAGGATTGGCGCTTGGGGTAGGCGGCTTGGGGAGGAGGGGGGGTTAGTTGGGGGTGGCCGGGGGGTTGGCCGCTGGGGGATTGGCCGCTTGGAGGGTTGGCCGTCGTGGGGGTTGGCCGCCGCTTGGGGGATTGGCGCCGCGCAGGTTGGGGCCGGCAAGTAAGGGGAGGTTGGCCGTGGTGATGATAGAGAGAGAGCTTAGCGAGAGAGAGAGAGAGAGAGAGAGAGCTTGAGAGAGAGCCTTCATTTATAATAAAATTTTGAACAGACAAAAGCTGCATTTTTTGCTGAATTCAACCACCATTGTTATGTTTCTGACAAGATTCTTACGCAAATTCATGATATTTATCATGCAAATATATTAAAATATTGTATTGGGTATACACGGCACTTATTATTTCAATTGGGTATACATGACACCAATTTTTACAAAATTGGGTATTTAAACCACAGACCCTTTTTATTTTGTGTGCTACGTGGATTACTGTGCAGCACTAGAACCCTTCTTGTGTTACGTTTCAATAAAAGATATGTTAAACTAATATATTTAGCATATGTGCCACGAAGAGATAAAATATGTGCTGAACTAATGCAACATAGTAATTCTGATTGTGCTACACAAATATGAAAGATGTGCTAGACTTACATATCTATTCATATTTCCTACACTAAGGAGTTTTCTCACCATGACTCATCCATATATATATATATATGGAGTGGATCAAATGAGACTTCAATTTTTTAGAACTAATAACTAATGTGGCTCATCCATTGTTTATAATCTAACGGTCATGATTAATTATAAATCTTTAATTATCATCAGATTTTAATAATAACCGTTTAACCCTATAATTAAGGGATTTTAACATTCGTTTATGTAACTGTTCTCATATGCACAATCATTACGATTACATGCACAACAGTATGGATTTCATGAACATAACAATTAATTGAAATGTGATAGCATGCACAAGAACTACGATTATATGCACAACAACATGAATTATACGAACAACGAAGAATTGAATATGAAATATTCAAATAGCGAAAATTTAGTGATTTAACTATTTTTTTCATTAAATAATCATAAATCATCCGATCTTATTCAATCTAGTGGTGATCATTGATTCTTAGTGCTTATTTTAAAGGTATGTTCACTCTATAACCAACATCATATATATATATATATATATATATATATATATATATATAGAGAGAGAGAGAGAGAGAGAGAGAGTTTGGTTCAAATAAAATACATTCAAAAATAAGAAATGAGAACAAATTTTCACCATTGATTTTTGAAGATGGATAGTTATGATTAAATCAAATTAGGTTATAATGGTAAAATATTAGAAAAATAATTGTCCCTTAATTATAGAGATTGTGATTGATTAATGGCAAATGGATGATGGAGATGATTTCTTATTTCTAATTATTTTAAGGGTGTTTTATTATATATATATATATATATATATATATATATATATATATATATATATGTTGGTTATAGGAAAATTTCCTCTAAGATAATAAATAAGAACTTATCATCACCTTTGTTTTCATCTAATCTAATGCATCATATTTAATTCATGCTTTTAAAATAAGTTTTACTATTTTTTATATTATTTTTATGGTTTAAAACGTGTTAGGAGCATAAAGGTCAATATAAAGATTCGTCAAGCCCTAATTTTGCAATCCCTGATTTTTCGCTCATGTGAAATTTACATTCTCTCTCTGAAATTAATAATTGTACACACGATATTAATGGTTGTGCATTGGATTGTGAGTTTTTATGGAAAATAAAACAGTAACTAAAAATCAAATTTACATAATTGAGGATCCTTATTTGAATAATAATTAACGTAAAAATAAATTCTTTATCTTAAAATAAAGATCACAAATAAGAATTTTGCACCGAAAATCCTACAATTAGTGGGTCGAAAAAAATATGATATACAACTATGATTATTTTGTGATTTAACTAATATACATAACTAGATTAGTAGTTGTGCATTGAACACAAGACAGACTCACATTATCATCCATTATGTGGATGAACAATATCATGTTAACATATTCGTGAATATTGTACAACGATCATAGAATAATACATAAAACAATGTTTACTATATTAGGAGTTACAATCAATATAGATGCAATAGTGGTTGTTGTATGCGTGAATCATGATATTAATTACATAAACATATTTTCAAAATATGCAGGTTGACCTCGTGCATAACAAATATTTAAATTGCGCATAAGATTATTTAATAAATGCATAAACCGAACTAAATGAAAAACAGAATTTTACTATGAAATTCTCATAAAAATCTACTATGCAAATTGAACATTTCAATACACGAAAATATGTAATATGCTTTCATAAAGACCATAAAATTTGAACTAGATGGAGATAATAAATATTTGCAACTAATCACCTACCATAAATAATTATAAGAATCCCTCAATTTAAGAATTAAATCGGTTATACTAAAAAATAAAAATACAATAATAACCTTATTAATAAAATCTGTAAAAAAATTATCCTAAAATAACATTAAATCTACGCTTATGATTAGTTATCATTTCTCAAAATACTTGTGGTTCTCATTTGATTCATTACACACACACACACACACACACACATATATATATATATATATATATATAAACTAAAGTTCTTATATTTTGAGACAAAATTTAAACTTTATGTACAAAACTAAAAGGCCAAATATATACAAGTACACACTTTTGTAAAAGTGTGTACAGAGTATAGCCATTTGTGAAAATTGATACACCACATACCCATTTACTTTTTTTAATATATATTCAAGTCAGTCTTCGTGGTCTTCGAGAATACACAGACAAACATGTGAATGTCTTTAGAAAATGAATGACAACAGACAAACATGTGAATCAATTAATTATTGTGAAATTATTTTGTTAATTTATATAGTTTTAATTAAATCATTGAATCATTTTTTTTTAAAGAAACATAAATGAATCAAAAAATTAATTAACACATAAAACTAGCTGATTCCGGTCGATAATCCTTGTTTTCGGTCGACCGGAGATATGAATTATCGACCGGAAACAAGTATATATGAATGAATTTAATACTAATTATTAATTCATGTCTCCGGTCGACCGGAAACATCAAAATGGTCGATCGGAGATATGAATTATCGACCGAAAACAAGTACATATGAAATGAATTTAATTCTAATTATTAATTCATGTCTTCGGTCGATCGAAAACATCAAAATGGTCGACCAGAGATATAAATTATCGACCGGAAACAAGTATATATGAAATGAATTTAATAATAATTATTAATTCTTGTCTCCGGTCGACCGGAAACATCAAAGGTCGACCGAAATCAGTAATTTTATTTGGAAACAAGGATATATCAAATTAATTTAATACTAATTAATTTAAAATGAATGTATGATATTTAAATTAATATTTACAGGTAATCTATGATGGAAATTTTGCAAAATATTGAAATACTAAAATTATCACACAACTTATTAATTTTGAAATATTTAATATTGAAATTATCCTTCATATTTACAGTTAATTTAATACTGCACAAAATAGTACTACGAAAGTAAAAGCTTACAGCTAAAATTGCAGAAAAATTGAAGAAGACAAATAAATGCTGAAAAATTGAAGAAAAATATGACCACCAATAATTGAACTAATTCTCTCCTATTTATACAATCGATCGGTAACAAATACAAATCCAACAAATTCAAGTATTCACAATTTGCTCTTGCTCTTGCTCCTCTAATTTTCTTTGGTTCATTTCGGTTTTATATTCAAAATTTTCAAATTTCTTTCTTCAATTCAGATCCCAGCAGCTATGTCTCAACAAGTAAGTTATTCGAATTTTTATTTATTTTCGACCCGTTTTTTGAATTTATTGTTGTTTATAATATTAATTTGTGTTTAGATTTATTATTGTTAATTTTGTTGTGATTTATTATTGTTAATTTTGTTTAGATTTATTATTGTTTATTGGTTTGGATAAATTATTGTATAATTCGTATAGATAATTGGATATTAATCGCTCGTATACATTTATATTTAAGTGAGTATTTTAATGTATAGGTTAATTTAGATTAAGTTATGCATTTTAAATTAAAGTGTAAGTGAACTTAGATGTTTTTATATGATTTTATGGGTTTTCAAATTTATAAGCTATTAATATAACGGAAAAAAAAACCATAAATGAATCAAAAAATTAATTAACACGTAAAAATCGAAAATTTCGATCGATAATTCCTTGATTCCGGTCTACCGGAATCAAGGATCATCGACCGGAATTTTTGATTTTTATGTGTCAATTAATTTTGTAATTGATTCCTTGATTCCGGTCGAGCGGAAACATCAAAATGGTCGACCGGAATCAAGGATCATCGACCAGAATTATCGATTTTTATGTGTCAATTTATTTTGTAATTGATTCCGGTCGACCGAAAACATAAAATTGGTCGACCGGAATCAAGGATCATCGACCGGAATTATCGATTTGTATGTGTCAATTAATTTTGTAATTGATTCCTTGATTCCGGTCGACCGAAAACATCAAATTGGTCGACCGGAATCAAGGATCATTGATCAGAATTATCGATTTTTATGTGTCAATTAATTTTTAAATTGATTCCTTGATTCCGATCGACCGGAAACATCTAATTGGTCGACCGGAATCAGGAAACTGTGACAGGAATGAAGGAAATATTTTATAAATTTAATGCTAATTATCAAATTTTGTTTAGATTTTTTTTATTTTGTTTCGATAATTCTATTGTTTCTGCTATTTATAATTATTAATTCGTTTAGATTATTGGATATAATTATTGGATAATTCGTTTAGATAATTTCCGACATAATTCGTTTAGATTAGTCCCCTTTTAATTAATTTATTGTAAAAGACTTTAATTATTTATAATTGAGACTTTAATTATTTAATTATTTTTTCTTAATTTGATTGTATTATATCCTATTCTTTAAAAAAAATCTGATAATTTTTTATATCCCATTCTTTAAAAAAATCTGATAAATCGTATATCAATTTTGAACATAGAAAAATCAAAACGTAATCTGATCATTTAGTTAACATAATTCGTTTAGATTACAAAAATCTTGATTGAACATAATTCGTTTAGATTAGATTACAAAAATCAAAACGTAATCTGGTTTGGTGCATAATTCAGTATCCTTTGGAGATGATATAAACGCCATGTTAATTTTGATGGTAAAATTTATATGCAATTAATTAAAATAAATTACTTTTCAATATAGTAAATAATTATGATGTCAATGACTAATTAATTCATGCGTTAATTATTGTTGTTTATGATATTTATTTTGTTTAGATTTATTATTGTTAATTTTGTTTACATTTATTATTGTTAATTTTGTTTACATTTGTTTTGTTTATTTGTTTAGATAATTCGATTGTTTCTGCTATTTATAATTATTGCATAATTCGTTTAGATAATTGGATATAATTATTGGATAATTCGTTTAGATAAGTCCCGACATAATTCGTTTAGATAAGTCCCGACATAATTCGTTTAGATAAGTCCCGGCATAATTCGTTTAGATAAGTCCCCTTTTAATTAATTTATTGTAAGAGACTTTAATTATTTAATTAGACTTTGATTAAATTGCTATTTTTTTCTTATTGTAGCGATAATTTTAGTGTAAACATTAAGAATGTATATTTGTTTTATACATTAGAAAAATCATATTAAGAATGTATATTTCTGCTAATGTAATCTTGTTGTTGTTATAGAGGTCAGGATGGAAGAGCATTATTGTTAGATATGGATAGCACTGGGATCCTTCTTTATGTTACATTGGGGGGTATCAGTCAAATGCATTTGTTCGAATGGACAATGTAATTATCTCGGAGTTCATCGAGATGATTGATCAAATTATGTTGGGAAATTCGTTGAGTACAACCTACCAACTGCATTATCTATCGAGATCTCGGAGTGGTAGAATTATAAAATTAGTTTTGAGTAATGATGATCAACTTGTTCGATTAGCTCATGATGCCCAACCAGAGGTCTATGTGACTCACGATGCCGACACATCCCCATCGGAGCAAGAACTATATAGACCTTCATTTGAGATACCATCCTCGTCAACATATGACTACACTTCCCAACACATATCGTTCGATGCGTCGTTTACACAATAATTTGCATCATCTGATTGGTTTGATGCTGATACATCTCAATATATGCCGCAACACATGGATCCACCCAGAATTCTGTTTCCCAACATATGCTGCAACCAGGGGCTGATACACTTATTGAGGACAGCGATGATGAAGACTACGTTGAAGAAGAAGAAGATGAAAGCAGTCGGATGAAGAGGAAGAAGATCGTGAGTGCGCTTTGGTGAGCTATGGCTCATTTGTAGAGTTTGACGATGGGTCCGTCGAGAGGGTGGATTCGGAAGCTTCATCTACGATTATGCAGTAACACGCAAGCGCACGTAGAAGGCCCAGAGCCGAAGAAGTTGAGGAGATGAGCAACCGACTAGTCCTCGTTATTCCTCATGATGCTTGATTAATCTCTTTGCTCGTCCTCCGGACTCGGATCCAGATCCCGATGAGTGGCGAAGGTTCCATCTTCGATGGCAGGGTGAATCAAGATATCCGTGGGGCTATGGCATTTGGAAGCGTCGAGTAGAATTTGTTATTCCTCGATCCCGATAATTCGAGGATTACATTCAAATATCGATATCATAATCGGTGTCCTTTTCTACTACGTGCATCACAAAGAAGGTGGATTTTGGTTTTCCGCAAGTTTAATGCTATACATACTTGCGCACGAGAACCTAGTGAATATCGGAGTAAGGAAGGTGAATGCCCGTGTAATTGCGGCATACATATCACGAAAAATACGCGAAGATGGTGAAGTGCTAAAGTCGAGGTCCATTATGGTCGATTTGCGCGAGAGTACGTGTACACGTTACATATAGTGTAGCAATGCGAGCCCGTAATAGAGCGATCGAGATGATATACGGTGGACATGAAGAATCATTTCAGCTACTACCGAGTTATCTGCATATGTTACGGATGAGCAATCCTGGTTCGATGACTGACTTGGATATTGGATCAGATGGTCGGTTCCGTCACCTCTTTGTCGCACTCGGTTCATGCAAATTGGCGTACACATTGTGCCTCCGACCCGTGATTGTAGTGGACGGTACACACTTAAAGGGCATCAATAAAGGCATATTATTCGTTGCCGTGACAAAGGACGACAACGAGCAAGTTTTTCCATTAGCTTATGGAATTGGTCCGATCAAGAATGATGTCTCATGGACTTGGTTTCTGTCTCGACTACAAACTGCTTATGGATCAAATCCAGAGATGTTGATTGTTTCAGATGCCCATGTCAGTATAATGAACGCGGTCAAGTGTGTCTACCCTGATGCAAAGACCGGATTATGCTACTACCATCCGCTAAAAAAATCACCCCGTTTGGGCAACCATCCGCAAAGTTATTCCAGAAAGCCGCTTATGCGTACCAAGATGCATACTTTGAAAAAGCGATGGCTATGTTAAAGTCTCTTGTGAAGGCTGATGGTAGTGGCGCATATACCAAGTTGGTGGAGATTGGAGTGCAGAAGTGGGCTAGATCACAGTGCCCCGTTAGGCGCTACAGTTTTATGACATCAAACATTGCCGAATCATTCAATTCTCGATTATTGTGGGCTAGACGATTGCCAATTTGCTCAATGATTGAGGCAATCCGTCACATTACAGAAAAATGGTTCGATGAGAGACATGAAGCAGCAAAGAGGTACGCAGTTGAATTGACCCCTAAAGCAGCGCGTAAGATGATGGTATCAATGGAACTATCACGTAGATACGATGTAGTGCCCTCATCAGACTCCACTTTCAAAGTTAAGCACGGAAGCAAAACATTCAGAGTGAATCTCAATACGCAATCGTGTGCATGTTTGGAGTGGGACATGGATATGATACCATGTTCTCATGCTGTTGCAGCTATATGGTACAAATTTAAGTCTAATTATGTTAATTTTTTTTGATCAAATTGATTTCACTTACATATAATTGATTATATAAATTTTTTAGTCATAAAGGTCACCATATATCTAACTATGTGGGGAGTACTACCATTTCGCAAAGCTAGCCAAGCATACTCAGTATCGGATCAATCTGTTCACCACGCCTAGTTGGACTTGTTCTTCCGATGTTCTTTGGAATTATAGTTATGCCTCCTAATAGAGTCCGTCAGTTGGGCGCCCAAACGGGTCGATATCGTCATCTAACAGAAGTGGGGTCGAGTAGTAGAAGTCGTGCACCACGGACATGTAGCTTGTGTGGTAATGAATCTCATACCCGTCGGAATTGTCCTTACTTGTCAAGAGACGAGTGACATTGTAATGAAAGCACTTATTCATGTAAAGATATTTGTAACATTATTATTATTTTAACTTAATCAAATTGAATTGAATTGAATTGAAATTGAAATTGAAGATCAGATTAAAATTAATCCATTGTCGATAAGATAATATAACTAAGAATCTATTACATGAGATAAAATAAAAAAAATCATTACATAGTAGATGCTACTTCGCTAGTCGACGCTCTTCCTCTCGGCTTCTTATATGGCTCACATAACTCATATATATTTCCACCTATTTTATGTCTATATGCTAAAACATTAGACATACCCCATTCGATGCTCGGTGAACCAGAAATAAGACGTTCTACAGTCATGCACGCAAATGGACCATCACTGAAATCGTCTTCCTGGTCAAATACCTCTGAAGATTCAGCTCGTGTAATAATCGCATCATTGTTCCATGGTGGTATTTGGTGGGAGTTATTCTCGAACCATCTAGAGAAGATCATAAACTGCCGCAATAATCTATTCAGGCACACTAAGTCCATCATCCTCGCATCCAATTGATCCTTGTCCATCCGCCAAATACGCGAGTCAAACAGCACGCAATGACCTGAGTGCATATCCACGCGACATATCACGAAACGCCGCTCGATGACGCATGGGATGATGATCTATAAAAATTAATATTTAGAGAAAATAAACAAGGAAAATTTCAATTTTTGCAACTTATTGTATTAAATAGGTTACCTGCGTGACACGTAACCATGATCAATGATTAGCAAAACGAGGACAACTGCAATCCAATGCATTGATGGCTTCCATGCCATAACAATGCTCTCAGGGGTAATGATCACTGGTGCCTCACGCGGGTCTTGAATGTAGGACGAAAGCGTTGCGTGTACCTCGAACCATGAATTTTGCAGAAACATCTATTCAACATTGAAAATTAATTAATTTCATATACTACACATATATAATATATATTGATTGTATTAAAGACACAATACTTACGAAAAAATCAGTATCAAGGATGATTGTATTATGAGAATCCACCCCATCCAATAAGTCGATCCCGACATCGAGTCTCATCCTCAAATGCATCATGAATAGATCGACCATCTGCAAAATTATTTTAGGGATACATATCAATCTAAGTAGATGTACTTCAAAAAAACGAAGCATATTGTATAAAAACGTACTTACCGAACATCAAAAGGCCTCTCTGGCGTTTCGATACACACGAAAAATCCAACCTGGATTTGACGGTCAGTACCCCGAACAACCACCACTGCGTTATCTCTCATCAAGAAACGCTGGTACTTTATCAATACATCTTCAGATAATGGACGTGGCATCGGGCTATTCACATATGGTGACTCATTGCAGTCGAAGGTCTCCGTGCCCGTTCACCTCTCCGGATTTCCAACTACAAACATTTAAGCATATGAGTCGCTGTAAAATGAAAAACATAACAAATATAATGAAATACTATAAACTGCCAAATATGAGACTTAATAGTTACCTGTTGCTCCAACTGTTGCTGCATAGGCTCGAAAGTCTGCCTCACGACGTTCTGAGGCGTCAGATCACTAAATAGGTCCAGTCCAAACATGGAATGATGAGATGCAGTTCCAGGACCGGTATCATGGATCTGGGAAGAGTAGCGGTGGGGAGGGTATCTTTGGGCGATGTAGGGTGGCTCGGCCATTCAATATGTCCACCGTCTCGAGGACATCCGGGTGGCTGCTTGCTCCTAATCATCATCTCTCGTCGTCGTCGTCGGATGATGTAGGCACGAGGTGCGGGGGTACTCGTATCAGTGCTATGTGCGCAACCACATCGAGTCTTCTCTAAGAAACTTTCAAATAATTTCTTTATCTTTGGAATCCACTTTTCTTCGATAGACTTCTCGATGCGTTGCATTGCTCTGTCTTCACTCTCCGAATAGATTCCTGGATCCAACGACGATCGACGAAACTAAGACGCCGGGGGTGCTCACCACCACTGCTCGATGGACGGCTATCCACTTATGGTCGTTGCGGCTCCTCAGCAACCGTAATCTCAACGAACTCACCGACGATGTCCTCTGGCTGGGTCTTGAAGGTGAAGGCTCTGAGGGCTGCTCTGATGGAGACTATGTTTGTTTAGGATCCTGAACAAACTGTGGAGCCCTCCTCGGAACTCGAAGCCTACGTCGAGGCTCCTCCACCGGATGAGACACCCCTGATACACCACGACGAGAAGGAACGCCGTCCTCCTCAAAGGATTTTGGTGTCGTCGAAAATTCACACCGAGTGGAGCGAGGTGTGAGATGACGCCCAATAAATGGTGGTAACCTCGAATGATTCGAGCTCGATCATTTGTGAGATGATAATCGACCCACAAAAATTGAAAGATATTATTTAATATTCTAATAAATACAATACCTCATACATGATTTGAAATTATAATAAAATTCAAGACCTCTCGCTCAAAAGAGGTTGTCTGTTGCCGATGAGAGCCTACTCTTGAACTTCCACCTCAATACTCTCGGATCTGTTGTGGGGTTGACGATTCCGGCTATACTTCCCAAGTCCGGTATGATCTCGAGTGACCAAACATATAGTGCCCAGATCGTCCGTAAAAGTGGTCCGAGCATTTGGTTGACAATCGTTGTATAATATCTCAATATCGTAAGCAGATGCCCCACGGAAATCGCAAAACGCACCGGATCGTCAACCAATGCCCAAACCCAATCGGCTATTACCTTGCCTGTCTGCACCCAAATACTGAATCCATGAGGAGAATAACATAGGCCACACATAAATATAAACTATGATCTAGGGCATTAACATCATCACTACAAAATCTATCTACTAGATTACCTAATGTAATATGTGTGCCCCCGCAAAAAATCCTATATAACTCAACGTCGCTCAAGTCGTAGTCTAATGTGGGATCAAATGATGATGTCCCAAATTGCAGGCCGATGACTAGAGCATAATCTCTAATGGAAAAACATATACTTCTTCCATTGATGAAAAAATACATTTCCGGTTGCGTAGGTTCTATTTGACGGGAGACTATATGGTGCAAAGATAAACTAGACTTAGGCCTGAGAGTCCAATCAATCATATGACCAAAGCAACCCTCCTTAAATATATTTACCAACTCTTCGCCCCCCTTATCTAACAACACATTCTTAATATACTTAAAATAGTCAGTCCTATAATATGTCTTTACATCCGCCACAATATTTATCGTAGTAGGCCTTAAGAAACAGGACGACCTACAATTATATCAATGCCACATATTACACAACGTACAACAAACCAACAAACTACTACAATAATTATTACATATCTACTACAACATAATTGAGAAGCATAATGAAAAATATTTAATTGTTTATAAACATATAGAGATAAATTATTTATTTTATTTTCCTTTTCTATTGGATTTCTTATATTCATTTGTCTATAATTCACATCAATAAACATCCTATCATACAAATATCACAAATAATTAGAAACTTTAATTATTTATAAATAACGAAATCTTCTCTTTAATTTACTAAATTTTGATTCTCATATCAATTTCATGCCAATGTATATAAACTAATCATGATTAAATTGTAGCTAAAATATTTTTTCTTTTTTTATCCTTTGTGTCATTCTATTTTGTATATAAACCAATCACGAATAAATATATATTCTCTTTATTTTGTATTTTTCTTTTCTATCCTTTGCGTCATTCTATTTTCATTGGATGGAAAATATTTAGGATTTTTTTAAAAATTGAATGAGCTAAGATTTGTCATTATCCAAATACGTAGGAGACTAATTCAATGCTAATCCAAAGCTGAAATTTCAAATGATAATATGGAGGAAACAACAAATTAATTCAATTTCATGAATTAATTTGTTGTTTCCGATCGAAAAACGATGTCTCCGGTCGAGGAAGGCTTCTCTCCGGTCGATCGAAAAGAAGGCTTCCTCGACCGGAGACAGCATTGGCGACCGAAAACAACAAGCAACATGTATATATTGAAAAAATTACCTCTGGGAAGTGAATATTCAGTCTCGACTATTGATTCCGGGTTGTTCTTCACGGGAATAGGAATGGAAATTGCTCAAAAATTGCTCACGGGAATGGGAATGGAAATTTCTCAAACGCTGCTCAATCTCTCTTCTCATCTTTCGAAATTTTTGAAAATTGTATTAAGAAAGATTTCAAAATTCTGCTCAATTTCTCTCTTATCTTTCGAAAATTTTGAAAATTGTATAAAGAAAGAAGTGAGAGAGGATATGAGTAAAGAAGGGTTATAACGTATAGTCAAGAAGGGAGGGAGGATATGCTCAAAAAGGAATCCAATGTTGATAAATATATATTTCGGTTTTGATAATGAAGAAAATCGATGTTGGCTTGTGATAAAATCGGTATAGGTTGTCTCTAGTCTGGAGACTCAGACCGAAAGAAATAAAAACAATGTCCTCTCACATCACACTTTTACTTTTACAAATTTTCAAACAAACATAATATGACAAAAGCTGCAAAACTCTGATTTTCAAACCAAATTTTCGAAACTTTTGATTTAAAATATAGTTTTTTAATATATTGGGTATAGGTTGTAGTGAATTTTCAAAATGGGTATGAGTGGTATATATATTATGAAAGTTGGGTATATAAGTTGGAGCCCCAAACTAAAATCTAATAACTTAAATTTGTGTATTTTGAGACAATTATCACAAAAATTAAAGTTGACATAGCATAAAATATTGCATGTATTTTTATTTTAATAATAAACTTTTACAAAATATTGAAATAAATAGTGAGACATGGTGGGACAGAGGAACTCTTTTGATAGAATGAACATTGGGATATTTTTGATGAATTCTCGATGGTTCATGACTTCAATTGAAATTTTCAATAATTCATGATATTTTGATAAATTAATTCATCATCATTAATTTGAGGATTTACATTCAATTTTGGCTCAACATTTCCCATTGAAGGAGTTACATTTTATTAGGAAGGATTAATATCTATAGATGATTTGATTTGGTGGGGCAGGCTGGCTCTGATATTTTGAGTGTCCTAAGCAAAAAATAAAAATGGGCCCCTTAAAAAATGAAACTTCAATTTGAAAAACTATATTGTTGGTTAGAGATCTCATATGATAGTATTTTATGATTACGTAACTGCACAATTTTAATATAAACTATAAAGTAAAACAAATCAAAAAATAAGGATAAGAGGATTAAGACGAGCTCTTTCAGTAGAACTTGCAGAATGAAGAGATCAGGATTCAAAAGATTGAGAGAGCCATTGATACTGAGGTTACTTAAATTAATTCTTTTGGGGAATGGATAGTAGCATAGATAATAGGCTTTTTTCGAAAAATTTAGGGGCCCTAGACTATTACCCCAATTTTTTTTCATATGGGCCGACCCTGGGTGGGGGTGCCCCATGGACTCTCCTCTCAAAAAGTTAAAACAAATATAAGATAAATCATTCTGTTTCACAGAAATGAATTCACAATCCTTCAAATTGTACAAATAAATGACAAGCCTGGTATAAGGAGCTACTCAAATAACTATCTAATTAGAGTTACAATTTAAAAATGACAAACACTTGTGTGCGCACCAAGTGTTTGTTATTTTTTTATTTTTTTATATTTTGTTTATTAATTCATAATTAGTGTTTATTAATTCAAAATTAGGGTTTATTATTTTCAATTAAGGTTTATTAATTCAAAATTAGGGTTTATTATTCAAAATTAGGGTTTATTAATTCATAATTAGGGTTTATTAATTAACAAGTAGGGTTTATTAATTCATACTTAGGGTTTATTAATTCATACTTAGGGTTTATTAATTCAAAATTAGGGTTTATTAATTCAAAATTAGGGTTTATTATTCAAAATTAGGGTTTATTAATTCATAATTAGGGTTTATTAATTAACAATTAGGGTTTATTAATTCAAAGTTAGGATTTATTAATTCATAATTAGGGTTTATTAATTCATAATTAGGGTTTATTATTAAAATTAGGGTTTATTATTTTCAATTAGGGTTTATTAATTCAAAATTAGGGTTTATTAGTTCCAAATAGGGTTTATTAATTCAAATTAGAGTTTATTAATTCAAAATTAGGGTTTACTAATTTATAATTAGACTTTATTATTCAAAATTAGAATTTATTAATTCAAAATTAAGATATATTAATTTAAAATTATATTTATTACTTTAAAATTAAAGTTTATTAAATTAATTAATTTTAATTAGATTTAATTAATTAATTAAGATTAATTAACTACTTAATTAAGATATTAACTAATTAATTAAATAAAGTAGTCTCACTGTGCGCGAGTGCGCACAGGAGACCACCTCTTTAAAAATTAAGTACACAAGCTACCACTCTTTTCAATCTAGAATAGAAAATGATAAAAAAAAAAACTTTATTTATTATTATCTCTTTTATCATGAAAAATTTGTAATTATCATTTTTTATGTGCACCGAATAAACTTATTTAATTTAATTTTGTCTAGCTACTTTGTGTCACTTGATTGGGCATAGGTGCGCATTAAAACAATAAAGTAAAAGCCGGAAAAGTTGACCATAACAACATATCCATTCACAAGATATTGATTGGAGATGATTTAAGAGAAATTT
The DNA here is from genome assembly GCA_036937905.1 of Salvia rosmarinus. NCBI lineage: Eukaryota > Viridiplantae > Streptophyta > Magnoliopsida > Lamiales > Lamiaceae > Salvia > Salvia rosmarinus. The sequence goes on along the minus strand of CM072816.1, from coordinate 22,876,331 downwards.
GTAATCATTATTTTTTATGTGCAACAACAAGCAAACTTATTTAATTTAATTTTGTCGAACTACATTGTGTCACTTGACTGGGGATAGGTGCGCATTAAAACAATAAAATGAAAACCGGAAAAGTTGACCATAAACAACAGATCCATTCACAAGATATTGATTGGAGATGATTTAAGAGGATGTTTAGCTATATTTATTTTCTCTGTATTTTAGAGAGTTTATAAATTTTAAAAGATTATAAGATATTTCAAGAATTTATAAGATATAATATTTTAAGAGTTTATAAATTGTTAAAATATTTGGATAATTGAGCATATAGGATAGATAAATAATTGTGAGTTAGAGAGAGAGAATCATAGTTAGATAGAGAAAATTGATGAGATGTGAAGTTGCTAGTGTATATGTAGTAAATAACGAACCATAATAATTATTTTGATAAATTTATTGTTTTTTATAAACTTATGAAAAAATAAATTTAGATTGAACAACTTATTTTTAGGGGAGCTTTTAAGTTGTTGGAGTTTATTTTCACAACTTATAAATTATTTAGGAATTTATAAAATATTTTAAAAAACTTATAAATTCAACCAAACACCCTCTAAATTTCTAGTTATTCTAGTTATATATGTGACTATTCATACAATCGTCATAGCTACTATTAAAACGATCAACTATGAAAAAAGATTAAGAAACTTGGTTTATATATCTGGTGTTGACGGAGCCATATTTTAGACACTTCCTGTAACTTACACTCTTAAATCATTCTATCTATCTATTTCGATCATAGGTGCATGAATTGTATTTGTGATTTATTTAAAGTTACTTTTGGCACAATACATCACAAAATAATTTAAGAGGACACTCAGGAAATTTTTCAATATACACATGATAAAATATCTGAAGTATATCTATTAACATGCATGATCCAAGTTAATATGATCTTTCCAAATGGTGTTAGTTTGACTCTGAAAATGAAATGAATTATGTTGGAAAAATTCTATAAATTGTTAGGAATAATTCTATCTTAATTGTATATTTTTATTAGATCCCAAATGTTTTTGGGTTATTTCGATTCGGATTTCCGAGCTAATTGTGATTAGAAGAAGTCTACCTTAGGTTATGTGTTCACCTTGGGAGGTGGAGCAATATCTTAACGAAGAGCAAAGCAGCGGTGCATTACAGACTCCATCATGGAGGCTGAATATGTGACTGTATCAGAAGCTGCTAAGGAGGCGGTATGGCTCAAGAGCTACCTCTTGGATCTAGACATGATATCTAGTTTGCCAAAGAGTATCACAGTGTTTTACGATAATTCTGATACAGTAGCAAACTCGAAGGAACCACAGACCCACAAGATGACAAAGCACATAGAGAAAAAGTACCACTCATACGAGAACTCGTACAACGAGAAGACGTGCTCATTGAGAAGATTGGTATTGCGGACAACCTAACTGACCCACTCACGAAGAGCCTATAGCAAGTATTATATGACAAGCATGTTCGAGGATTTGGATTGCAAGATGGACCCCACTTAGGAAAGTAAACTTTTGTATAAATGGGAAAAGCAAAGTGATGGTGTTTGTAATAGCTAGTAGCTAGAGAGACACATTATATACTAAAAATTTGATTTAGTATAAGTGGGAGATTGTTGGATTTGAATGCTGAAAATAGAATGATTGAGCTTGTATACAATGTTTCATGTTATCACTATTTTGATCTTCTAGCTAAATTGTTTACTTGATTGCATATAGTATCTCATTATCTCATACAAAAATTGGATCATATAGTGTATAGAAGATCACAGAAGTCTGTATGATTGGTTAAGTTAGTTGAGATATAAAAAGTATCACAATCGAGACAACTTGAGGACGAGTTGTTGGTATAAGCTGCAGTATAGATAAGAAGTAACTTGATTTGGTTGCATGTCTGTTTTGGTACGTCTTGACGTATTGATGAATCTCAGTGAGATGAGTTCTTCAATCTGACCGTCGTGAAGAACCTAGATCTCGGTGATTTTACTTTGATCTTAACTTCGATAAGGTTTCCGGTGAGTATGAGTTACTAACCATCACTTTGACTTGTTAAGTGTGATGGTTACATGTGATATCCTAAGATTCTCCATATTTTGGATGGTTGCAGTGCTTGTATGTAATAATAGTTACTTGTATCGAGTTACTGTATTCGTTTAGGATGATGACGCCCCCTTAAGGAGTTAAAAATGTTTATTGTACTAAACTTTGCAGGTTGAGTTAAATCAAGTACAATAATAAGATTGAGTTGTACTACTTAAAGATTTAAAAATATTAATTATTTTAAGCAGTCAGAGTGCTATAAATAATTGATGGACGTACGATATCTTAAATATGAGAATTTGTAAGTCTAAGTACAAACCCGACTCAACTTCGGTAATAAAGGGGTAAGTCAATATTTGTTCTCTAATAGAATTAATAAATGTTATGAATTAATTTATGTTCTGGGATGAACATAAATAATTAATTCATTTGAGGTCCATCTTTATCCTTTGTATTTGATCTCTGAGCTGCTCCATCAAAACTTTTTACCATGCATATTTTCAGCCACCTAGGAATCTCATCGGGATTCTGTTTTGATTAATATTTTATTTATTTAATACATCTCCTAGTCTAAATAGATATTATCTGATATTATTGATATTTATTCTAGAAATGAATTATCTTTACGAAAGAAGATGATTATTATATTTATTAGATGTGCCAGAGTCCTATCACAATAGGATTATAGGAAGAGCACTATAAATACAAGGTGAGAGAAAATTAGGTTATATTTCTCCTCATAGGTGATTTTCGACAATCACTAGTCCATCATAGAGGACGAAAATTTTGGTGTTCTCCATAGATTACTCTCACTCAGTATTGGAGATCAGATATCTGGGACACAGTTCAGAAGATCAAAGCTGGAGCATGCTATTGATTAATTATGCCAGAAATTCACAGGTAAACACGAGAAAATCCCTATGTGTTGTAATTAATTATATAGGAACATGCTGAGAATATAATCAATGTATGATGAATTAAACATCTAAGATAGATCATCGGGAGAACGAGTAAAATCATATTTCCCATCACCAACTTCAGTCTTCAGTCTTTAACTTTACTCTAGTAGCTTTGTTTATCAGCATTGCTATATTTTAGTCTTTAGGCATCGGTTGACATAACTTCATCTTTAGTCTTTAGTACGTGATCCTTCACTTGAGGGTTCTATCAGTTCGCTAGTACTGATATTCCTATCAATATGATTGACTTCAGTACTGCTTGAACTTTTCAGTCTTGGGCTTCACTACTACAAATATACATTTTCTCTATACCTCATAGACTACGCTTTTTCGTAAAAATCGTAGTCTATAGGTATAGACTACATTTTTTTATCAAAACCGTAGTCTATGTGCGATTTTTTTTGAAATATAGACTACGCTATACTTAATATGCGTAGTCTATATGAACTATTGACTACGTTTAACAAAAGCGTAGTGTATGTGCGTGTTTTTTATACCCAATACACTACAGTTATAAAAAAAGCATAGTCTCTGTGCATAAATTAAAAAAAAAGTTAAAAAAATCAAGCCTCAAGTTTCGAACTCACGACCTGTGAGTTAGTAAGAAATAGCTTAACCATTTTCACCAACACTTCAATAACTATTATGTTGGACGTTATTTATTTTTATATTTACAAGTTTGAAGCGTATTTACATTGCAAAACACTAAGCTATTTCGGACTTGAAATTGAAATCGAAACCCTCACTCACTCTTCCCGTTGTGCGACTGTCACTCCTTTTGTGCGACTTACCCTCCTTACCGCCTTTGTTGTTCCATCGACGACGGTCTCGTCGTCGAGAGCCACCACCGCTGCGCCACCGCCGCTGCTCGCATTTTCCCTCTCTCCGCTGTCATCCGCCACACTCTTCATTCTCTTCCACCGTCACCGTCGCCGCCGCTGCTCGGTGAGTTCACGCTGTCTCAATTAGATTTGAGTCTTGATTTTGTGGTTGTGGGCTTTGCATGTCGCCTTGTTTGATGATAATTTTTGGGGAGATTCAATTTTTTTTTTCTGCCAATTAATTGGAGTTTTCTGTTCATTTATGTTTATTAAAGTTTTCGCGAGTTATTACTCTATTTTTAGATTGTTCAGATTTTGGTCAGTTTTCAATCGGTCTAAGTTAATTTATTCTGCACCCATGTGGAAAAACCTAGGTTGATTAGATTACCTAACTATTCTTGCTTGGTTCATAATTTTAAATCCATGTGCTTGCAATTGTCAATAATGCCCAAGTTTTCTTGCTTATTTGTTTTCTTCATAATGTAGGATTATTCAGGAACATGATTTGCCGTACAATTAATGGTTTGCATTTTGTAAAATTGAGGTTATCTTAATGGACAAAGTATTAGAAGTTGAAATATGTAGAGGCAATGAAGCCAGGTATGGAACATTTCATTAAGAGATTGCAAACAATCTTAAGCATGTCGGAAATATGTATATTCATCTTTGTGGAAATGTACGTCAATACCCAATTTTTAAAAATTGAAAGCAATGTACATCCAATATGAAAAAAAGAGTGCAGCCCATACCCAAAACATTTTTTAAATATATTTTTGTCATAATTTTGCACAGATTTTAAAATAATCATTTCGAAAATCATATAATCATTTCAATTATCATACAATCATTTCAATTATCAATTAATTTTCTTGAAATATCAATTTTAATTTTTATAATTCTTTTTATAATTTTCTTGGTAGGGGGTTGGCATGGGTTGTATGGGGGGAGGGTTGGCATGGTGGGGTTGGTCGGGGTGGGTTGGCCGTGGGGTGGGGTTGGCCTTGGTGGGGTGGGGTTGGTAGTGGGGTGGGGTTGGCCATGGGTGGAGGTTGGCAGCATGGGGTTGGCAGTGATGGAGGTTGGCAGCGTATGGGGTTGGCCGTGGATGGAGGTTGGCAGCGTATGGAGGTTGGCCGCTTATGGAGCTTGGCCGGCGGATGGGCGTTGGCGGCTGGAAGGAGTTGTCGTTGGTGATGAGGTTGGCCGAGAAGGTTGGGCTGCGGGAGGGATGGGAGGTTGGTCGGGAGGAGGTTGTCCACGGGAGGTGGGTTGGCCGCCGATGGGGGTTGGCCGCTTGGGGGTGGGTTGGCCGCTTGGGATGTGTTGGTCGCCGATGGGGTTTGGCGTCGATGGGGTGGGTTGGCGCGGCAAGTAGGGAGGTTGGTTGGCGAGATGGAGAGAGAGAGAGAGAGAGCTTGCCAGAGAGAGAGAGCTTGGAGAGAGCTTGCGAGAGAGAGTGAGAGCTAGAGAGTGGTTTAAGTTTGATGCATTTTGAAGTTTAAGTTTGATGCATTTCTGTTCTAAAATAAAATTTTTGAAATTAAAGGAATTGCATTGGATTCCTTCCTTCCTGACAGATGCCTGTGAGATGCATTGATTTCGTCGCCTTCCCTGATGCATTATGCATTATTTGTTTTGTCGATCGATGTTTCGATTTTTGTGCTCAGTGCACAAATTTTAGTGTTCAAAATATATTAAAATAACAAAATGGGTATGGGGGGCACACATTTTTTTTGAATGGATATATACAACACAGATCTTTTCAAATAAGGGTAAATAAGTTCGGGACCCTTCATCTTTCCCTGTTCTATTTCTTCCTCAATCATGGAGTCTACATATAATATACTGCCATTATTCAAGTGACAGGAAAAGCAAAGTAATCTTAATGTACTTTGGAATTTTCATGAAGTTTGAATATTTTGAGGCCACTTTGCTCCAAAGTACTTAAAGTGATAGTACTCTGTTCTTGTTGACTTGGTCATGTCAACCTAAAATTGAGAAAGAATTTTTGCAGTTGATTTGGTCCAAGCTTTGTCTTGCAAGACAGTAACAGTATTGCTATCCACTTCATGTTTTCATATTTTGTAAGTTTTGTATTCCTGCTAGACCATATACGCCAATTTTTTGTTTTATCATTGTCACTTAACCACATTATTGTTCTCCTTGTCGAACTTGTTTAGTTGAAATGCCTCATCCGACCGATATATCTTCTTTACTCTCGTTTGGCTATCTCATGTTATTGCTCATACAGAAATCTCAATGTGCTTCTATTTAAGCCCATGTACTACGAAAAAGGAATAAGAACACATTTTGAGGCAAAAGTAAGATCATTTGTTTGATCTGAATTCTTCTAAAAAAATTACAAATAGTTTGCTGGGGGTAAAAATGTTGACTTTCTCAGTTAACAGCACTGAAGTTATAATACCTCAATGTTGTATATAACTTGGGGGTGCCAATCCTTCTTTTGATTGCTTTTCTTTTTTTAGTTAATGTGAGGTAATTGTTGAATGAGGCCTCGGCAGTTGGCGTGCAAGAGCCCCGAATTTTCCATCGTTTTTTTTGCAATTCCTTGTAATGTTTTGGTCTTCCGGTCAAGTCAAAAAAACAACGGCAATTCAGGCATGTAGGTGCACTATTCCGTGGTGGGAATTGTAACTTTCCATAAATCCCATTTGTCACTTAAAGATGGAACTTTGGTGTTTAAAATCTGAAGTAACCCTTGTTGAGTGATGACAGGAGGGTTATAACTGGATATAGTTACTATTTTTTTGATCATATATGATTTATCATTTTGTCTTCAGCAACTTTAAGGGTTAATAAAATCCATTAGACTTGCAGTAAGAGCATCTATAACCAATTTCAATGTATTTGCCTATTTTTCACAGCATGAAGAAAACAATTTCAAGATACAAGAAATGTGTGGAAACTACAAAGAGTCCTGCAGGGGAACTCGAGCTTATATTAGCACATTTCCTAACCATCTATCACACTAGTTCACAAAGTCTTGTTTGCATAGGCTCTTAGTCCTGAATCCCAGTCAGTAAACTGATTTTAGCCAAATTATTGGGTAAAACCATCTATCACACTAGTTCACAAAGTCTTGTTTGCATAGGCTTTAATTATGGAAGTAGTTGTTTGCGGTTGAATGCTTTGTTGATTGTCATCAACTATATAGGTATTATTATCTTGAAAGAGCAAATAGTATGGTCTACTACATCACATAGAGTTAGTTGTATTTGATGATTTTTATGTCTTCACCTCACGTGCACACATTTTAGTTAATAGCATTTGTCTCTTCTTTTCCGGTCTAAAGTTTTTCTGGGTAAGAGGGAAAACTAAAACCATAGTCAAATGTGCCAATTAGATAGCCGCAAAATCCTTTAGATTTAGAAAGGTAAGTTACTAGTAGTCTTACCCACGTTTTTAGTAGGACAGCATCGCGCCTTTTAACACTTTCTTTTCTCGCCCCACTTTCCCCATTTCTTACTTTCTACTCCAACTTCAGATTTCAGTCCTCCCGAAGTCTATCTAGTGCGATTTCATCTAAAAAAGAAAGAAAACAAAAGCAAAATAAAGAACGAAGGATAGTCTTCCACTATATATTGGTCGTTTGAGTTTCGAATGGTTTGCATTTTCATTTCTAAAAAGTTTTCAAATTTTTTATCTTTTCGATTTTATATTGGATGTTGTCTATTTTCTTGTAATAATGTCATATTTTTAAACAATTTCGAGATGGATTTTCCAAATGTTCATTTGAATATACCTCCTAATGCAGAAAAGAGCTCCAAAATAGATGTTTATACCTACAAATTATCTGATTTCTTGATCTAGTGTTTTGGAAGAGATCAGTTGTTGTGATTAAGTAGTGTGAGCATGATTGTTCAATGGAATCACAATCTTTTTCGGCTATATATGGAAGTACATGAATTTTGAATTTGTTACAGGATTAGTTGCTTTGTAGTATTAACATAAATTTATTTGCAACTCCCACACGGGTTTCTATTGGAAAATATCCTCTGCGTCGACTTTGATGGGCAAGGAGTGGAATTTTCACCATACGAAATCATCTATTATCCGTCTTGTCTTGTTTCAATCCCGTATTTCATACCAACTTATATCTAACTACTATTAATTGCTTGAAGGGCAAATTTTATGTTTAATGCAAAATTGGAGAAAAGAGGGAAGAAGCAACCAACTTGGAAAATTGTAAAGGTATTTTCATTTATCAAATCACGTTTGTTTTATGTTGGATTTCATATACATCTACATGTTGCTAATATTTGATATTTTAAAAAGTGTCCAAGACAACCCTATTCCAAGCAATGCGGGTTCTTTGTACTACGCTTCATGAAAGATATAATTGAAGAAGTTATGAAGAGTGGTTCCATTTCTTTACATTCACATATAAGATAAACATTTCATTTCTTTAATATAATCATTTTTTTTATACAAGAGTGCTAATATTCTATTTTTGAATTGTTAATAGTTTCAAAATCGGTCTTACTCTCAAGAGGACATTGATGAAGTTCGCGTTGAATGGGAAAATCTCATGTTTCTTCACATATAGTATTGTGATGTTTTAGTTGTAAGTTATTGATCTTTTGAATTATTTTGTATTTTGATATGGGGGATACGTCTTATTGTTTTGTTATGTGATGTGCATAGTATTTTTGTATAGTGATTTTGTAGTTGTAATGAAAACAGATTGTATATTTTTGTATAGTGATTTGAACGTAATGAAAGCAAGTATATTTTAATCTCATTTGTTATTAAATTGTGCGTTATTTATTTTGCAGGTTTATTGAAAAGAAATTAACTACAGTTGAAATTGAAAATCTGTAGTACAAAAGATAATTTGACTACAGTTAGATAAGTAAACCGTAGTCGTTATTAAATTGACTACGGTGTAATAGAAAAAGCGTAGTATATAAAATATAAAATTGGCATAAAAATCATAGTAAATTTGACTACAGTTTGATAAAAATTACAAATAGTTTGCTGGGGGTATAGACTACGCTTAAAAAGCGTAGTGTATGTGAAATTCAGTGTAGTCTATAGTCGATATAGACTACGCTCAGAAATCATACTGTATGTGCGAAATTCAGTGTAGTCTGTCGGTATAGACTACGCTTAAAAAGGGTAGTCTATGTGCGAAAAGTGTAGTCTATAGTCAGTATAGACTACGCATAAAAAGCGTAGTGTATGCGCGCCTAGTTTTCTCTACACCACTTTTGTCTACGGTCCAAAACGCACATAGACTACACATATTATGTGTAGTCTATACTGATTTTTCTAGTAGTGCTTGTCCAATATGGTAGTTTTTCTGCTGAAAGTTGTAATAGAACGGTTAACTCCAGAATAAGTTAGTAGCATAAGTTATATTAGCAGAGCAATCATCAGAGGTTTTGGGATCTAATCAAAACATACAATTAAGATAGAATTATTCCTAATAATTTTAAGAATTTTCCAAATAATTTCAAGAATTTTCCCGATAAAGGGTAGTAATTAGACTTCACTCTAAGTGATTAACTCATGTATGGACCCTAATTAATCATCTAAGATCAATCTCTAAGCTGGCTTTGGACCTATCCCGAACGACCAAAATAGTAGATTACGGGTTAAAATCATCGTCTCCGATCAATAACTAGCTTATAACTCCTAAAAGCACCTAAGATCGGGAATAATCCTTATGCCAAACTCTCAACTACCAAGTTTATTGAGATGATGTGTCTTATGTTTCTATTATAGTGTCGACTCTTCTCTCCCGAGCTCAAGACAACACAATAAACATGCTCAAATGGTGATCAATCATTCAAACATAAAAGACAAACCAAGAACATAAGAAGATAAAGGCATCCAAACAAGGTTTTCATCAAAATAGAAATCAGTCCATACAAACCCATTCAGTTTAATCCCTATAACAAATGGATTTTAGCCGAACATTGCCGTGCTTAGCACAAAATCAAAAAAAAAATGTGAATAAAGAAACAAGAGTTTGAATGAACAAATCCTATAAATTTTGGTCTTCAAGCTTACTTCTTTGATTGTTTTTTCTTCAATAGCTTCAATGGATGAGTTCTTCTCTCAACGTGGATGTGGATGGATGGTGGATGATGTTGAGATAAGAATGAGTTCTTAAGTGGTGTTGTGGAGGCTAGGGTTTCAAGTGTCAAAACTTAGGTTAAATGAAATAAGTTAAAGTACTTATAGTCTTGGTGGTCCATGGGCTAAGAGTGGCCCGAAAATGAGCTAAAATGAGATAGAAGAGGCCCATAAGTCGGAAAATCCGGGAGTTCCAAGACCCCCGTGGTCGTGGACATCGACTGCGGGCTCGGGTCGCAGGCACGAGCCTTTAAGACAGCCTTCTAAAATTTTTAGAGCCACGATCACGGGTTGAACCACAGGTCAGTGCAGAACTTTTGTTCTTCGTCCGGGATTGCATGGTTTGTTGCGCAACTTTATTTTTTTGGCTGGTTCTCTCTCGTTCGAATTTTGAATTGATCTCCGTTTTTTTATGCCTTCGTATCAAACTCCTGTTAGATATTCCATGATCATTTTATCCCAAATTAGTATTTATTTCCTACAAATTTACAGAAAGAACCATAAATTATCAAATTCTCACAAAACACTAAACTTTGTGTTATAACTCATTACAAACATGATGTTTTTTAGTGAAATGACATCAATAACATCATAAAATATATGCAAAAACCATATTTATGAGTCTTAAGTAATTACTAAAAAGTAAACACATCCTTTGGAGAACTTTATTTTTTTTGATATGATCATGGTCGTAATCGATAATGTCACTTAACTGCTGCACCTAGCACATCGAAACTACACCTTTTGAATTTATGATGTCGAATCATCAATCTCCGATAACCAACCAATTTTGGGTTTCTAGCTAGGCAGCGGTCGGACTTCTAATAATTCGGTCAATAGCCATAGTTAAAAATGTGTTTAGATTTAAATATACAATGTATTCATTCAATTAAAGTTTATGAATTTTCAATTAGAATTTAATTATTAATTCTCAGTTAGAATTTTTAATTACATTTAATTATATACTGGAGTGTACCTCATTATATATAGGCAGCCAGGTGCAAAAGTTACCCTTGTTTAAATTATAAGTAGGATTGTAAAATTAGGGGGTGTTTGGCTAAGCTTATTTTAGAGAGCTTATAGCTCCAAGAGTTTATAAGATGTTTCAAGAGCTTATAAGAGGTAATGTCTCAAGTGCTTATAAGTTGTTAAAGTGTTTGGATAATTGGTCTTATAAGATAGAGAAAGAATCGTGAGTTAGAGAGAGAAAATCATAGTTAGAGAGATAAAATTGACGAGATGTGAAATTGGTAGTGATGTGTAGGAAATAACGAACTATAATAAGGTTATTTTGGTAAATTCATGGTTGCTTATAAGTTTATGAAAAAATAAGTTAGGATCGACCAACTTATTTTTAGGAGAGCTTATAAGCTGTTGGAACTTATTTTCACAGCTTATAAGCTGTTTAAGAGCTTATTTTCACGGCTTATAAGTTGTTTAGGAGCTTATTTTGCCAAACACTTTGCAACAACTTATAAGCTGTTTTAAAGAGCTTATAAGCTCGGCCAAGCACCATCTTAGTCGAGTAGTTGGCTTGCGAACCATTGGGAATAGCCATGACAAAAAATCGATATATACTATTAATTAATTAATTCGTGTTCAAGTTTGACTCCTAGTAGCTCTCACATTCAAAATATATATAGACTCAATCGCCAGTCTTACCTAATGCGCTAAGGTTAATTAAATTGAGACATGAAAGTTGAACCGGTTACCATATCAAATCTGATCAATCAAAAGATGCCAACGTAAAACAGAAACACATCATTCATTTATAACAGATCACAATCTTGATACTTGCAATTGCTTCATATACAGACCCACATTCTTTAGTGAATAAAATAAACAGAAGTATATCTAGTTTTAGTTATAAGACGGCAAACTTAGATTCTGAGTTGTTGGCGTTGTTCAAAACATTTCCATGTCTTCCTCCACAACGTTAACCCATGCTTCAACCCCTTCCCCACATGGTGTACTCATCAAGATCACCAAATTCTTGTATGGCAAAGTTGTGGTACAAACCCAAACTGGCTTCCCCCAGCCGAAATCCACCTCGTACACCGGAAACCTACACCAACTGCTAAAATTGCAGAACTCCACCCCACCCTTCATGAACAAGTCAACTGATCTACTCAGAACATTCAAATACTCTCCATTTTCCACCTGTCTGATAAAATCGTCATCGATTCTCGTTATCGCAGCCCTCAACTTCACCGCCAGCTCGCAGGGACTCGCCTCCGGTTCGCACAGTGCGAGCGCTGGTCTCCAACAGTTCCCAAACATGTGTTGCGGAAGCGGCGGGATCTTTCTCGGCCTCAGATTCACTGCATGCACTGCAGCAAACCACGTCGTTTTGGCGCCGTCTTTGGCTTTCGCCGTTTCCATGAAACGTCTCCAGATGTAGGAAGAAACAGCTTCAACTCTGGTAGTGTTCTTCACTTGCGGTTCACTATTCTTGAGCTTTGTCAGGTCTTCCTTGTTGAAAATCAATCTTTTCGTCGCGATTTTTTCGTCGGTCATGCCGACTTTCTGGGTAAATTCCAACCCCGAGAGGTCTTTAGGTGGGAAAACGGAGGCGAAATCGAATAAGGGTTGGGAACTTTGCGTTTCGCCGCGGGATGAAGCAGCCCATGCATTGATGAACGCAACCAGGGACATTCCGTCGGCGATCTTATGCGACAGACATATAGCGATGGAAATCCCTCCGCAATAGAAGAAACAAATCTTCACTTTTAGGACCACCTTTTCATCTTGTGCTGATATCTCGACTGGCTGGAGTTTCTTGAGTTCTTCCATGTTTGGATCTTGTATGACTTCTGAGAGTCGAGCGTGAACACGAGCTTCGATGAAGTCAGCGCCCGAATCGTTGCAGTCGATGGATGTGTTTTCTCGAATTCTTCCTCCTAAGGGGTAGAAAACAGTTAGGATTTTGGACAGAGATTGTTTGAGCAGTGGAGAGATCTGGTGGTGGGTGAGATTTTGGAGGGTTAGTTGATGATGGTTGTAGAAGAAAATGAGCGGGACATAAATGGGAGGTGCGATTTGGTCTAAGAATGAGAGCTTGAGGTTTCTGAGATGGGTTGGAGTTGGAGATGATGGCTTAATCATCTCTTCTGAGATTATCTCCACGTTTATCGCCATATTAATTTCTTTTCTTTTCTTTTTTTTGCAGAATCTAAGATTTAATATTTTGGTATGATATGCAGATGCTCATGTAAGACTCCTCAGAAAAATCTATAGCTATTTATAGGTAAAAGTTGTGTATATTATTGGTGTTGTAACTGTTTGATTAGTTATGATTGCAAATGGACTCCTATTTTGGATCTCTTCCTAACTATTTAGGTTTTATTGATTGCATCTATAATGATTGCGAAAAGGAAAATGAGGAGAAAATATCGTGTACAAAAATATCCATTCCAACCAACTTGCAATGGATACTCTTACTAAACGAAGAACTGATAAAGAAATTAGTTGAGAAAACTTCTTCAAACAAATCAGTAGATCCATGAATCCCACTTTACTAACTTATATACAAAACTCTTACGGCTGATTATGAGGTGATTTGTTCAATTAGTGTCTAACCACATTACGTAAAAAAGAAAAAACAAAAAAGAAAAAGAAAACAAGGAAATATTAAATAAAAATCAATTGAAGAATATTATATAATCGTGTTTGACTGTTGACAACGTCAACCCTAATAATTAAATCTATTTTATAATAATATTTAATTATTATTTTCTTAAGTATTGTAATTTAATGAAATATAATTAATATTTATTGCTAAAAATTAAAGTTAAAAAAATAATATACTGTAATTATGGATTTATCAACTTCAATAATATATTATTAACTAATAGAAATAAAATTAATTGCTGAAATAATTATATATTCTATACGGGTGTAATTAACAAACCCTAATAAATAAGTACAAAATTAAACTAAAACACAATAAGTTGATAGAAGAAAAAAATGGAAGGAAAAAAACTGAAAATAATACATAATTGGACACTACTGGACCCAACCAAGTGCTATATTAGAATCAGGTAGGAGGTTTTCAAATTCTTTGTATCCACTTAATACTAGGCAGGTTTTTCTTCGTATGCCTTACAAGGTTTTTAGCTCGCGTGGTACAATCATAAATTTCTAGGTTTTTTCTTTATGATATATTGAAGTACTCTTTTCCCCTTATAAATCCTCAAATATTTTGTGTGCTTTAGGGTTCTCGATCATTAATTATGGTGTCTCGAAATAGACTGGATGTCAGGTATGAAGCCATCTCATATTTACTTTCAAGGAAAATGCTAAACGTAGATAGTACAGTACATAATTAGATATTTTTGTTATTTTACACATTTTTAGGAATTAAGAGATTAATTATATTTTAATTGAATTTGTAATTTACTTAATTACCCATAATGATAATTAAGGAAAGGATTTCCAAATCTTTCATTTTGGAGAATATAATTTGTAATTTAATTAATCCACTCTCTCACACCTCTACATCATGTCCTCCCTGCCGCCCCCGCCTGCTTCTTCCCCATCTTCATCATCTTCTCATCGAAGTTGGATGTCCGCGGCATGGCGCCCGCAACGAGAAGACGTCGCCGCCGAAGTTGTTGGTGTAGTCGTGGCCGGCATGCTTGGGACTCGCAGCTTTGGTGTTGAACATGGCGTAGAAGTCGGTTTGGTTGAAGCTGGAGCCGCGTGGCGTGGGTTCCGCGACGACTAGACGGAGTAGATCTCGACGTCGGTGAGGTTGGAGGCCCGGGGCGTGATGCCACTGTAGTGCATCCCTTTGTGGTATGAGGAGATCATGGATGCTGAGGTGGACGTGGAGCTTGTCGTTGTCGTCGATCTCGGCGTCGGCCTACATCTCGGCGTGATGCCACTGGAGTGCATCTATTTTATTTTAGTTTTTTATTTCTCACCAACAAAAGTGTCATATCCGATCCACTAGGTTTCCCGAATCATGGTCGTCCTTTTTTCTTTATTATGATGAGAAAACATTGATAAAAGGAGGAACACTCTTTCATGAATCATGGTCCGTGATAGTTGCCGAAAATTTTAGGAATAATTGTTTTCCAAAATTATTTGAGTAAAAAAGGAAAAGAAATAGAACATAATCTCATAATATAATTATTCCAAAATAGATTAGGGATAATTTAGTAATGATTTTATTACCATAAATAATGAATTGAGTTAAAAAATGAAGGGCATTATGTGCGTACATATTATGTACGTTTAGCACTACCCTACTTTCAAATCATCTTGGTCCATAGATCTTGTCTGAATTGATAGTTAGGAGTTATGTGGCATAATGTTTATTTATATATATAAAATTACTTTTGTTAAATAATATTTGTTGTAACGACCCGACTTCCAGATTGTCGGCTGACCTCACAGACTAACACAAGTATTTTCAATGTGCTTTATCCTCACTCACACACTCCCTGAGAAAACTTCTCAGGGGGTCACCCATCCCACAATTGTTCCAAACCAAGCACGCTTAATTTTAGAGTTTTTATGAGATGGATTACCGAAAAGAAGATGTTAGAGTTTTTATGAGATGAATTACCGAAAAGAAGATGCATCTTGTTGGTATGAGTAGCACATATCAAATCCTTTAAGCTCTCCTCAAATATGTAGTCTCATACCTGTATATTCTCGAAAATCCCTCTCATTCCGGTGCGTTTCGGTTCATTCATGTATCCTCCGCTTTGAAGCCTTAATCAGAGCCGCTCCTTGTCCATGCCTCTGCACCGGTGATCACTCCGTACTTTTGCCACGAGCGCCACATGCCCACCAGCTTCCGCTTGGTTCATCCCCGAACCAATCCAAACCACGATATACACGTTGGACATAAAAGAGATTTTCTCAAACCAATTTTATTTTCACAATATATATGTTTATTCCAAATCACATATTTACAAATTAAAGAAAATTTCACCCACAATAAATATGTTTATTCCAAATCAAATGTTTGCAAGTTAAAGAAAATTTCACTCACCTTGTTTTGTCGAGCACAACAAATCAAAATCAATCAATTTTGGAACGAGGGTCATAGTTACGCCGCACCTAATCAAATAAATATATTAATTTATAGGAGCTTATACAAAGCCTTAACTAAAAAAAGCAAATTATCAAACGAATTATATGTACTATGTATACTTTAAGGTTTAATGAGTATAACTCAAATTTCACTAAAAGCTACGACCAAGAAAACAAAAATACTTATACTTTTGAAACAACTAGGAACCAAGTTAAACTTAATACTTTTAGTTACCTAGTTACTCTAATTAAAATTTTCCAGCAGAACCACACTATTTATTTAATATTATGTAGTCAACAACCATTTAAAATAACATCCTATCTAATTACTCCAATAGCCCAAGTTCTTAATTCACGGAAGATCAATTGGATTAAAAATTTAAAACTTTAAACTAATCAAAGTCTAAACTAACTAAAAAAAAGTTAAATCTTAAAGTTAAATTATTTGGCGATAGAATTACAAACACAATTCCACTAGTAAACTATAACTAAACCACCACTTAATTAAAAGACACGTACAAAGCTTTATTAAAAACGAAAATGACAAAAGTATTTTAATTATATTTGAATTAACTGACAAATTAAATAAACAATCCGAAATAATTAAATCAAAATTCATTGCTAATCGAGACACTATTTCCTAAATTGAATGAACCTATAGAACTTTGGTTTTTGTGCATAAATCTGGGGACTAATGACATTGAATATTTAATTGAAAGAAAACACAACCAATTATCCAACCTATATCATTATTCTTCTGTAAAGTCCATTCTTTCTCAAATATTCCCACGCTGAAGACAAAGAGAAGCCACCATTTTTTTAGGTCTAAAGTCAAATCAATACTTATGACATTGAATAGTAATTGAAAGAAAACAAAACCAATTACCCATACCTGTATCACTATTCTTCTGTATCCTCTCTCTTATTTCTTTGGTGAACTAATCGTTTGTTTTTTTTGTGTGCGTGGAGATTATGTGTGTGTATGAATGTGTGTGCGCGTGTATATATATATAAAGTAAATAAGCCACCCTAATAAGAATCATACTTCTATTGAAATTCTTGTTAATTAAATCTTAAGTTCACATAAATATAAAATAGAATTTAAGGTCAACAAAATAATATTCTACAAAGTCCAATTTAAGCATAAATAATTATAATTTTGATAATTATTTAAGCCCAAAACTTAATAATAAAATTACATAAGCCCAAAACTTATTTTATTACTTAGCCCATATTTTTTTTATATTTGTAAAGTAATATATGAAGGTTGTAAAATAAATTTTGAAGTTCGTTTTCTAGCTAGGGACGCAACTATGGACTCCCTCAAGTCCAAGTTAAAATCGGGCATACCAAATATTCATAAATCCAACACAAAATATTTAAAATGTAAAGCAAATTAACTCAAACAAAAAGTGGGGCATTACATTTGTTATATATATACAATATTTTTTTGTTACAAATTATGTCCTACACTCAAGATTTAAATAATAGTTTTTATACAATAAAAGATTAATTATTATAAAATCAAACCTATTTTACATTTATTAACAAAGAATTAAAATTTAAAAAATAAATATCCTAATTATAAAATAATCGATCATAATAGTGAATTATTAACAAAATTTTGATAATTAAAATAAAAACAATTATATTCTATATATAATTGCGTGTAGTCAACTTTGATTAAGAGATAAAAAAATTAAACTAAGTTACAAGATATCGAATTTGAAGAATAAAAGACAGAAAAACTAGAAATTTCGAAAGTGGAAAACAAATGGGACATCAGAGATGTCAATATAGCTCAAAACCGACGCATCGATTTGAACAGACTGAGGCAAAAGAAGGGTTAAAGGCTGAAAAGTTCTAGAATGACTAACCCGAACTGAAAATAGTCCGAGCTTGATAGGGCTGGCCCAAAAATCGAGTGCATTGGCCTATATATTAATCGAAATTTTTCTTATAACTTGGTTTTCAAACTTCATTACTTTATTTTTAATTATACAATAATATTTTGATGCTTGTAGATTGTGTATAATACATTTATGTTAAAGGTGTGTCAAATTATTACCTTATGAGAGTAACTTATTAGTTATTATGTAAAAACATGATCTAATTTTTATTACAAGAAAATAGTTAATTCATACATGTTAATCTTTTTTCTGTAAATATTTTGGTCCGACAAGCTAGCACGAAACCTGAGTGGGGGAAAAAAGTTTGATTAGCCTGAATTGAAAATAGCCCGAAACGGAATAGATTAGACCGATTCACATCCTTACTTGTCATATTATTCTAAAACAATATTATTTGAAAGGTATTTTAAAAACGATATACATTTAACATTTTTTTCATATTTTCTATATTTATGAAATTTAATTAACCAGCCTATATCACACCAAATTTCCAAAACATAGATATAAGGATCTCGAATTTCGACATACACCAAAAAGATATGCCAATATTGCTCAACCACCAATTAATTGTTTCCCCCAAAAGTGATTGAAACTAGGGATGAACAAAATATTCGAAAATCGAATAACCAAATCGAACCAAATTAAAAAATCAAATTTTGTTCGGTTATAACCGAATTAAAATTCGATAATACGGTTTTCGGTCGATTTGGAAAAAAATTTAACCGAAGAACCTATAATCGATATATATATATATATATATATATATATATATGGGTTGGTTATGGTGAGAAAACTCATTAATGTACGAAAATAGGAATAGTAGCACATCTTTCATATTTGTGTAGACAATCGTAATTACTATATTGCACATGTTAGTTTAGCACATATTTCATCCATTCAGTAGCACATATGCTAAATATATTAGTTTAGCACATCTTTCATTCATGATAGAACAAGAAGAGTTCTAGTGTCGCACAATAATCCGCATAGCACACAAAAACAAAATCAGAAGCTTTTAGAAAATTAAATCTCAACCATTGATATAGTAAATCAAAGGTCCGATTCATTCATATTTAGTACCAAATTATTCTTTTCTACATGATCCATCTCCTATATATATATATTATAATATGATTTATTTATTAAAATAAAAATTATAATAGTAACTCTTAACTAGGGGTGAGCAAAACCGAATCCAAACCGAATAACCGAACCGAACCGTAGCAATTTGGTCGGTTTGGATCGATTTTTAAAAACTTCGGTTCGGTTTGGATGCAAAAAATGAAAATCGAACTTTTTCGGTTCGGTTCGGTTTAGTAATCAAAATTTCGGTTCGGACCGAACCAAGTTTTATATATATATATTAAATTAAAATATTAAAATATTAAACTCTATTAAATTAAATATATATATATATATATATATATATATTAATTAATAAATTAAAATATTAAACCCTATTAAATTAAATATATATATATATATATATATATATATATATATATATATATATATATTAAAATTATTAAAAGTTTGTTAACAAAACCGAACCGAAACCAAAGTTTAAAATTCGGTTCGGTTTGAGTAAAAATTTGGTTCGGTTCGATTGAAACTTTTTAACGGTTCGGTTTTTTCGGTTTTGGATTTTCGGTTCGGTTTTCAACCGAACCGACCGAATGCTCACCCCTACTCTTAACCATTTGCTCTCCTTTCATAGTTTCACTCTCTTCCTGATTATCACGCACTCTATCTCTTTTCCGCACTGCACTCCATTTCATCTCCGCATTGGCTCCGATCCTCAGCCTCTTCTCATTTCCACGCTGCAAGATCAGATTACCGTTGCCGATGACTCCAAGATAGTCATAATTCCTTACATGACCGTCCTTACCACATACTTCAACTACGATCGCATTTTCACATTGATGGATTTGTATACAGAAAAAAGATTTTTTGAGGTTGTATACAATATTTAGTGTTATCATTATTACAATCTCCTATTTGAATTGCTGACTTGATTGCATATGTTGTTCCATTATCTCATAGAAAAGTTAGATCATATAGTGTGTATAAGATCACAAAAGTTTGTATGATTGATTAAGCTAGTTGACATATAAAATGGATCACAACTGAGACAACTTGATGACAAGTTATCGGTATAAGCTGCAGTATAGATAAACAGTAACTTGACTTGGTTGCTTGTCTATACTGGTACGTCTTGACATATTGATGGATTACAGTGATATGAGTTCTTCTATCTGACCGATGTGAATAGCCTAAATCTTGGTGACTTTACGTTGGTCTAAACCTCGATAAGGTTTTAGGTGAATGTTAGTTATTGACCATCACTTTGACTTGTTATGGGTAAGGGTTACATGAGATAACTCAAGATTCTCCACATCTTGGGTGGTTGTAGTGCTTATATGTCATACTAATTACTTGTATCGAGTCATCGTATCAGTTTAGGATGATGACGTCCCCTTAAGGAGCTCAAAATGTTTCTTGTACTAAATCGTGCAGGTGGAGTTAGCCCAAACAAAATAATAAGGTTGAGTGGTACTATTTAAAGAATTAAATAGATTAATTATTTTAAGTAGTTAGATTAATATAAATAATTAATGAACCTGCGATATTTAAAAACGAGAATTCATAGTCTGAGTACAAACTCGACTCAACTTCGGTAATAAAAGGATAAGTCAGTATTTATTCTCTAGTGGAATTAATAAATGCTTATAAATTAATTTATGTTTTGGGCTGAACATATGATAATTAATTCATTTTAGGTCCTTCTTTATTCCTTGTATTTGATCCATGGGCTGTCCCATCAAAGCATATTACTGCCTAAATTTTGTCCACCCCCATAAGAGTTCCATTGAAATTCTGTTCTAATTTATGTATTATTTTAATACATCTCATATATCTATATAGATATTATCTGATATTATTAATATCAAGAGAATTATTCTAGATAAGAATTATCTTCAGAGATTGAAGATAATTATTATATTTATTAGATATGTAAAAGTCATATTTAAATAGGATTCTAGGGAAAGTATTATAAGTAGAAGAAAATCAGATAATTTTATGCCATAAGTGTGATTTTCAAAAATCACATGACTATCATAGAGGGTGAATTTTTGTAGTATTTTTCATACATTGATCTCACTCAGTATTGGTGAATAGATATTCGAAAAACAGTCCATAAGATCAAAGTTGGAGTTTGCAATTGATCTATTGTCCTATAAATTCGTAAGTAGACAAGCGAAAATACATATGTATTGCAATTAATCACATGCTATGAATATAATCAATGTATGAAAAGTTAAGCATAGATAAATTAAGATTTAAGATTTTCCACATATTCAGCCAATTCTGTGATTTTTTCGCAGACTTTTTGACCGGTGGTCCAAGAGCAACCTTCAGGTATCCCTACTGTATACCTGAAGTGTTTCAGCGTTTAGTTATTTGTATGCATGAAGTAGTTTGTTTCTGTAGTGATGTGAATAAATTGCTACTGGTTTGTTCTTGATGTTGATGCATAGTTTTTTTTTTCTTTCAATGATGTGAATAAATTGCTAATGGTTTTCTTTTTTTTTTTGTTCTCTGTTGTAATTTGTAAAGTTTGTGTAAATCTTGGTCTCCCACGGAAACACATATATTCTTGCAGATGAAATTTTCAATTTTTGTCTGAGTTGCAAAATCTGAAAATATTGTCCTTTAAATTTGTCTTTCCCAACTAAGAATCTATCCAAAATCTGAAAATGTTGACTAATTTGCTCTACCTTTGCGTGTCCATTGCAACACTATGACTTTTATGAAATTTTCCATTTCTTTTTCTTCTCATCAGATTTTTTGAGGTCCCTGCAATCAGAACAGTAACAGTGTTGCGTTAAATGGCCCCATGCTTTAATTTGGTTCTTTTTGTGGTCATGTCATATTAGTTAAGAGTTGGTGGGATATAAAATTATTGTAGAAATGTCCACATCTAGCATAACCACCTCTGCGTGAACATGGTCAGGTTAGAATGATTAGAGTTGTTGCAATAAGTTATTTCTACTGGGATGAGATTCATAGATGCTAGTAGGACTTAGTAAACATATGTAGCAAAAGTGCAAAACCAATAGTAGAATATTTTCACTCGTTGAAATCTGTTTTGAGCATCTTGATTTTCCAATGTAAGGAACTGTAATTAATTCTCTATTTTTATTCTATTGAACTTTATTTATCAAGAAAATAAATAACTATGCATGCATTATGAGAATGTGACATAAAAGATTTTATATAACTCTTAGTTTGTCTTTTGTAGGCTTAGGTGATATAGCATTAGAAGGTTCAACGGATTAAGCAAGTTTAATTATTTGTTGGAACTTTGAAAGATGTAGACTATTTTATTTTTCATATTTTTTGTTGGTGATTTGTATTGTGAAGATTTTAATATTTTTCTCTTGTTTGTGATGAATTATTTGATATTTTGTTATGTTTTTTACAAGTATCATATTTGTCTAGGTTTTTATGAATTATAATATTTTTATGGTTGGTGTTGAATGTTGATATAAAATTATTTAGTTGTACGCATTTGTTTGAGGTTTTATGAATTGTTGATTGTAATGAAATTAAATTTTGTACATGTTTTACGTACGTTTAGAATAAAAACACATTTTTTTTTAAAAAAAATATGCTTAACCAAAATATATTTCTGTTATTTCGCTTCTGTTACCGAATAAAATTCGGTTCAATTCGATTATTTATTTAATTTTTTGATAAATTCAGTTCGATTATTATTTCGTCCAAAATCGATCGAATAACCGAATGTTCACCCCTAATTGACACAATCGATCGGGCGCATGGCTCTACAGTAACGCGGACGGAGAAGTGTCTTGTCTATGGTACTCCTTTCACATTATAATTTAAAAACTATATACTTTTGCCATCTAATTAGTCGTTTTTCTAATAATTCATAATTATGGGTTAAAGCTAGTTCCACTATCTAACAAGACCTGGGTGGAGTTGGTACTGCCCCACCAACTTCATATAGATTAGAATATATAATTTTTTTGTGGATTTCTCGTGAAGATGTGCATCTGATTAATATACTGATAAATCTTGTGTGTGAGTTTGGGAAAACGATAAAGAACACAAGAGGTTTTTACGTGGTTCGATCAAGGTAAAGATCTACGTCCACGGAGGTATGATTCCTCAATCCTTTCACTATGTTTGATTACAATGAATGTATTTAAAAACTCTAGTATTCGATAGTTGTTAACCCTTCTACCTTCAATCTAACCTCTATTTATACATGTTGTGGATCCCTCAAGATTACCATGGATCACTTGCCTTATGTGATCCGATCTCTGATGATAGGCTCGATCCCTTGAGTATCTCCTTCAATATCTTTTTAGATTTGATCTTGAATAGGGTTTAGGTGTTGGGCTTTGGGCGAACCGTGTAGGCGAGAGTTCTTCAGTGGGCCCGGTTAAGCTTGGGCTGCTATTGGGCTTGAGCGGTTGGGCCCCATATCCTATCATAGCCCCCCAATTAGTCGAGTGACAACTACGCCGAGGTGAGGTGAATGATGTATTTTGCCGAGGTTGGTTGTTGCTCGGCTAAGGTCATTGTCGAGGATTTTCTTGCCTTTTGGATGATGAGGTGGAATCGTATTATCTCGTCCGAATAGGATTGGATGATTTGTCGAGGTCCGAACTGAGTTGGACGATTTGCCGAAGTCCGAACAGACTTGGACGATTTGTCGAGGTCCGAACAGACTTGGATGATTTGCCGATGTACGAACTTACTTGGACGATTTGCCGAGGTCCGAACTGACTTGGAACCGGGCCGTCCTCTCATTAATTAAGAGGATGCCGAGGTCGAATCGGTTGACCGAGCCGTCCTCTCATTAGCTAGAGGATGATGGATGACCGAGCTGGAGCGATGATGATTGCGGTACGTCGGCGTTTTAGGATATTACGTCATGTGTGTCAGCCGGTTAGTTGACGCTCGAATCACGCGCGCGTCTACCTCACGTCAAGTCATGGGTAACCACGCGGGAAGTTGAATAAGCAGTTTTTGGGCGCCTATTTTACTTTAAATAGGTCAGAGAAAGGGGAAACTGTTCATTTCCTTCATCTTCATCCATTTTAGCTCCAGAGAGAAATTTTGAAATCGGTGGTGCCTTTAGTCTTCTTTCAGAACGTCCTCAAAGTTGAAGCAAAATCCCACTTTGAAAAAGTAAGTATGTCTTCCTCATCTTCTTCTCTGCCTTCTCCGGTAGAGATTTCTGAATCTTCCCGATCTTCTTCTCTGCCTTTTCCGGTAGAGATTTCTGAATATTCCCGATCATCTTCCGTTGATAGTGAGGTGGAGATTCGGGAGTATACTTGTTATACCCTATCGGGTAGGTCTAGGAGCATGAGCGCTAGGGTTCCGGTGATACCAGCCGCCTGGGATAGGTATAAGATCAGGGACGTTGGTTCGTCTTTGACCGCCGCAGATATGTGCACGATAGCCTCGGAATTCCATATTCCGGCGGAGTGCTGGTGGTGTTTGCCGCAATCCGGGGATAGGGCGATGGCCCCTCCGGAAGGATTTATGACCGTATATAGTGATGCTTTGAAAGTCGGTCTTAGGTTTCCCTTGGGTCCTATTTTTTTGAGCATTCAAGAATATTACCAAATTCTCATTTGCCAGTTAACCTCGAACTCCATTAGGTCGGTGGTAGGGTTAGGGCTTGCCTGCCATGGCCTCGTCGAGAAGCTTTCTTTTGAAATTTTGATGCGTTTTTTTTGCATTAAGAGTATAGGGAGTGTGTACTATTTGTCACCTCGACAAGCGTTTAAAGTGACTGCCCCCTCAAAGGTTTCCCATTGGTAAACGAAGTTCTTCTTTTTTGCGGGCCGAGGGGCAACCAAGGTATGAGTGAGGCATAGGTAAGATGAGGGATGTGAAGTGCAAAGCCCTGGGTGCTATAGAGGATCAACTGAACCTCTTGGGTGAAATCTCTTGTAGCTACAGTGAGGATGACCTGGTTGATGCCGGGCTGAGCTCTTATAGATCGGGAGCTTCGGGATCTGGGGCAGATCGGGGTGAGGGCCCCTTTTTTTTTATTTCCTCATATTTCTGATGATGTCTTTGTGCTAATCACCTCCTCTTCTTGTTGTGTAGTGAAGCTCGATGCTCGTAAGAAGGCGAAGGTGTCGGCTTCGTCGTCTCCCGGGCAGTCGCCGAGCCCGAGGCCGTCGGCGAAGAAGGCGAGGTTGGCCGAACAGAGCAAGGGGCCCCAAGTGGTGGCCGAGCTCAGTGAGTTGTTGACGAGGACCTCGGCACCTCAATCGAGGTCAGGTCCGACATCGGCGGGAGATGCCCGTACTCGGATCACTTACGAGGTGCCGATCCCAAGCTCCCCTATATCTTTTCCGTAGGTACAGATTTATTTCGTATCCGTCGTTATCTCCTTCTGTGATGTGTTTTTAACGGTATGATTTTCAAGATGCGACTGCGGCAGCGGGGGAACTGCACCGGATAGTCGGACTCATTATCAAGGATGTCTCTCGATATGACACGGTGGAGAGGGAGAGGGCCGTTGCTGAGGCCGCGAGGGCCGCTGCGGAGGTCGCTCTGAAGGAGAAGACTCGAGCTTTGGAGGTGGCCCAGGCTGATGTAAGGAAAGCACGTGGGGAGACGGCGGCGGCTATGGCGTCGGCAGTGGACAAGGCGGAGAAGAAGTTCGTCGAAGAGAAGGATGCCCTGCTGGCGGGGCAAGGGCCTTTGCCAGCAGGCTTATTCAATCGGAGACATTCTCCGCCTTCATCTCGGACTTGGCTGCCGTGTTGAGGACGCTGGTGGTGTCCGACCATCTGGAGGAGTTGACGGTCGAGATGCCTGACTTCGACAAGGTCAGGCATGGTTGGGTTGAGGTCGATCTTGAGGAGAAGCAAAAGGACTACGCTCACGTAATTGTTGAGGCGAGGTCCTTCCCTCTGCTGGAGACCTTGGCGGCCTCCACTTCTCTACTGACGGCCGAGGTCGTCTCCCAATGCAAGGAGGAGAAAGATGCCGATCTTCAGAAACTCCTTGCCGAAGTACGGACTGAAGCTGGCGGTGCTGGGCCGAGCTCGAGGCTTCATTCTGAAGGCGGTGGTGGTGCCGGCGAGCTGCGGGAAGGTTCAGTGAGCCCTTAAGAGGCTCGGTCGGTTGACTGTTGTAATAGGTTTGATCTGCCGGGATCATTAGGATCCCGAGCTTTGTACAAACTTCCATTTCTAAATGTTAAATACATCTTTTGTTGAAATGAATGTGTTGTACCGTACATTTTGGTTCGTGCTTTAGCGATCGTCCTCTCGATACATAGATCACGATCTTGACCAAATTGAAAGAGGACGGGGTGCCCTTCTCGAGAAAGATGAAGAGGTAATGTTACGGAGAAGTCGTTACGCGGTGACTCAAACATTGCATAGTATGGATAGTGGAGTTCTTTGGGTCGATGTACGGCGTTGCGGTCGGATGAAAAAGTAGCCCGGTGTCAAAGCGAGGTGGCCGTCTTGAGCGAGATAATGAAGCCTTAAAGCTCAAGATTATCGATCTCGAGGTCCAGAAGGTGGATGTTTCTGCCAAAGGCCTTCAAGCGCGTTTGATACAATACGAAGAGCAGCGCGAACTTGTCGAAGAGAAGTTAGCGCGATCTCTGAAGAACATGCCGATTATGAGGCGGTGATCCGCCGATCTGGTGGTATTACCATATCTGAGGCCGATGACCGAGCTCAACTGTTGCTAGCCGAGGGCATGGTACTGAGGGAGGAGGAGGGACCCAATAGCAAGAGGTTTAAAGACTGCCTCGAAGAGCTGGTCAAATGCCTCCAGTTTTATGAGGTCGTTCGCAAGAGACGTCTGCCCGAGCCACGCAGTCAAGCTCCATCCGATGTGAGGATTGAAGAAGTAGAAGTGGGTGGCGGCTACCTGGACCACGCCGAGGTGGTCCGAATGATGGGTTCAGATGTGACAGGAATGTCATATCGTGGTCAGTCCCCATTGTCGGGAGCTCGACGAGGAAGGATGCAAGGTCAGGGGCGAGGTTGTAGCCCTGGCAGGATGGCGAGGTCAAGAGGCAGGAGTTCGATCTCGGCCCAAAGGATATCCACCTCAGGTCAGAGCACCTCTGCGCCTGCTTAAGGAGCCTCGGGAGCAGGTCGTGACAACGCCGATCTCGTCGACTGGGTGGAAGACACCGAGTTCATTCCGGGACCGTTGACCCGAAGATTTTATTTTGAACTGGTGTAGCTTTAGCGAGTCTTGGCGAGGTGCTGCTCGGAAACCCGAGTAATATGTATATAGCTTAGAACTTGATTTTTAGTCATAAATGTATTTAGACTTTGTATATTCATAAATATATTTAGACTTTGTACCGAAGTGTATATCTTCCCAATAAAGAGGTATAAATTGTACGAGATCCGATTTGGACATCGTGTGCACGTAGATGTTCAAATTAATGAGTAACCTGTATGTGCTTGCCTTGTTTGTCGAGAAATATCGATAGGGGTGGTCCCATGGCGCGCGCTTAGTTTGAGTACCCTACTTTGTAGGTTTTTCATCCTCGCAAGGGCGTCCCCTTTTGAAGGTAAGTTATATTTCACCCGAGGTGAGAACGAATTTTCACATAGGTATAAGATGGGACGAAGTAATCCACCCATAATATAAAAAAAAGATGTTTTATTGATAAATAAATGACATCGTGCCTTGGAAAAAATAGAAAGAGGGCTAACATAATGCCGACGTGAAATAAAAACTATGTAAAATACCTCATCAGGTGAGTAATATGCCAGGTTCGGGGGATAAGTGTGCCGGATAGGTAAGCAAGCTTATAGGCCCCTTTGCCGAGGTCCTCGTGGATGCGGTATGGGCCTTCCCATGTTGGGTCCAATTTATTAAGGCGTTCGGCTTTACTAGCTTCGTTGTTCCGTAGGACGAGATCGCCCACGTGGAGTGTGGAGGCTTTCACCCTCCTGTTGTAGTACTTTGCTACTTGGCATTTGTACTTGGCTTCATTGATGAAAGCGAGTTCACGTTTTTCCTCTAGAGCATCGAGATTGGCTTGTAGGTTCTTCTCGTTGCCATGCTCGGCAAAGTTAAGAGTTCTTGGGCTCGGGGCACCGATCTCAGCTGGTATAACAGCCTCGGTACCATAGACTAGGCTGAAGGGTGTTTCACCGTGGGAAGTCCGAGGTGTTGTTCTGTATGACCAGAGGACTTGAGGGAGATTTTCAACCCAATCCCCTTTAGCTCGATCTAGCCTCTTTTTCAATCCTTGTACGATCGTACGATTTGTCACTTGTCCGACCGTTCACCGTGGGTGCGCCGACCGAGGTGAACTGCTGTTTGTCTGGAGCTCTTCACACCATTCTTTGAAATTTTGTCGATGAAGCGGGTGCCGTTGTCCGAGATCAAGACATGTGGTATGCCAAGCGGCAAACTATACTTTTCAAACAAAGTTCGAATCCTTTTGCTTGTGAGGTTTGAAAGAGGCTCAACTTGACCCATTTTGTGAAGTAGTCTATGGCTACAACCAAATACGAAGTTGTCCGGTGCTCGATCGAAGGACCAACGATGTCGATTCCCACCGCATAAAGGCCATGGACTTTGTAGGCTACCGAGGTCGGTTTGAGGTAGATTTTTGATCGTGGCGTGAAGTTGGCACCGGACTCTTTTGACGAGCTCGGCCGATCTCAGCGTGGGCTAACAATATCCCGACCTCGTTTTTTGAGAGAGCTCGTGACTCGATGTGGCTTCCATAAGATCCCATGTGAATTTCTTTAAGTACATAGTCCGCCTCTTCTGGCTCAAGGCATCTCAAGAGGGGTTGGAGGTAGGATTTCTATAGAGAGTTCCTTCATGAATAAGGTATTTTGGGACTTGACCATCATTTTTTGGCTTTGAGCGATCCTGCGGTAGCATGCCTTCTTCCAGGTATGCCCTTATAGGAGTCATCCAGTTCGGTTCGATCTCTGTGATGATGCCGATGTGGGGCTCCTCGATACATCTGGATTGAACTTCCTCCTTTGGTGGATTTGTTGATGACGAGGCTAATTTCTTTGAGGACGCCACTCGACTATTCTCTCCTCGTGGGATTGGTGGTGTGAAATACAAGGCGGTCAAGATCTCTTTAGCTTTCTCAAGGTATTGCTTCATCCTATCCTCTTTGGCCTCATATTTCCCTAAGACCTGGTTTACCACCATCTGGGAATCTCCAAAGATCTGGATTTTTTCCACATTCAATTCTTTTGCGAGACGAAGTCCTAAGATTAGTGCTTCATACTCCACCTCGTTGTTTGTGGTGGGAAGGAGAACGAAGTGCATAGGTTACTTCTTGCTTTTCGGACCGAGAAGCAAGATGTCGCCCGCCACTGTTTGCATGAGGCCCGCCCACGTACATTTGCCAACACCGTGAGGTAGGTTGAGGGCGGTTCCTCCGTTGTTAGGGCGGAGGTCGGAGTGACCTCATTGGTAGGATTGACCTCGGTAAACTTGGCTTCTACCAGAAATCGGCGAGCTTGCCCCTTTATGGGCTGGTCGGGGAGTATATGATGTCATGCTCACGAGCTCCAGTGCCCACTTAGCGATACGTCCTGACGATTCAGGTTTCGACAAGACTTGTCTCAGGGGTAAGTCAATTAGTACCTGGATGGAATGGGCTTGAAAATAAGGTCGGAGGCGATAAAGCAGCGTTCACGATGCCAACGCTATTTTTTGAAGTGGAGTATCTAGTCTCCGATCCTTTGAGAGCTCGGCTGATGAAGTAAATAGGAAGTTATCGTCCGAGCTCATCTCGCACAAGTACCGCACTGATTGCCTCATCCGAGGCAGCCAGATATAAGAAAAGGAGTTCGCTCTCTTTTGGGGCGCACAGTGTGGGCAGATCGGCGAGGTACCCCTTTAGTTGTGTAAAGGCGGCATGGTGATCTTCCTCCCAGGCGAAGTCCGGGGCTCTCCTCAAGATTTTAAAAAAAGGGAGTTGTTTCTCGGCCCGGATAGGAACCTACTGAGGACGGCTAAGCATCCGGTGAGTTTGTGGATTTCACGAATTGTTTTTCGCACTTGCATGTCAAGTATCGTCTTCACTTTGGTGGGATTAGCCTTCAACCCTTCTTGAGAAACCCAACATCCCAAGAATTTCCCCGTTTTTACCATGAACGTGCACTTTTGAGGATTGAGCTTGAGGTTGACCGACCTGAGGAGCTGGAGAATAGTTATGAGATCCTCGGCACAACTTTCTATTTTTTTGCTTTTGACCACGATGTCGTCGACGTAGACCTCGACGATCTTTCCTATGTGGTCTTTGAATATTGCGTCCACCATTCGTTGGTAGGTAGCTCAAGATTTTCAATCAAAGGCATTTTCGGTATGCGAAGACACCAAGTCGATGATGAATGCCGTTTTGGAGCATCTTCCTCGCTCATCAAGACTTGGTGGTATCCCTTATATAGATCCAAGCGAAGATCTCATGGCCCACCAATACCACCACCTTCTTATCAATATCGGGAGGATAATGATCCTTTGGGCGGTGTTTATTCAGATCGGTATAGTCGACACACGCGCCCACCTCCCCGGCTTTCGAACTATGAAGGATTGGCCATCCGGGTTGGGTACTTGACCTCGAACAGGATCTTGGCTTCCTGGAGTTGGGTCACTTCGTTCCTTATCACCTTGTTGCGCTCTGCCGCAAACACCCTCTTCTTTTATCGAATTGGTTTGGTAGCCGGATCGATGTTGAGTCGATAAGTGATGAGCTCGGGTGACACTCCTGTCATGTCGAGTGGTGACCATGCGAACACATCCCTGTATTCCCTCAGAAGTTGCATAACATGCTGTCGAACGTCAGTGGGACCCTGGGTGTCGACCTTGGAGGGATCGTCATCATATAATTGGAGGTCGTCAGTCAGATCATCCCGGGGTGACAACTTCTGAGGGTTCTGTAATTGCTAGGCCTGAGGTAAGGCCCCATCTTGGGTTGAGATCCTCAGGCATTCTTTCGCTGCTGCTTGATCACCTTGGATACTTAATACTCCTATCGAGGTGGGTATCTTGACGGTGAGGTGGTAGACCGAGCAGACGGCCTTGGTGGCATAGAGCCAGTCTCTTCCGAGGATGATGTTATACGGAGAGGGAGCCTTGACAAGGAAGAACTGAATGGCTTTGGTGACTGACCTGGGAGCACGTCCTACAGTGACCGGAAGGGTGATGATGCCTTCTGGTTATATCGCCTCCTGAGTGAAGCTCCGTAGTTTAGATGGTGCTGGATGAATGTGAATCCCTCCGACCTCGAGTTTGTCTAAGCAACTTTGGAAGATGATGCTGACAGAGGCACCGATGTCGATGTAGACCCTGTGGACGTTTTTATTACCCACCACTGCTTGTA
The DNA here is from genome assembly GCA_036937905.1 of Salvia rosmarinus. Taxonomy (NCBI): domain Eukaryota; kingdom Viridiplantae; phylum Streptophyta; class Magnoliopsida; order Lamiales; family Lamiaceae; genus Salvia; species Salvia rosmarinus. Next base: position 22,845,023 of record CM072816.1, on the reverse strand, counting down.
TGGTAATAGCATCTTGATGGGGCATGATCTTGGGTACCGGGTCGTTGTTGGAAAACACGACGCTCTCATCGTCCCGAAGTCATTTGTTTTTTGGCTCCTCGGGGATCGGTCTCCGAGCTTCGGTTCTCAATGACGACCTCATTGTAGGGAAAACTAGGTTTAGCCCTCGCCCCGGGGATCTATCTTGGATATTTAATTCACCATACATTGATTATATTCCTAGCATGCGTCTATATAATAAATTACAACACGTTGGGGTTTTCTCGTGTTTACCTTTGGATCCATCGAGGTGAATCGAGCAGGATGAGCGGATCGGTCGGAGCGAACGATCGACTCGTGCTTTGACCTTACGGATCGTATCCGGTTGCCCAATCTCCAACGTCGAGTGAGGACGATCTATGGAGAATGCTTCGGAAAAATCACCCAATACACTCTATGAAAATTTCGAGAATCCTCACAAGAGCTATGTGATGCTCGAAAATTATGCTCTCAATTATGAAGCATTAACCTAGACTTTATCTCATACCTTATATTTATAATGCACTACCTTAATCCCATATGGAAATTACCATAATCCTATATGGAAATTACCATAAGCCTTTATGGAAATTACCATACTTCCAGGATTATTACCATACACCTAGGATTATTACCATAATCTTATATGGAAAGGATCTATGCATATACCATAAATATAATAACATCCTTGTAGGATAAAGAGAATAAAATCTTTCCATAGAGAGTACATGGGGCGCCGATTTTCTTCTTGCTACGGGCCTGGATGGGCCAGCCCAGGGATCAAATGCAAGGAATAAAGATGGGCCTCAAATAAATTAATTATCTTATGTTCAGCCCAGAACATAAATTAATTTATAAACATTTATTCATGCCACTAGAGAATAAATGATGACTTACCCCTTTATTACCGAAGTTGAGTCGGGCTTGCACTTAGACATTACGAATCCCCGTATTTAAGATATCGAACGTCCATTAATTATTTATAGCAATCGATCGCTTAAAATAATTAATATCTTTAATTCTTAAGCGGTACCACTCAACCTTATTATTGTACTTGAGCTAACTCAACTGCGGGGTTTAGTACAATAAACCTTTGAGCTCCTTAAGGGGGCGTCATCATCCTAAGCGGATACGGTGACTCGTCTGAGATAACTAGCGTGACATACAAGCACCGCCACCACCCAAGATCGGAGAATCTTGGGTTCGAACATATAAGCCTCACCCATAACAAGTCAAAGTGATGGTCAAGAACTCATACTCACCTAATACCTTATCGAGGTTTAGATCATCGTAAGTCACCGAGATCTTGGTTCTTCACGACGGTCGAGATAGAATAACACATCTCACCGTGATCCTTCAATACGTCGAGGCGTATCAAAGATAGACAAGTAACTAAGTCAAGTCACTTCTTATCTATACCATGACTATACCGACAACTCGTCCTCAAGTTGTCTCATCGTGAAACTTTTATATCTCATTAAGCTCGACCAATCATACGAGACTTACGTGATCTTCTACACATCGTATGATCTAACTTATATATGAGATAAGGGGACACGGATATATGCAATCAAGTATTCAATTCAGATAGGAGATTGTAATAGTGGTAACAGGAAACATTGTATACAAGCTCAACCAAACTGCTTTCAGTATACAAATCCAACACTCATCGCACCCACAGGAAGTCCGGTGATGGCGTAGACTTGTTCCATTGCGTTGGGTGAGCATTCATCCTCGTCATCGTCGGGGTGCGTCATCTTCGAGGCCTGTCCACAATTGTTGCCACCTCCGTTCTTTCCTTTGCGCTTCTTTCTTCCCGACTCAGTTGTGGTGCGGTCGAGGTATTTCTTAAGCACCCCTCTTTTAACGAGCTCGTCTATCTCCGAGCTCAGAGTTCTGCATTCGTCGGTATTGTGATCATACCCCTGGTGGTAGTCACAATACTTGTCCTTCGACCTTTTCTTGGATCCTCCTTTCATGGGAGGTGGTTTCGGGAAGAGCTCGTTGTGGAGTTCGAATATCTCTACCCTTGACTTGAGCAGATTATGCATGTTATTGCCAGGATTTGGCCGAGGTCCCAGTCTAGACTCCATTGGGCCTTTTGATTACATCAAGGCACTTCGCGATTGGTGCCTCTTCCCGATCATCCGCTTCTTCTTCTCGATTTTTGCTCGTCCCATGTCTCTCTCTTTTACGATCGACTCGTCCCTTTAACATAGTTATCCACCAAGGTCCAAAGGCTACCGCCGTCTTGGTTTCTCCCGGTGATTTCTTTGTTTAGTGCGCGGTCGGATCCCATTTTTGAATGCATTGACGATGTAGAGGTCGTTGCTCTCATCGATCTTGAGGGATTATTTGATGAACCTTGAGGCTAAGTTTGACATCGCCTCGCCCTTGGCGGATGGTGAGCGGGTCGGATGAAGGTTCTTGAGGTGGCATCTTTTGATAAGCGCACCAATTGATCCATGAGATCTCGAAGCTATGTATGTTGTTTTGGCGGTGAGGTGAAACAACGCGGGCGTTGGAGACCCGGCACCTCGGGGAAGATTTTGCACATGTGAAAATCTTCCATCCCCTGATTTTCCATGTTAGTAGTGTAGGCAAAAAGGAAATCTGGGGGATTTCCCAGACCGTCATAGGCGGCGATGTTGGGTGCTCGATATCGCTGCGGCAAGGGTGTATCCAGGATTTCTCTGAAAAGGGGGAGATGATTCGTCCATGTCGGTCGAATCCCGAGAGTTCATTGCCATCCCTCCCAGGAGGATTGGGAGACCGATAGCGACGTCTATCGTCTCTCTGATGAGGGGATCGACTCCGTCTTTCCTCTCTTCGGTCCCATCCGGCCACGCGGACGTATCTAGGCGAACGACTTCGGCAGTTTTGCCGAGGTGACCGACTTTCGGGTGACGCCGGGGTGAATGGTTATGGGAGGCTTGCCGAGGTGATCGACTTCGGGCATCATGCCGAGGTGATCGTCCTCGGCTATCTCGCCGAGGTGAACGTCCTTGGCTATTTCGCCGAGGTGAACGTCCTCGGCTATTGCGGAGAGGTGAGCGACTCCGGGCGCCCGTGATTGCCAAACTGGGCGTTCTATTTATGGTTCTTGAGGTTCCCGCTTTATTCGCCCTTTGGCTCAGAAAGGTTTGAAATTGGCCCATATGGGCATTGAGGAATTCAGACACGGCTCTGCCGAGGACCTCATGAGATTGGTGAGTCGCTTGTTCACCGGCGTTGAGGTCGGCTTCTTCCTCTTCAGTAGGGCGACGGTCCTGAGGGTGTATAGGTAGGTCCTCTATGTAACCCTCAGGCATGTTGTTGGCAGCGACGATTTCTTTTCCCCGGCGCTGCGTAACAGCCTGGTCGAGGTCTTCAGTCCGTCCGTTGCCAGCACCACCGGCGGCGCTAATATTTGCACGAGTCTTTGCCATTGATTTTGCATAGAAAACGAAGCTTTTTGTTCGAAGTTTCCAAAGAAAGCGCCAATGATAAATCTTGTGTGTGAGTTTGGGAAAACGATAAAGAACACAAGAGGTTTTTACGTGGTTCGATCAAGGTAAAGATCTACATCCACGGAGGTATGATTCCTCAATCATTTCACCATGTTTGATTACAATGAATGTATTTAAAAACTCTAGTATTCGATAGTTGCTAACCCTTCTACCTTCAATCTAACCTCTATTTATACATGTTGTGGATCCCTCAAGATTACCATGGATCTCTTGCCTTGTGTGATCCGATCTCTGATGATAGGCTCGATCCCTTGAGTATCTCCTTCAATATCTTTTAGATTTGATCTTGAATAGGGTTTAGGTATTGGGCTTTGGGCCGAACCGTGTCGGTCGAAGCTGCTAGGCTGGGCCCAGTTCGCTTGGACCTGCTATTGGGCTTGAACGGTTAGGCCCCATATCCTATCATATACACAACATTTCTACTTGGGAGACAACTTCTTAATTGTATAGTTGATAACTCAACCAATTCTGAATAACAATACAACAAACCAAAAATAACACAATCAATTACTGAAACCGTGAAGAGATAAAATATATTAAAAAATGAAAAAATAACAGTTTATATAATATAGTTAAAGATATGTCTACTTGGGTTGTCTAGGATGTCACAATTGAATTATAGTTAAATTTTATAAAATGACTCCCTCCTCCCCTCTCTTACACCTAACATCCACATTCAGGCTAGACATTTAAAAAATAAATTATAATTTCACCATGTCATCCAACGAGCCACATTGATATTCATGAGTCGGATAATGAATATTTTTGATAAATTAGCAATAGTACATGGCTTTAATTGAAATTTTCAATAATTTAGGATATTTTTATAAATTACACATAGTTCATTATTTTAATTGATATGTTCGATAGTTCTATCATTTTTGGTGAAACATATTCATTTAAAATTAATTACTATAATGATATATATGAATAGACTTAGGGATGACAATAGACTGGATCTTGCTAAGTTTAGATTCAGATTCGAATTTTTTGCTTGGGTCCAAATTCGGTCTAGATCCATTGGTCCAAAAACTTAGATCGAGATCCAAATCCAAAAGATTTGCAAGGTCCATGAATATAGATCCAGATCCATATATTTTCTCTTCTAAAATAAATTATAAATCAACTAAAATTCACAGTAATACCATAATAATCAATAATAACACTATAATAATTATTTAAAATTTCTATAATCATCACCATACAAGAAGATATAAGCTATAGATTTATTTTTGATTTCATGGCAGCAAATAATATTGCAATAGTAATAGAAGAAGTAACACACATATCTTAGCAAATAGACCACACAAATATACAAATATAAAAAAATACAAGGTACAATTTTCTAATGTTATTAACATATCATCGAATTTTGTAATCTAGTTTATCTAATTTCCACTAGAAAGAAATATTATATATATTAATTCACTTACAAATAAAAATAAAAATTATATATACTCCCTTCATTCTATTACTTTTGGCTCGTTTTCCTTCTTAGATTATCCCGCTATTGTTGGCTCGTTTTAAAAAAATTTAACTAAAAAATCCCTCGAATTTCGTATTACACTACTTTACACATAAAACATAACTCTTCTTAATCTACGTGAAAAAAGAAATGAGCCAACAATGTTAGAACGAAATGAGTATTATATTAAATTAATCCATGGACTAGGTTTGGAACTCAGAAATCAGAATCTAGATCCGGATTCGGATTTTAAATGAATGGTCCAGATTTGATCCGGATCTGTCGAATTATATTTTTTGAAGACCCATATCTTGAAAAATTAATATAAATATACGGATCTGAAGTAGGTCCAGGATCCACTATCATCCCTAAATAGAATTGTAATAAATGATGCATTTTAGTAATTATAAACTCTTTATAATGTGAATACATAATAAGCATAGGTCGAAGATTACGGGTTAATATAATTGACTCCTCAATTCTGTATGTTTTTTTTTTTTGTGATACATTACACTCTTTTAATATTGTGCGATTCAAAAGAAACTAATGTGGTGATTGTTTTCCTTTCACTTTCCGCACTTACTAGGTGGGAAGAAGATGGCTGGATTTTTTACTATATATTCTATTGTTTGGAATTCCGGTCTTAACACCTTCAAGATCGAACAAGTTTTTTCAGAAAAAAAGAAAACAAAAAAGGTAGAGTCTATCAGACAGCTGCCTAGCCATCCCAACTGGACCGGAATCCAATCAAGAACGATCCTCTACTGCGTCGTGACGACAACGCTGCACGCTCTGGACGGGCGGCCATGGTTCATCCACCAGACTTGGTGAGTTCTCTTGAATCCTCCCTCCTAAATAAGGGGTAGAAAGCATTTAAGATTTCAGGCAAAGATTGTTTGAGCAGTGGCGAGATAAGATTTTGGAGGGTTAGTTGATGATGGTTCGGTTCGATTTGGTCTAAGAATGAGAGTTTGAGGTTTCTGAGTTGGAGACGATGGCATGATCATCTCATTTGACATTAATCGCCATTTTTCTAAAATTTGGTATGTTGGTGTGATAAGCAACTAAAAAACGTTAAAAGACCCTTGGGAAAATCCATTCTCCATTATTTATAGGAAATTAATGAAGTATCTTGTCTTACTCTCTTAGCTATTTTTTATATTAGGGTAACAGTCATAACTACTAAACTCCTCCACAAATGATTCTTTTAGATTGAACCGGATGCACCTGAATTGGGATGACCGTTCTCATTCTTTTCAAATTCCTCCGCAAATGATTCTTTTAGAAGAATCATTTTTCTCACTTTAAAATCTAGCAGATTTGGAACAAGGAAAATGATCTAGCAGAATTGGAACGATGAAAATGAAAATGGGAGGAAAATGTAAGTGAACAGTCTTAAAGGAATTCTCCAGTCTAAGAATTCCACCAAAGAAATTAGAGTGACTCATTCGTTGTCCCTTTTGTTTTCAACACTAAACTATTTTTTCTTTTTGTTGATGTAAAAAACATATCATATCATGAATTTACAAAATATATTTTAACTAACTGTAGATTATACTCGATTTATCACATTTGCTACAAGAGTTCAGACAACGATTCCTATAGTTTAAAAGATTCTTGATTTTATTGTCGGATGCAACATTCTACTATCTGTATATATTAATAGTTGTTCGTTTACAAATTTGCTCCAAAATTCTCGTACTCAGTTCTTTGATGGTGTCTGGTTGTAGTTGGTCCATTAATCGCTCATTTGACTAATTGCTTTAGAACAAAAGATGAGAGAACAAACTTCATCTAGTTTGATCGCTCCATCGAGTCAACTATTAGGCCTTTAATAGTTTCTAAATCTTCTTTGGCTATTTATATTCATTTGAAATATGCTAACTCAAGTTTTAAAAGTTATGGGAGTTTTAATTATATCATTACTACCGATAAGAGTAGATTTCTTCAGCCAACTTACACGTCATCAACTAAATATCTTTTATTTTCATGTGTCTAGTAATTTCAAGATCTTCCTCTTTTATTTATATGCATTACAGACATGACCTATTTGATCTAAATAAGATTTATTCGATGCCTTATTGAGATTTGCCTTTCTTTTTGAGGGGCAAGTTCGTAGTTTGTAGAGGTAATAATACTCGCACATATAACTTTCATTATCAAAATTTATACAATACATTGACAACAAATCAAATTCCCATATACATATTTTTATTAGATTGTTAGTGTTTTGTGTGATTTATATCTACAACCAAAAAAATAACAAGAAAATTAAAGAACTCGAGGCTTGTATTCCAAAGAAGCGAAAATGAGGAGTTAAAGCCTATAAGTTAATAAAAATATTAAAATGGTTCACTTAATCAGTTCAACAACTTTTTCTTACTTAAAAAAAGAGTTGGATCATTTAGATGTCGTTTTGCTCAAATGGGACTTCCATGGAATCAACTACATATGTGGAAGGCTGGTGGAATGAAATTCGCTCAATCGTTTAATCTATAAATATCAATCTATTGTTAGGAAACATCAAATTTAAATCACAGTCGAAGGTCTTTCAAAATTATTGAGTATTTAATAGTAGTATTTTATTATTTCACATGTAAAATTCTGCTTGGGTTTTATGGTCCGACCGCTCTGGGGGTGAGCAAAATCAAACCAAATCCAAAAAATCGAAGCGAATCGAAGCGAAATTAACGATTTGGTTTGGTTTATATAATAAAAAGATTCGATTCGATTAAAATTTTGAAACTGAAATTAATTCGGTTCAGTTTTGGTTTGGAGAAAAAAATCGGTTTTCAAACCGAATCGCCGGATTTTTTTTTATATTTTATATATATGTATTTATATTATGTTATTTGTATTATTAATATTTAAATTGGTTAATATTATATATATATAATTATACATATAATTATATATATATATATATATTATATTATAAATATTATAATATTTATATTAATTATAATTTAAATTCGGTTATATCCAAATCGAACGGAATCGAACCGAATATTTTGGTTATGTTTGGATATATAATATGGTTCGATTCGATTCGATTTGGATTTTAAAATATATTCGATTTTCGATTTTTTATGGTTCGGCTGTTACCTGAATTTCAATTTCAAATATTTCCTCATTTTTTGGATCTGTCCGCCATCACTTCCTCCTCCCATTTACTCTCTGTTTCATCATAAAACCAATTTCCCAGAGGCTGAGGCTTCTAAGTTATGTAGTAATGTTAAACTTCACACCTGATGGGATATGGCCCAAACGAGTTGGGCTTGAGTTAATAACGGCCCACGCGGTTAAGCCAAAGGCCCAGCCTCTAAACCCTAACCAGCCTCTAAACCCTAATCCGCTTTTACCCTACACAGAAGGCGAGGGATCTCTATATGGAAGGCGAGGGATCCCTACAGGCGAGAGGAAGAGTCCCTACATGGGAGGGGATCAGATCCCGCCAATCGGGGGGATTGGGCACGTCTTTAGGGGTCCGCAGATATGTATAAATAGGGGTTAGATCGACGGTAAAAGGGTTAGCAACTTCTTGAATACTAGAGCTTTTAGATACACTCATTGTAATCCAATTATAGTGAAAGTATTGAGGATCATCACCTCCGTGGACGTAGATCTCATTTGGATCGAACCACGTAAAACTCTCGTGTTCTTTACTGCTTTACACAAATCTCGTATATTAACATACACTAGATTTATCATTGGCGCCGTCTGTGGGAACACTGAACAAAAAAGCTTCGTTTTTCTATAATTTAATGGCAAGAACACGTGCAAACGCTAGCACCGCCGCTGATGCTGGCAACAACCGCGCAGATGACGATCAGGTGGTTACACATCGTCGCGGGAAGGGGATCGCGGACGCCACCAGCGGCAACACGCCTGAGGGTTATATGGAGAACATTCCCATACACCCTCAGGATCGCCGCCCTGACGAGGAAGAAGATGCCGACCTCAACGCCAGTGAACAGGCGGTTCACCGATCTCACGAAGTCCTTGGCCGAGCTATGTCTGAGTTCCTCAATGCCAATCTCGGCCAATTCCAAAATTTCCTTCACCAGAGGACGAATGGAGCGGGCACATCTAAAGTGCCCGAACTGGTGATTACAGGCGCCCGAGGTCGTTCGCCCCACCGAAGTGGTCAACGCTCACCTCGGCACAATAGCCGAGAACGCGTACATCAACTCACCGCCAGAGTCAATCACCTCGCCAAGATGGACGCAACCATTCACCACCACGTCGCCCGTGAAATCGCTCTCCACCTCGGCATGCCGCCCAGAGAGCCGAGCAAGACAGAAGAGATGAGAGGCGGAGCCGAACTCCCCCTCGGAGAGACGATAGGCGCCGTCATCGGTCTCCCACCCCTCCAGAGAGAGATGGCAACGATCTCCCGGGGTTCGACCGACACGGAAGAATCATCTCTCCTTTCTCTAGAGAGATTCTGGACACGCCCTTGCCCAGCGATACAGGGCACCCAACATCGCTGCCTACGATGGCCTTGGGGACCCCTCCAACTTCCTTTTCGCCTACACTACCAATATGGCGAATCAAGGAATGGAAGATTTTCATATGTGCAAAATCTTCCCCGAGGTGCTGATCTCCAACGCCCGACGTTGGTTCACCTCGCTCCGCCAAAACAGTATACACTGCTTCTAGGATCTCATGGATCAGTTTAAGTGGTGCTTCTATCAAAAGATGCCACCTCAGCAGCCTTCGTCCGACCTGCTCACTATCCGCTAAGGGCGGGACGAGACGATGTCGAACTTCGTCTCGAGGTTCATCAAGGAGTCTCTCAAAATTGATGAGAGTAACGATCTCTACATCATCAATGCGTTCAAGAACGGGATCCGACCCAGCGCACTGAATAAAGAGATCACCCGTGAAAAGCAAGACGGCTAGTCGCTGGACTGGTCGACAACCGTCGAAGGAGCGAGTCGGGACCGGAAGAAGAGAGAGATCTGGGATGAGCAGAGGGCTGAAAGAAAAAAGCCAGATGACCGAGGTCGAGGCTCTAATCGCCGAAGTGCCTTCGAGAGAATCCAGAAGGGCCCGATGGAGTCCAGGCTCGGACCTCGGCCAAACCCTGGCGGCAAAGCGCCTCATCTGCTCAAATCAAGGGCGAAGATATTCGAGCTCCACGCCGAGCTCTTCCCGAAACCCCCTCCTATGAAAGGAGGATCTAAGAAGAGGTCAACGGAGAAGTATTGTAACTATCACCAAGGGTATGGTCACGATACCGAAGATTGCAGAAACCTGGGCTCGCAGATCGATGAGCTCGTCAAAGGAGGAGCCCTCAAGAAATACCTCGGCCGAGCTGGGCCGGGGAACAAGAAGCGCAGAGGAAAGAATAATGGTGGCAACAACTACGGGCCGATCTCGACGACGACCCAGCCTGAGGACGACGAGGACGAAGGTCCCAATGCTATGGAGCAGGTCTATGCCATTACCGGAATGCTTATAGGAACGAGCGAGGTCGTCGTTAAAGAATGAAGCTTCTGAGGTCGCCCCGAGGAGCCGAAAAATAAGCGACTCGGGATGGTGAGAACATCGTGTTCTCTAAAGATGACCCGGTGCCCAAAATCATGCCCACCAAGACGCCATCACGATACAAGCCGTGGTGGGCAACAAGAACGTCCATCGGGTCTACATCGACATCGGTGCCTCGTCAACATTATCTTCCGAGCTGTGCGGATAAACTTGAGGTCGGAGGATTCAATCGTCCGCGCCATCCCGTTCGTGAGCTTCACTCAGAGGCGGTTCAACCCGGGTGTCATTACCCTTCGTTACCGTAGGACGTGCTCCTAGGTCGGTCACAAAGTCCATTCAATTTTTTCGTGCACGAGCTCCTCCGTACAACATCATCCAGGCGGAGATCGCTATACGCCACCAAGGCCGTCTGCTCGGTGTACCACCTCAAAATCAAGATACCCACCCCGGTGGGGATGCTAAGCATCCAGGGTGACCAAACGGCATCCAAAGAATGCCTACGAGTCTCAACCCAGGATGTAGCCTTGCCTCAGGCATAGCAATTACAGAATCCCCAGAAGCCGCCACCTCGGGACGACCTGACTGAGAACCTTCAGCTATACGACGACGACCCCTCCAAAGTTGTCAAGGTCGGCGTCCGGGGCCTGCGATATTCGGCAAAGATGTCATGCGACCACGAGGGAATACAGGGACGTGTTCGCATGGTCCCCACTCGACATGACCGGAGTGTCACCCGAGCTCATAACTCATCGCCTCAACATTGACCCGGCTACTAAGCCAGTTCGGCAGAAGAAAAGAGTGTTTATGACGAGGCGCGGAGCAGTCATAAGAGACTAAGTGACTCAACTCCAGAAGGCCAAGATCTTATTCGAGGTTAAATACCCGACCTGGATGGCTAATCCAGTCGTGGTCCGAAAGCCAGGAGGGGGGTGGCGCATGTGTGTCGACTACACCGACCTCAACAAACACTGCCCGAAAGATTGTTACCCCCTCCCCGACATTGACAAGAAGGTGGAGACACTGGTGGGCCACGAAGTCTTGAACTTCCTAGATCCGCATACAAAGGTACCACCAAATCCTGATGAGCCCGGAGGACGCCCCAAAGACGGCGTTCATCACCCACTTCGGCGTCTTTGTGTACCGGAAGATGCATTTCGACCTGAAGAACGCCGGAGCTACCTACCAGAGGATGGTGGACGCAATATTCAAAGACCACATAGGGGAGATTGTCGAGGTCTACATCGACGACATCGTAGTCAAAAGTTAAAAAGCGAGAGGCTGCTACCGGCGACCTGGAACTATCCTCCAGCTCCTAAGGTCGGCCAACCTCAAGCTCAACCCCCAGAAGTGTACATTCATGGTGAAGACCGGTAAATTCCTGGGATGCTGGGTTTCCCAAGAAGGCCTGAAGGCAAATCCCACTAAGGTGAAAAAAGTGCTCGACACGCAGGCACCAAAGACCATCCGTGAGATCCAAAAACTCACCGGGTGCCTAGCCACCCTCAGCAGATTCCTATCTCGGGCTGCCGAGAAGGAGCTTCCCTTCTTCAAGATCTTGAGGAGAGCTCCGGACTTCGCCTGGCAAGAAGAACACCAGGTCGCATTCGCACAACTGAAAGAGTATCTCGCCGACCGCCGACCACATCGCTTGAAGAAGGCAAGCTCCTTTCTTTGTATCCGCCACCCGGACGAGGCAATCGGTCTTGTATTGGTGCGAGATGAGGTGGGACGACAATTCCCCATCTACTTTATTAGCCGGGCTCTCAAAGGACCCGGAGGCAGTACACCACCGAAAAGGTAGACTGGCTCTAGTGAGCATGCGACGCCCCGACCTTACTTCCAAGCCCATTTCATCCAGTCTTGACCGACTTACCCTTGAGACAAGTCTTGTCAAAGCCGAGTCATCCGGACGTATAGCAGTGGGCTTTGGAGCTCGCGAGCACGACATTTCATACTCCCCGGGCCGGTCATAAAGGGAAGGCTCACGACTTCTGGTGGAGGCCAACCACCGAGGTCGATCTTACCAATGAGGTCACTCCAACTCCCACCCCCACTGCGGATGAATCTATCCTTAACCCACCCGATGGTTGCCGCGGATGACGTGGACGGAGCTTCATGCAAAGCAGACGTGAGCAGCATCCTCCTCCTCGGCCAGCATAAACAAGAAGTGACCTATGCACTCGGTTTACCTTCCGACCACAAACAACGAGGTGGAGTACGGTTACCGATCTCGGGACTCCGCCGCAAAGGAATTGAAAGTGGACAAGATCCGGATCTTCTGAGATTCCTGTGTCGTGGTAAACCGGGTCCTAGGCAAATCTGAGGCGAGGAGGATCGGATGAAGCAATACCTTGAGAAAGCAAAGGAGATCTTGACCTCATTCAGTACTCGGTGTTCATCGTATCCCACGAGGAAAAACACCGAGGTGATATCCTCGATCGGTTAGTCTGCGTCATCAACAAATCCACGGTGGAGGAAGTTCATTCCGAAGCATCACGAGTCCCACATCGGCATCATCACCGAGATAGAGCCGGCTGGATGTCTCCCATAAAGGCCTATCTCGGAAGGCGGCGCCTCGCCTCAAGACCGGCTTGAAGCCAAAAAGATAATGGTGAAATCCCAAAAGTACCTCACACATGAGGGCGTTCTCTACAGGAAGTCTTATCTTCAACCCCTCATGAGGTACCTCGGGCCAGAAGAAGCCGACTACGTACTCAATGAGATTCACAGAGGGTCTTGTGGAAGTCACATCGGGTCACGAACTCTCTCAAAGAAGACGCTGAGGTCGGGATATTACTGGCCCACCCTCATCCAAGATTCGGCCGAGCTCGTCAAAAAGTGTCCGAAGTGCCACCACCCACACCAAAAGCTATCCTGACCGATCTAAGCGACCTCTGATTCGTGGCCTTTCATGCAGTGGAGGATCGACATCGTTGGTCCGTTTAACCGAGCACCAGGTCAGCTTCGGTACTTAGTCGTAGCTGTAGACTACTTCACAAGATGGGTCGAAGCTGAACCACTTTCGAGCCTCACAAGCAGGAGGATACAGACCTTCGTGTGGAAAAACATAGTTTGCCGCTTCGGCATACCGCATATTTTGGTCTCGGACAACGACACCAAGTTCGTCGACAAAACTTTCAAGGAATGGTGTGAAGAGCTCCAGATCGGGCAACGTTTCACCTCGGTCGCACACCCGCAGGCAAATGGTCAGACCGAGGTGACGAACCGCATGATCATACAAGGATTGAAAAAGAGGTTAGACCGAGCTAAGGGTGATTGGGTTGAAAATCTCCCTCAAGTCTTCTGGTCCTACAGGACAACACCTCGGACTTCGCATGGAGAAACCCCTTCAGCTTGGTCTACGGGACCGAGGCTGTCATACCGGCTGAGATCGGCGCACCGAGTCCGCGCACTCTTCACTTCGACCAGAGCGGGAACGAGGAAGACCTGCGTGTCAACCTTGATACTCTCGAGGAGAAACGCGAGCTCGCCTTCATAAACGAAACCAAATACAAGTGCCAGGTCGCACGGTACTACAATAAAAGGGTAAAGGCCTCCACACTCCAAGTAGGCGATCTCGTCCTACAAAATAATGAAGCCAGTAGAGCCGAGCGTCTTAACAAGCTCGATCCAACATGGGAAGGTCCATACTGCGTCCACGAGGACCTCGGCAAAGGGGCCTATAAGCTTGCTCACCTATCCGGTGCACTTATCCCCCGAACCTGGCATATCACTCACTTAAGGAGGTACTTTACGTAGCTTTGATTTCAGATCAGCATCATGATTAGTCCTCTTATTGCTTTTGCCGAAGTGCGATGTTATTTACTTCTCAATAAAACATTTGTTTTTCTGAATAAGTATTTCACTTCGTCTCATCTTATATTTATGTGAACATCCATTTGAATTAAACACAATTAACCTTCACAAGGGGACGCCCTTATGAAGATGACAAACCCACTAAGTACGGTACTCAACTAAGCACGCGCCGCACTCACAGATTACTCATTAAATTGAACGTCTATGTACAAGGCATACAGACTACTCATTAAATTGAACGTCTACATGCACGCATACAGATTACTCATTAAGTTGAAACATCTACATGCAAACGACGTCCACATCAGATCTCGTCAAATTACACCCATTTATTTGGGAAGATATACACTCAGTATCTGATGCGAATACATTTACGACTAAAAACCAAGTCCTAAGCTATATTTGTACCTCTCGAGGAGGAAAATATACACTTCGGTACAAAGTCTAAATACATTTACGACTAAATACAAAGTCCTAAGCTATATACAGTTCATTCGGGCTTCCGAGCTCCACCTCGCCGAGTCTGGCTAAAGCTACACCAGTTCGAGACAAAATCCCCGGGTCGGCGTTGAACACCCGGGATGAACTCGGTGCCTTCCACCAGATAAACGCGCATTTTACACGTATTTAGTTGATATTTGAAGATGAGTTTAGCTCGTTTAATGTGCGTTTATGTATCGATTCTTAATGTTTCGTCTATTTCTAGAAGATCTCGCTCTTGGGTGTTCCTTTGATGTTTTGTAGGTTTATATGTTGATAATCGAAGCAAGGAGCGAAGCACGAACAAAATGAACAATCTGTCCGGTTTCTAGCGACCATCCTAGCGGTCGCTAGGCTGGTCATGAGCAAACCAGCGGCGCCCGGAAGAGCCCGCGTCACGACCTCGTGCCCATGGCGAAGCTAGCGTCGAGAATTCAACTGGGCGATTTCGCGACCGATTCATAATAGCTAGCGACCGCACAGCCGGTCGCGAGTTCAAAGCGGCGAAGAAAGCGGCGGCGAAATAGAATGACGTCGCGAGACATACCTAGCGATCGCACTAGCGATCGCGAGGACCGGTCATGCGGCGGCGCGACAGGCGAAAATTAGGGTTTCCTTCCTTTTCTATAAATAGGGCAAGCCATCCGCGCCTCCAGAGAGCCCAACACGCCCCAGACCTAGTTTTCTTCAGTTTTTCCTCAGTTTTTCCTTTCTTTGTCTTTAATCTTCATTTAGTTTAATTCTAGTATTGTTTTTACGTTGTTCCATTTAGTTTATCGTTTCGTTATAGATCGGAGCGTTTTGTCGTCGTTTTCCTTTGTTTTCCGTTCGTTCGCTTGGGATTGGATTCAAGACCAACCTCATTCATCCGACGCTTCCTACGGGTTTTATATATTTAATTTACTTTTTATGGTTAATTAGTATTTCATTCCGTTTATTATGTCGGCTAGTTTTCTATTCTAATCCTAGGGTTTGCATAATTCGATCCTATATGTTGTGAGTTACGCTATCGTTATTTACCTTCCGGCATGATTCATGATTCATGGTGCTTATTTATATGTGTTGACTTCTAATCAATCTTGATGCATATCTAGTTGCCGATTAATAGCGTAAGCGTATTAATTGTCAATCGATCTTGAATACATGATACGTTTAAGCCTTGAGTCGATGGCGAGATAGGACGGTCGTAGAAGCATATTCTTAGTGATCCTTTTGGAGTTGCTTATTTTCCTCTAGAGGCGAAGCGTGATAGGAAAATTAGCAATCAATCGCCATAATTGTCGAATGGCGAAGTTGTTGGTTATATATGTGATCTTACGTCTTATGCGGATTAAAGCGGTTAGTAATAAGCGGGATAAACATTGTTGTGGATAGGATTGGTGCATCCCTAGGGTTAGTCTTTCTTCATAGTTATCTTTCGTGATTTTATTGCTTTATTTATATTTCTGTTTGGTTACCTTTGCTTTGGATTAATTTCCGAAGCCCTAAAACCTCTCACCCTTTATCTGTGCTTGAATAATGATGAATAGTCGTTGAGCTAGCTTCTATGTTTTCGTGATACAATCTCTGTGGATACGATGCTTGCTTACCCTATCATTAAACTTTTTACGTGTGAAAAAGGAGCGATCACCACCCAATCGACGAGGTCGGCCCCATGCTGCCTACTCCAGCTACACTTTTAATTGGCGCGGATGGGTCCCCGGCTGAAGGAGGTACTCCCGGAATCGAGGTCGCACTTGCCCTCGAGCTTGACCCGGCGTGGTTACAACCTCGCCACGACTGCCGCTCTTCCTCGCCGACCTGAGGTCCTCGGGCGCCTTCCACTCGCCGAGGACCGACCTCTAAATGCTCCCATCTCAGCTGGGCCCAGCAACCGAAGCACTTCGACATGATCGGCATAGCCGCCCTCCTCCTCGGGTTCTTCTATCCTTACATCAGTGGAACCAGCTGCGGACTCGCTGCGAGGCTGGGGCATGCGTCGCTTGCGGACGAGCTCGTATATCTGAATATACTTCACGATGGAGTCGAGGCAGTCTTTAAACTTTTTACTGCCGAGCCCCTCCTCATCCCTCAGCACCATGCCCTCGGCAAGCAAGCTCTGAACTCGATCATCGGCTTCTGATATAGTAACTCCACCAGATCGGTGGATTACCTTTTCATACTCTGCGTGCTCCTCCGAGATTTGCTCCAGCTTCTCCTGAGCCAACTCGAGCTGTTCCTCGCACTGCATTAAGCGCCCTTGAATCACGTCGGCAGATGGATCCCCCCCTGGACTTCGAGATGTGCAATCCTTAGCTTGAGGGTCTCGTTCTCAGCCAGGAGGCGAGAGCCCGCGATCGGCCTCATCATAACTTCTCCTTTCGGTGGCGATGCCGGTGACATCCAAACTCACCAAAACACGAGTCAATTCACCGAGCGGCTCCTCCAAAACAAAGACCTCCTCGTTCTTCTCATTAAGGCACCTCGGCCTCTTTCAGTTTGGTCAACAGATCATGATCGAGCCCGAGATATTGAGAAGCGGAATGCTAAAAAAAAAGAGGACAAACACGTTCAAAAAGTGCGTCTTTTATTTATAACAGGCGAAAGTACAAAGGCTTAGGATCCTAATGATCCCAGCAATAGTTAACCTATTACATTAGGGTCGCTGACCTCGGCTGCCTTGTCAGAGTCGCCGACCACCTGCTCCTGCTCTCGGCCTCCACTCGGCCCCACCTCCCCAGCCTCGGCTCGCACCTCAGCGAGGAGTTCCTGAAGCTCCGGGTCTTCATCCTCCTTGCACTGGGCCACGGCCTCAGCCGTCAGAAGAGAGGCGGAGGAAGATAGAGCCTCTACCACGGGGAAGGGGGCCGCCTCGGCGATCACTCGGGCGTAATCCTTTTGCACCGCCCGAGGTGCGACCTCAACCCAACCATGCCTGACCTTGTCAAAGCCAGGCATCGAGGCCGCCAATCCTTCCAGGTAGGAGGATACCACCTGAGGCCTGAGTATCGCAGCCAGATCGGAGATGAATGAAGAGAAGGTCTCGGACTCAATGAGCTTGTTGGCGAAGGCTTCAAGATTGGTCCTGCCCTTGAGAAGGTACTCGTCTGGTCGGCGAAGTTTCTTCTCCGCCTTGGCCACCTCCTCGGGCACCTCCACCCGGCACGGCCACTGCGGCCCAGTTCTTCTTCTTCATGGCGGCCTCTGCGGCTGCCCTCGCAGCGATCTCGGCCCGCCTCGCGGCGGCCGGCCACGGACTCAAGCGGCGGCCTTCCCTCCGGCGCCTCATCGGGGCGCTCTCCACCACGAACCCGGCCATGCGGTGCGGTGACCAAGAAGCGACGCGCGATCCCGCATACCCAACAACAAGATCACATAACACAAAAAGTCTGAGGAATATGGCGGGGCTTATACTTGGGAAGGATATAGGAAAGTCGGAGGTCGACACCTCGTATATGTCTGGTGCGAGTCCCCCCCACGGCGGACTCGAGGTCGGTGGTGGACGCCACGGTGGTTCAGTCGTCCACGACCTCAGCGGCGGAGCGAGCTCGGTCCTCGCCTTCTTTTTGGTGGCGCTGGCGAGAGATGGCGTATGGGATGACGAGGCGGTGCCTTGGTCTTCTCATGATCGGGCTTCATGCGACAAGAGAAATTTTTTTGTTCAGCACAACGAGGTCGGACATGTGAGCAAAAAAAAAAAAAATTATAGGGGGATGCCCTCACCCCGATCAGACCCCGCTCCCGACGCCTCTGACCTATAAACGCTCAGCCCGGCATTGTTCAGGTCATCCTCGGTGAAATTAATGGATAATATCTCACCGAGGTTGTTGAGCTCTTCCTCCATGTAGCCCAGGGGCTTGACCTTCACGTCCATCATCTTACCAAGGCCCCACTCATACCTCGGATGCCCATCAGCCCGCAAGAAGAAATATCTATTTTGCCAATGGGACACCTTCGAGGGGGCCGCTACCTTAAATTTCTACCGAGGAGACAGATAATACACTCCTCCTATGGTCTTGACACTAAAAAAAGCATCAAGACCTCGAAGGAGAACTCATCGGCAACGCCATGGCAGGAGAGTCCTAGCCCCACCACCGACCTAATGGAAT
Organism: Salvia rosmarinus; assembly: GCA_036937905.1. NCBI lineage: Eukaryota > Viridiplantae > Streptophyta > Magnoliopsida > Lamiales > Lamiaceae > Salvia > Salvia rosmarinus. Next base: position 22,826,154 of record CM072816.1, on the reverse strand, counting down.
TCGAGGTCAGCTGACATATGGGGATCTGGAAATATTCTTGGATCCTAAGGAAAATTGGGGCCAAGGGAAACCTAAGGCCAGCTCTCAAGGCGTCTACATATACGGTAATAAAACCCTCCGGAGGGGCCATAGCCCTATCATCATATCGCGGCAGGCACCACCACGCCTCCTCCGGGATCCGGTATTCCTTCGCCATTTCAAAAAGGTCCTCCGTTGTCAAACTCGACCTCGCTAAACCCACCCTGTATCCATCCAATATTGATGATACCGGTGGGACCCTAGCACTAATTCCTACCGACCTACCCAAAAGGTTATAGCACATAGAATCCTTAATATCGGTGACACTATCGGGGGGAGGAAGGCGGACGGACGAGCCGGCGTAATCGAATGTTCGAGCGAGAAGCGAGCGAGAAGATGAAGAATACATATTTACTTTTCGGCGAGATATCTGGCTTCTTCAACAAGTTTGAAAAAAAAAAGTTGAAAAATTTATGAAAGTACTATCTCTGAAACAAGCGAGAAAGGAGAAGGTGAACAGTTTCCTCAAATGGGACTATTTATGGAGCAAATGGCGCCTAAAAACTGCCGTTTCAACTACACACGTGCCTATCCACGATTTGATGTGGAGTTGACGCGCGCACACGATTTTAGCGCCCAACTACCGTCTGGCGCGTATGACGTACTCTAGGTTAAGACAGACCGCCAGTCTGACCGTGCAATCATCACTCGGGCCTCGACATCCTCCAGAAGGCGGCGCCACTCAGGTCGGACCTTGGCATCCTCCAGAAGACGGCGCCACTCAGGTCGGACCTCGGCATCCTCCAGAAAGCGGTGCCACTCAGGTCGGACCTCGGCGTCCTACCAACGGACATCGCCCCCTAACATCAGAGAATTCAGGTATGACCTCGGCATCCTTCCAACGGACATTCCTGTACAGCAACGGATGGCTCCAGTCCATGTGTTCCCGCCAGGAAAGGCAGGTCGCCTCACCCAGTTCAGACCTTGGGAAAACAATCAGACGTCTCAAGTCGGACCTCGGTATCATCCAAAAGGATATCTCTATCCAGATCGGACCTCGGTGTTACCTATGCAGGTGTCGCTATCCAGGTCGGACTTCGACATCCTTCGCGAACATCTTTGTCCAATGATGGCGACTCGATTCGGTCTTGACAAGCGGTGCATGCCCGAGCGGCGGCGCCCAACTCGATTCGAGCGAGATCGTCAAAATAAACCCCGACATCAAAGGGATCGAAAACCCGACAACAACCTCGGCCATACAACATCCCACCTCGGCAAAGCGCATTCTTCACTTTTCGGCACGGGCCATTACTCGACTATTCGGGGGCTATGATGGGATATGGCCAAAACAGTGGGCACTGAGTTAATAACGGCCACGCGGTTAAGCCAAAGCCCCGCCTCTAAACCTAATCCACCTCTACCACACACAGGCGGGGATCCCTACATGGGCGAGGATCCTGCGGGAGAGGAAGAGTCCTACATGGGAGGATCGATCCCATGATCGGGGATTGGGCACGTCTTTAGGGATCCTCGATATGTATAAATAGGGGTTAGATCGACGGTAAAAGGGTTAACAACTTCTTGAATACTAGAGCTTTTAGATATACTCATTGTAATCCAATTATAGTGAAAGTATTGAGGATCATCACCTCCGTGGACGTAGATTTCATTTGGATCGAACCACGTAAAACTCTCGTGTTCTTTACTGCTTTACACAAATCTCGTATATTAACATACACTAGATTTATCAACACCTAATTCAATTTTTTCATTTTCACGTGATTGAATACACTAATGGCGACCTCCACGTTCAAATCAACGACCAAGCGAGCTTCAATCGGAGGCTCTAGCATCGAGAATTCCGCCCATCGCTCTCTCCGCTGCTCCCGCAGCCTCAGCCGCTTCTCCCGTCCCATCGGCGGAGGGGAGGGCGAGATGGATGATGGGATATGGCCTCAACCACTCGGGCCCACCGACAGCCCAAGCAGTGGGCACGACTTTAATAGTGCCCACGTGGTTATGCGAGGCCCGTCCCCAAACCCCTAGCGCCCCAAACCCTAATCGGTGAAGGCTAGGAGTCCCTATGGCGCGAAGGCTAAGAGTCCCTATGGGCAAGAGGAACAGTCCCTATATATAGAAGGCTAAGAGTCCCTACATGGGAGGGATCAGTTCCCGCCTTAGGAGCCCTCAGATATGTATAAATAGGAGTTAGATCGAAGGTAGAAGGGTTAGCAACTTCTTGAATACTAAGAGCTTTTAGTTATACTCACTGTAATCAAACTATAGTGAAAGTATTGAGGAATCACTCCTCCGTGGACGTAGATCTCATTAACGATCGAACCACGTAAAAGCCTTGGTATTCTTTACTGCTTTACATAAATCTTTGCATACTAACGTATACTAGATTTATCAATGGAGTATATCAAAAACGTGCCCAGGGGGAAATTTCATCAACACCACGAGGGGCTCCACGCCGCCGTTCCCGGAGATCAGCTTGGACAAATATGTAGTCTGGTGGACATTAACATACAACGCATGTGACTTAGTTGGCTAATGGAGCAAATGTTTGTAATCTTATGTGAGTTGAAGTTTAAATGTTAGATGGATACTGGTTCAGCTCTTCTTACTTCTTAGGACACAAGATGCAAAAAGATCAGTCAAATATATTGGAAGTGAGACTTAAATTGTTAACCTGTTCGAAGTCCCTCTGTAGAGCTTTTGGAGTCGTAGGAGTTCGTCCACCTCTTTATTTAACTAGTAAGATGTTTACTTAAAATATTTAACCTGTTTGTCTCATTAAAACTACTTTTGTTCACTAAGCTTTACGTAGATATATCCTTTCCCTCACCTCTTTATTTAACTAGTAAGATGTTTACTTAAAATATTTAAGAGGCTAATTTTAGAGTACCAACTTCTATTGATTAGCCATGGTTTAAGCCTCAGTGTCTCACAGCCTTGGAGGCTCTATGAAACTCACTCTTGATTCTTTTGCATAAAATTTGAATAGGCTAATCAATAGAAGTTGGTACTCTAAAATTAGCCTCTTAAATATTTTAAATTAAATAGAGAGGTGAGGGAAAGGATATATCTACGTTAAGCTTAGTGAACAAAAGTAGTTTTAATGAGACAAACATGTTATAGTTTTATGTCTCAAATTTCTTTGCATTAGTTTTTCTGAGTGTGGATTTTAATATTGGTACATAAGATTATGTTGGTAACTTGTGGGTATATTTTATCTTTTACTTAAATATATTGGTCTCTAGAATATCATTATATTCAAAATTTATTTATTATTAATGCAACTTTTATTTTATTTTTTTGCACCTCACTTGGAAAAGGTATGTGCCTAGCTCCTGGCACCTTGTGCCTTCGATAACTAGGCTACTACATTCTCAAAAATATATTTAAACTCCTTTTTCCTATATACGTAGTACGTACTATGAAATTTGGGCTTTGATATAATAAATTCATACAGTACACTCTGTGATGACTTTTACATATGGACTTCTCAGAGCCAGTCTTCTGCCTTAACTGATGATGAATCAAAGGATACTCATTTTGGGAAAAATGGATTTGAGAAGATAATCTGAGCAGTTAATGCTCAGAAGAAGGTTAATTTACAGTTTCCTTTTTTTTACTCTAGGTTAATTTACAGTTTCCTTTTTTTTACTCTCTCTCTCTCTCTAATCCCAGCTCTTGTATAATATATTATATTTTGTTACTGAGAAGGCAGTTTGTAGAAATACCTTATCTGTTTATTCATTCTTCTGTGCAAAGGCTGAGCGTCCCTCTGAGGAAGTTGCAAACGGTCAATTATATGAAGCAATGCAGAAAGAACTAAGACATGCTGTTCAAGAAATCCGAACTGAACTAAATCAAGTTGTTTGAAACAAATTAGTTTGCTCGAACTTATTCTTTCTAGTTTTTGATGGTCAATTTTGTTTTATCTATTGAACTATTTGCTCTCTGCACAGGCGATGGGAAGAAATCAGACTGCTTGTTATCAGAAGATTCCATGACTCTTCAGGATTCCTACAGACAGTGGCGGAGCCACGTTGGGACCTGGGGGCCCTTGGGCCCCCCAGAATATTTTAGTATTAGTAGTATATATATAGTATTCAGAACAAGAATTCATTATAGTCCAATTGGGTAAGTTGATGTACCTGATTGTGGAGAGTTGGGTTCGAAACCCATCTTCCACTTTCTTTTTCTTGTAATTCCTTTTCATCATTCTGCCGCTTCATTCTATTCTCTTTTTCTTTTTTTCTTTTCCTTTTCCTTTTCCTTTTTGTGTCTCATTTTTCTTTTTCTATAATTTAGTTATATTCTCTTCTTTCTCTACTTTGTACTCTTTCTTTTCTTTTCTTTTTTTTCTATTATTTGTATTATGTTGATTAAATATAAAATGTATGCAAAAAATATAGCTTTTTATATATGAACTAATATGATCTATCTAATTTCTAAAAATTTTATAATAAATTATTCTAACAACAACCAACTGAAGGCATCTAAATTATTTAAATTCTTATTTTAAGCATCTAAAAAACTTGTTGATGATAAAACAATCAAAATATAGATCAATTGAATATATGATGACTATTTTAGAAATATAAATATTAAACCAAACTATTGAATGAACTTAATTTCGTACATGTAAAATGATGTGTTTGTTAATGCTACTAATGAAATTATTATGCACGATTTCAGAAAATGAAGATTATAAGATAAACTTATGATGGTGATTATGTTTAACTTTTATTTTTCTAACATTGTGATGTAATTTAACTTCTAATTTTATTTAAAAAAAATTGAGCCCCCAGAGTAAAATCTTGGCTCCATCACTGCCTACAGAATCAGAGAGACATATGCACAAAAATTGGAGCAGGTGCTCTTCTGCTCTAATCAGGTCTTTGCTAGATAACCTGTTTTCTAGGACTAGGCATAATCTGTCTTTGGTTACTATCAACTTTAATCTAGTGCGGTGAATCGTGCATTAGTAATATATTTTTCCATGTGTAGTTTCGCAAGACCAAATTGACAGTTGTTTATGACTTGCTTGTCGAGCATGGCCTGCAAGTAGAGCTGGCGATTGTTGACCTGACATGAAAATAACAGAATATTGTTTAGGCCTATTGTGTTTGTGTCAACACAATAGGAACACGAAAAAATTTCATCTCTTGTCCTTTTTTTCTCAACCAATTAAACACGAAAAACATTAAGAGGTTACATAATAACCTTTAACTCATGATATCCTGTTAGTGACATGATATAAAAACAAAATATATTATAATATTATTAGTAGTAAAAATTTAAACTTTAATTATTCTTAATTGTTTCATATCGTGCGCATGAACCACGACATGGTTTCATGAATTGCCAGCTCTGCCTCCAAGGCGCAAGTTATTGTATTTCCTATAGTGAAGTTGAATGTGGGCACCATTACTTTTAGTCTGGTTGGTTTATTGGTATATTAATGAGATATGACATGTAGTTTCATAAGAGCAACTTAGTCAATTTACTTTGATTCACCCACATAAGTGATGACTCTAGTCTATTTTGGTTTCATAGAATATCGGCTTTGACTCATTGCCGCACAGACATTTGGATTGTCTGATAGATAAATGACACAACATACTACAAATACTGTAATGCTTTTGTTTTCTATTTAAAGAATAGCAATATTAAACGATATAGCCAGAAGAAAAATTGTAAAGTAATTTGGAAATTGTTGAACTTACCTTTTTAAAGCGAGTTCAGCTGCACATTGCTTGGGTGAATTTTTTTCTATTTACTCATGTTCCAATAATTGTTCAGCTGGAGTAAGGAATGTCATTAGAAAACAAACTATATAATGAGCAGCTTCCTATAACCCTGTTTAATGAGCATATAATGTTTCAACGGGCAAATGGACGTGTATTGAAGTACATTAAATTAGAGCAGTATGTACTTTTTAATAGACAGTATGAGACTCCGTGGATATTTTCAGTCAGTCTTGTGATATGGAATCTTATTTTGTACATTGTAGTTGGATATGCTGAAAAGAATCTTCTGACTGAAATGTTGCTTGAGGAGCAATGTGTTCAAGAGGTCTCTGAAACTTATGAAGAACTTCCTAATTCAAGAGCTTCAGCTGTGACAGAGAAGCCCCCACAAGCCAGAAAGGTGTGTTTTGATGGGGAAAGAAGCGATGAGAGCTCAATTTTAGGAGGTATGGTGAAGGGAAGAGACTTTACAATAGGAGAGACCGAAACTTGTAGGATGATAAATCTAGTATATGTTAGTATGCAAGATTTACGTAAAGCAGTAAAGAACACCAATGCCTTTACGTGGTTCGATCGTTAATGAGATCTACGTCCACGGAGGAGTGATTCCTCAATACTTTCACTATGATTTGATTACTCTTAGTATTCAACAAGTTGCTAACCCTTCTACCTTCGATCTAACTCCTATTTATACATATGTCGATGACCCTTAGGCGGGATCGATCCTCCCATGTAGAGACTCTTCCTCTCGCATGTAGGGAATTCCTCTCGCCCTGTGGGATTAGCCTTACGTGCGGTGGCGCTGATTAGGGTTTGGGGGCTGGTTAGGGTTTGAAGGCTGGGCCTTGGGCTTCACCGCGTGGGCCGCTACTAATGTCAGGCCCAGCTCGTTTGGGCCTGTCAGTGGGCCTGAGCGGTTGGGCCATATCCCATCATAGCCCCCCCGAATAGTCGAGTAACAGCCATGCCGAGGTGAAGTGAAGAATGCGCTTTGCCGAGGTGGGATGTTGCTCGGCTGAGGTTGTTGTCGAAGGTTCGATCTCTTTGATGTCAGGGTTTGATCGGTTCGCCTGGATCCGAATTGAGGTAGACGGTTTGCCGTTCTGGACCGAATCGGGCTGTTTGCCAAGTTCCGAACTGAGTCGCTCGAAGTTGGATGGCAATGTCCGTCAGGAGGATGCCGAGGTGGCGAAGGCGGCCATGCATCTGGAGGCCGAGATGGGGTCCGAACTGTGTTGGGCGGTCTGCCGTTCTGGGCATGCACCGCTTGTCGAAGACCGAACTAGAGTCGGCTGTAGTTGGACCAAGATGTTCGGTCAAAAGGATGTCGAAGTCCGACCTGGATAGCGACACCTGCATAGGTAACACTGAGGTCCGGTCTGGATAGAGATATCCTTCTGGATGATACCGAGGTCAGACTTGGGACGTTTGATTGTTTTCCCAAGGTCTGAACCGGGCGAGGCGACTTGCCTTTCCTGGCGGGAACACATGGACTGGAGCCATCCGTTGCTGTGCAGGAATGTCCGTTGGAAGGATGCCGAGGTCAGACCTGAATTCTCTGATGGAAGGGGGCGATGTCCGTTGGTGGGACGCCGAGGTCCGACCTGAGTGGCACCGCCCTTCTGGAGGTCTGACGCCTATCTGAAGGATGCCGAGGTCCGACCTGAGTGGCGCCGCCTTCTGGAGGATGCCGAGGCCGAGTGATGATTGCGGTCGACTGGCGGTCTGTCTTACCCTAGAGTACGTCATACGCGTCGGGACGGTGGTTGGGCGCTCAAATCGTGTCTTGTGCGTCAACTCCACATCAAATCGTGGATAGCACGTGTGAAGTTGAAACGACAATTTTTGGCCGCCATTTGTTCTATAAATAGAACCTAATGAGGAAACTGTTCACTTTCTTCTCCATTTGCCTCAGAGAAAATCTTGATGTTTCGAATTCTTCGAACTCGTTGTGAACAATTTCTCACCCACAAAAAAGTAAGTATGACTTGACTTCTCCTCACGCCGGTTCTTCTCTTCCTCCTTTTTCCCCTGATAGCGAGATAGAAATTAAGGATTATATGTGTCATAACCTTGTGGGTAGATCTTTAGGTATCAGCGCTAGGGTTCCGTTGATTTCTTCGGTCTAGGACAAGTATAAGGTTAGGGATGCCGTATCATCTCTGACCATTGACGACGTGATTAGAGTAGGGTGGGAATGTCATATTCCGGCGGATGCCTGGTGGTGTCTGCCGCGACCTAGTGACAGAGCGATGGCCCTCCAGAGGGGTTTATAACAGTATATGTAGATGCATTGAAGGCGGGGCTTAGGTTTCCCTTAGCCAACATCTTCTTGAACATTCAGGAGTATTTTCAAATCCCTATATGCCAGTTTTCCCCAAATTCCATTAGGTCGGTGGTAGGGATGGGGCTCGTCTGTTATGGCGTTGTCGGGAGTTTTCCTTTGAGGTCTTGATCGTTTTTTGTTGTCGAGAACACACGAGTGTATACTATTTTTCGCCTCGACAGCCGTTTAGAGTGACTGCCCCCTCGAAGGTGTCGCGATGGCAGAATAAATTCTTCTTTCTGAGGGCGGAGGGGGATCCGAGGTATGAGTGGGGGTTAGGAAAAATGAAGGATTTGAAGTTGAAACCCCTGGGTTATATGGAGGACCTGCTCAATCCACTCGGTGAATTTTCCGTCAACTTCACCGAGGATAATCTGAATGAGGCGGGACTGAGCATATATAGGTCAAAGGCTTCAGGGTCGGGGCCCGAGCTGGGTGAGGGAACCTTCTTCTCCTTTATGCCTTGTAAGTCCGACCTCGTGGTGTTAACGCAATTTTTTTTTTTATTTGTGCGCAAGGCGATGCCATGAGAGAGGGCTCATCTCCGCCGAGCAAGGAGCCTCCGAAGAAGAAGGCGAGGCGGGCTGGACCTACCAAGCCCCCGAAGAAGGTTGATAATATCAGCCAACTGATGGCGGGACCTCAGCCGAGGTCGAGCCCGGCATCGAAAGAATAGACTCAGGCACGCATTGTGTATGAGGTGCCGGGCTCCAGCTCGGACGTGGCCCTCACCAAGGTATAAATATCTTCCGCATTTGGCTTTATCTGCTCAGTGATGTATGCTAACCTGCATTGCTTTTAAGATCGAGCGGTGATGGGGTCTGCAACGTGTCTTGGGGACCAGAACTTGCCACGGGTTCATCGGCGAGGCGCAGCCCGGTATGAGGTAGGCGGGAGCTTGCTGCGGCTCGGGCGGATCTTGATCTTGCCGTGGCAGCTGCGAGGCGGAGGCGACGCCGAGGATTCTTCTTGAGGCCGCCTTGAAGAGGGCTTGGGCCACGGGAGGCCTCGGGGAGCTCGAGGAGGCACGCGAGGAGGCGGCCGGGGCGAAGAAGGAGCTCACGGACGAGAGGAGCGCCAGGCTGGCCGATCAGGGACCCATGTTGAGGGCCTTTGCCAGCAAGCTCGTCGAGTCGGAGAGCTTCTCGGCCTTTATTGCCGACCTGGCCGCCGTACTCAAGCCCAAGGTGGTGTCAGACCATCTGGAGGAGTTGGCGGCCGCCATGCCTGATTTTGACAAGGTCAAGCATGGTTGGGTCGAGGTCGCCCCTCGGGAGCTGAATAAGGCGTATGTCCGGGTGGTCTCTGGGGTCGGGTCCTTCCCCGTGTTGGAGGCTTTGGCGTCCAGCTCCTCCCTTTTGACGGTGGAGGCCGTTGCTCGATGCAAGGAGGACAAAGATCCTGAACTCCAGGAGCTTCTCGCCGAGTGTGAGCCGAAGCCGAGGAGGAGGAGGAGGAACCGAGCTCAAGCTTCCTTCTGAAGGGGGCCTTGCGCAGCAACAGCAGCAAGTGCAAGTGGGGGCCGGCGAGTCCGGTGAAGAGCCTAAGGTCAGTGGACCTGATGTAATAGATTAACTTGCCGGGGTCGATAGGACCCTGAGCCCTTGTCAAAGTTTCCCACTTTTTGAATAATAAAATTTACAACCTTCTGAAACGTGTGTTATCTCTTTATTTATAGCACCCCACATCTCCATACCTTGGATTCGATCACGAATTGCTGACCAAGCTGAAGGAGGTCTGAGGTGCCTTGGCTGAGAAGGACGAAGAGGTGTTGTTTTGGAGGAGCCGGTCTGCCGAACTGACCCAGGCTTTGGCCATTATGGACGTCAGCTCGGCGTCATCCGCCGACCTGGAGAAGAAGTTGCAAGAGGCCGATCGAGAAGTGGCCCACCTCCTGGCTGAGAACGAGGCGCTAAAGCTAAGAATCATACAGCTCGAAGTCCAGGGGGCGGACTTATCTGCCGATGTGATCCATGGACGCCTGATACAATGTGAGGAGCAGCTCGAGCTAACGACGGAGAAGCTAGCTCGGATCTCGGAGGAGCACGCAGAGTATGAGAAGGTAATCCACCGATCTGGTGGAACTACCATATCAGAAGCTGATGATCGAGTTCAGAGCTTGCTGGCAGAGGGCATGGTGCTGAGGGATGAGGAGGGGCCCAACAGCAAAAAGTTTAAAAGCTGCGTCAACTCGCCCGTGAAGTACATGCGGATGTACGAGATCGTCAAGTAAACGACGCATGCCCCACCTCGTGGCGAGTCCACAGTAGGATCCACTTGGTCGATAATAGAAGAACCCGAGAAGGAGGCGGCTCGCCGATCATGCCAGTGCTTCGGTTGATGGGTCCGGCCGAAAGGAGAGCGCGTAAGGGGAGGTCGTCGGTAGGTCGGAGGCGCCCCAGGACTTCAGGTCGGCGTGGAAGGGCGGCGGGGTCGGGCGAGGTCGTGATCCTGGTCGGCGTCAGCTCGAGGGGCGAGTGTGACCTCGGGTGTAGGAATGCCTCACCGGGTGGAACCCATCTCGTGTCGGTGAGAGTGCACCGGAGAGGGCCGGGGTGGTGCCGACCTCATTGATTGGGTAGAGGCACCGAGTTCGTTCGGGTATTCATCGCCGACCGGAGATTTTGTTGAGGCTAGTGCGCCGGTGAGTCCCGGCGAGGCGGAGCTCGGAAGCCCGAATGAGGTGTATATAGCTTAGGACTTTGTATTTAGTCGTAAATGTATTTAGACTGTGTACCGAAGTGTATATTTTCCCCCTCGAGAGGTACAAATATAGCTTAGGAAGTCGTAAATGTATTTAGACTGTATACAGAAGTGTATATCTTCCCAAATAAAGGGACATAATTTGACGAGATCCGATGTGGACGTCGTTTGCATGTAGATGTTTCAACTTAATGAGTAATCTGTATGCGTGCATGTAGACGTTTAATTTAATGAGTAGTCTGTATGCTTTGCACCGAGACGTTCAATTCAATGAGTAATCTACGAGTGCGGCGCACGCTTAGTTGAGTACCCTACTTAGTGGGTTTGTCATCTTCGTAAGGGCATCCCCTTGTGAAGGTTAATTATGTGTTATCCGACTTGAGAGCAGATGTGCACATAAGCATAAGATGAGACGAAGTGAAATATTATTCCAGAAAAACAAATGTTTTATTGAGAAGTAAATAACATCGCACTTCGGCAAAGCAATAAGGGGACTAACATGATCTTGATCCGAAATCAAAGCTATGTAAAGTACCTCCTTAAATGAGTGATATGCGAGTTCGGGGATAAGTGCAGGATAGGTGAGCTAGCTTGTAGGCCCTTTGCCGAGGTCCTCGTGAACGCGGTATGGGCCTTCCCATGTCGGATCTAGCTTGTTAAGACGCTCGACTCTACTGGCTTCATTATTTCGTAGGACGAGGTCGCCTACTTGGAGTGTGGAGGCTTTTACCCTCTTGTTGTAGTATCGTGCGATCTGGCCCTTGTATTTGGCTTCGTTTATGAAGGTGAGCTCGCGTTTCTCCTCGAGAGCATCAAGGTTGACACGCAGGTCTTCCTCGTTCCCGTTAAGTCGAAGTGAAGAGTGCGCGGGTCGGTGCGCCGATCTCGGCCGGTATGATGACCTCGGTCCCGTAGACCAAAGCGAAGGGGTTTCTCCATGCGAAGTCAGGGTGTTGTCTGTGGGACCGGAGGACTTGAGGAGATTTTCAGCCCAATCACCCTTATCTCGGTCTAACCTCTTTTTCAATCCTTGTACGATCGTGCGGTTCGTCACTTCGGTCTGACCATTCGCCTACGGGTGTGCGACCGAGGTGAAACGTTGCTCGATCTGGAGCTCTTCGCACCATTCCTTGAAATTTTTGTCGACGAACTGGGTGCCGTTGTCCGAGATCAGAATGTGCGGTATGCCGAAGCGGCAGACTATGTTTTTTCACACGAAGGTCTGAATCCTCCTGCTTGTGAGGATCGAAAGTGGCTCAGCTTCGACCCATTTTGTGAAGTAGTCTATAGCTACGACTAAGTATCGAAGCTGACCTGGTGCTCGGTCAAACGAACCAACGATGTCGATCCCCCACTGTATGAAAGGCCACGGGCTCTGTAGGCTGCTTAGGTCGGTGCGGGATAGCTCGACAAAGGGTGGAGTGGCACGCCGGACACTTTTGACGAGCTCGGCCGAATCTTGAATGAGGGTGGGCCAGTAATATCCCGACCTCAGCGTCTTCTTTGAGAGAGCTCGCAACCCGATGTGGCTTCCACAAGACCCTCTGTGAATCTCGTTGAGCACGTAGTCGGCTTTTTCTGGTCCGAGGCACCTCAGGAGGGGTTGGAGATAAGACTTCCTGTATAGAACGCCCTCATGTGTGAGGTACTTTTGGGACTTCACCATCATCTTTTTAGCTTCGAGCCGATCTTGAGGCAGTGCGCCATCTTCCAGATAGGTCTTTATGGGAGACATCCAGTTCGGCTCTATTTCGGTGATGATACCAATGTGGGACTCCGCGATGCTTCTGGAATGAACCTCCTCCACTGGTGGACTTGTTGATGATACAGCTAACTTGCTGAGGACGTCAGCTGGGCTATTTTCCCCTCGTGGGATTCGATGAATACTGAAGTACCTGAATGAGGTCAGCATCTCTTTTGCCTTCTCGAGGTATGGCTTCATTCGATCCTCCTTGGCCTCGTATCTGCCTAGGACCTGGTTTACCACGACCTGGGAATCTCCGAAGATCTGGACCTTGTCCACTTTCAATTCCTTTGCGAGGCGGAGTCCTGAGATCAGCGCTTCGTACTCCACCTCGTTGTTTGTGGTCGGGAAGGTAAACCGGAGGGCGTAGGTCACTTCTTGCTTGTCTGGGCCAAGGAGGAGGATGCCCGCTCCGCTGCCCGTTTTGAAAGTGGACAGATTCCAGCAACCATCTGCCAGCAACCATCGGGCGGTGCAAGGACAGATTCCTCCGTTGTGGGGACGGAAGTTGGAGTGACCTCGCTGGTAGAGCCGACCTCGGTGAATTTGGCCTCCACCAGGAAGTCAGCCAGAGCTTGCCCTTTTATGGCCGGCTGGGAGTACGAATGTCGTGCTCGCCGAGCTCCGATGCCAGCAGCTATGCGTCCGGATGACTCTGGCTTTGACAAGACTTGTCTCAAGGGTAAGTCAGTGAGCACCTGGACGGAATGAGCTTGGAAGTGGGGTCGGAGGCGTCGCTTGGTGTTTACTAAGGCCAGTGCAACCTTTTTGAGGCTGGTGTACCTCGTCTACGGTCCTTTGAGAGCTCGGCTAATAAAGTAGATGGGAGTTGCCGTCCCACCTCATCTCGTACCAATATCAAGATCGATTGCCTCGTCCGAGGCGGCCGGATATAAAGAGAGGATTTCACCTTGTTTCGGGGCGGACAAGGTCGGCAGGTCGGCGAGATACTCTTTCAGCTGTGCGAAGGCGACCTGGTGTTCTTCCTGCCAGGCGAAGTCCGGAGCTCTCCTCAAGATCTTGAAGAAGGGAAGCTGCTTCTCGGCAGCCCGAGACAAGAATCTTCTGAGGGCGGCTAGGCACCCGGTGAGTTTGTGGATCTCACGGATGGTCTTTGGCACCTGCATGTCGAGCACCGTTTTCACCTTAGTGGGATTTGCCTTCAGGCCTTCTTGTGAAACCCAGCATCCCAGGAATTTACCCGTCCTCACCATGAATGTGCACTTCTGGGGGTTGAGCTTGAGGTTGGCCGATCTGAGGAGTTGGAGGATAGTCCCGACTCCGTTTTTTAACTTTTGACTACGATGTCGTCGACGTAGACCTCGACAATCTCCCCGATGTGGTCTTTGAATATTGCGTCCACCATCCTCTGGTAGGTAGCTCCGGCGTTCTTCAGGCCGAAAGGCATCTTCCGATACGCAAAGACGCCGAAGTCGGTGATGAACGCTGTCTTTGGGGCGTCCTCCGGGCTCATCAGGATTTGGTGGTACCCTTTGTACAGATCTAGGAAGCTGAAGACCTCGTGGCCTACCAGTGCCTCCACCTTCTTGTCAATGTCGGGGAGGGGGTAACAATCTTTCGGGCAGTGTTTGTTGAGGTCGGTGTAGTCGACACACATGCGCCACCCTCCTCCTGGCTTTCGGACCACGACTGGATTAGCCATCCAGGTCGGGTACTTGACCTCGAACAAGATCTTGGCCTTCTGGAGTTGAGTCACTTCGTCCCTTATGACCTGGCTGCGCTGTCGCAGAACGCTTCTTTTCTTCGCCGAGGCGGCTTAGTAGCCGGGTCAATGTTGAGGCGATGAGTTATGAGCTCGGATGACACTCCGGTCATGTCAAGTGGGGACCATGCGAACACGTCCTTGTATTCCCTCAGGAGCTGCATGACATGCTGCCGAATATCAGCTGGGCCCTGGATGCCGACCTTGACAACTTTGGAGGGGTCGTCGTCGTATAGCTGAAGGTTCTCGATCAGTCGTCCAGGGTGGCGGCCACGGGGATTACTGTAATTGCTATGCCTGAGGCAAGGCTACATCCTGAGTTGAGACTCGTAGGCATTCTTTGGCTGCCGTTTGGTCTCCCTGGATGCTTAGCACCCCCACCGGGGTGGATATTTTGATTGTGAGGTGGTACACCGAGCAGAAGGCCTTGGTGGCGTATAGCAATCTCTGCCCAAGATAATGTTGTATGGAGAGGAGCTCGTGCGGGAAGAATTGAATGGACTTGGTGACCGACACGGGAGCACGCCCTACGGTGCAGGAAGGGTAATGACACCCGGGTCAACCGCCTCTGAGTGAAGCTCATGGCGGGATGGTGCGGGACGTATTTGAATCCCTCCGACCTCAAGTTTATCCAGGCAGCTCTGGAAGATAATGCTGACGGAGGCACCGATGTCGATGTAGACCCGGTGGACGTTCTTGTTGCCCACCACGGCTTGTATCGTGATGGCGTCTTGGTGGGGCATGATCTTGGGCACCGGGTCGTCTTTGGAGAACACGATGTTCTCACCATCCCGGAGTCGCTTGTTTTTCGGCTCCTCGGGGCCGGCCTCAGAAGCCATTTTTAACGACGTCCTCGTGTTCCTGCTGTGAGTCGGTAATGGCATAGACCAGCTCCATAGCGTTGGAACCTTCGCCGTCGTCCATCTTGGGCCGGGCCGTCGAGGTCGGCCATGATTGTTGCCACCATTATTCTTCCCTCTGCGCTTCTTGTTCCCTGGCCCAGCTCGGCCGAGGTATTTCTTGAGGGCTCCTCCTCTGACGAGCTCGTCAATCTGCGAGCCCAGGTTCCTGCAATCCTCGGTGTCGTGACCATACCCTTGGTGATAGTCACAATACTTCTCCGTTGACCTCTTCTTTGATCCTCCTTTCATGGGAGGTGGTTTCGGGAAGAGCTCGGCGTGGAGCTCGAATATCTCCGCCCTCGATTTGAGCAGAGGAGGCGCTTTGCCGCTAGGGTTTGGCCGAGGTCCGAGCCTGGACTCCAATGGCCCTCTCTTGATTACTCGCTCGGCGCGGCGATCGGTGTCTCGACTTGGTCATCCGCTTTTTCGTTCAACCTTTGATCATCCCGGATCTCTTTTCTTCCGATCTGACTCGTCCCCTTTGACATAGTTGTCTACCAGGTTCCAAAGCTTACTCGCCGTCTTTGGTTTCTCCCCGGTGATTTCTTTGTTCGATCGCCGGTCGGATCCGTTTTGAACGCATTGATGATGCATGGATCGTTACTATCATCAATCTTGAGGATTCCTTGATGAATCGCGAGACGAAATTTGACATCGTCTCGTCTCGCCCTTGGCGGATGGTGAGCAGATCGGACGAAGGCTGCTGAGGTGGCATCTTCGATAGAAGTGCCACTGAACCGATCCATGAGGTCGGAGGCGGCAGTATCTTGTTTTGGCGGCGGGTGAACCGATGTCGGGCGTTGGAGATCAGCACCTCGGGGAAGATCTTGCTCATATGGAAATCTTCCATTCCTTGATTCGCCATGTTAGTAGTGTAGGCGAAAAGGAAGTCGGAGGGGTCCCCAAGGCCATCGTAGACGGCGATGTTGGGTGCCCTATACCGCTGGGGCAAGGGCGTGTCCAGAATCTCTCTGGAGAAAGGAGAGATAATTCTTTCGCTCCGGTCGAACCCCGGGAGATCGTTGCCATCTCTTTTTGGAGGGGTGGGAGACCGATGACGGCGTCTATCGTCTCTCCGAGGGGGAGTTCGGCTCCGCCTTTCCTCTCTCCTATTCTGCTCGGCTCTCTGGGAGGCATGCCGAGGTGGAGAGGGGCTTCGCGGGCGACGTGATGGTGAATGGTTGCGACCATCTCGGCGAGGTGATGGACTTCTGGTGGCGGATTGATGTACGTGTTCTCGGCTATCGTGCCGAGGTGAGCGTTGACCGCCTCGGTGGGGTGAGCGACCTCGGGCGCCCGTATTCGCCAGTTCGGGCACTCGAGAGGTGCCCGCTCCATTTGTCCTTTGGTGAAGGAAGTTTTGGAATTGGCCGAGATTGGCATTGAGGAACTCAGACACAGCTCGGCCAAGGGCTTCATGAGACCGGTGAACTGCCTGTTCGCTGGCGTTGTGGTCAGCGTCTTCTTCCTCGTCAGGGCGGCGATCCTGAAGGTGTATGGGAATGTTTTCCATGTAGCCCTCAGGTGTGTGGCCGCGCGTCTGCAATCTCCTTCCCGCGGCGCTGAGTGACCACCTGGTCATCCTCAGCGCGGTTGTTGCCTGTGTCGGCGGCGGTTGCACGTGTTCTTACCATTAATTTGTAGAAAAATGAAGCTTTTTTGTTCAGTTTTTCCACAGACGGCGCCAATGATAAATCTAGTATATGTTAGTATGCAAGATTTACGTAAAGCAGTAAAGAACACCAAGGCTTTACGTGGTTCAATCGTTAATGAGATCTACGTCCACGGATGAGTGATTCCTCAATACTTTCACTATGATTTGATTACAGTGAGTGTAGCTAAAAGCTCTTAGTATTCAACAAGTTGTTAACCCTTCTACCTTCGATCTAACTCCTATTTATACATATCTGAGGACCCTTAAGGCGGGATCTGATCTCCTCCCATGTAGGGACTCTTCCTCTCGCATGTGTGGACTGCCTAGGGACTCTTAGCCTTCCACCCGTAGGGACGCTTAGCCTTACATGCGGTGGCGCTGATTAGGGTTTGGGGGCTGGTTAGGGTTTGAAGGCTGGGCCTTGGGCTTCACCGCGTGGGCCGCTACTAATGTCAGGCTCAGCTCGTTTGAGCCTGTCATTGGGCCTGAGCGGTTGGGCCATATCCCATCATAGGACACCAGCAGGATCTACTTCTCGCCCTGCTGAAATAGATGGTGTTATTTTGCCCTGGTTGCAGTGGGAGACTAGCCATGATGGTTCGCCATGTGGAAAGACCAAGGTACAAACTCCTACGACTCCAAAAGCTCTACAGAGGGACTCCGAACAGGTTAACATTTTAAGTCTCACTTTCAATAAATTTGACGGATCTTTTGCATCTTGTGTCCTAAGAAGAGCTGAACCAGTATTCATCTAACATTTAAACTTCAACTCACATAAGATTACAAACATTTGCTCCATTAGCCAACTAAGTCACATGCGTTGTATGTTAAATTTGTCTCTATAATGTTCTCAGATATATGAAAGATACCTTTGACATTGGATGTTAGCGTTGCCAATCGGATATTTGCATTTTACGTTATACTGCCCTGAAAATTTTAGACAAATCTTTGTTGTTACCAACTAAACTGTACATATCCAAACTCTTGATAAATTTGGAGGGGATGTCTTCCTCTTTTTTGATACGATGCCTTCTTTTTCCCACCATTGTAACATTTCTGGACGTTATCATAGATTCTTATGAAAAAAAATTGTTTGATCAGGGCACGAGCCAACTGCATGACCAAAGTAGCTACTCCATGAGCAGCCATGGTAGTTAGCCCAGGCCTTTTCCGTAGTTCTCCAATGGATAAAAGAGAGACAAAAACTTGGGCGAGTTCCGCCTCCCTGTGAGCTTACCCTTTTTTTGTTAAAATAATTATATATTAATTATGGTGAGTAAGGATAATTAGATTTATTAATTTATAATTAAATTTATTAATTTTTAATTAGAATTTATTAATTTATAATTATGGTTTATTAATTCATAATTAGGGTTTATTAATTCACAATTAGAGTTTATTAATTCAAAATTAGGATTTATTAATTCCTGATTATGGTTTATTAATTCACAATTAGAGTTTATTATTATTTATTAATTTATAATTAAAGTTTATTAAATTAATTAATTTTAAATATAATTAATTTAATTAATTAATTATGGTGGGTCTCAGCGCACGCACAGGACCACCCCTAAAAGAGAAGAGGTATGTCCAACAAAAATAGGCAATGATTATGTGTCCAGATTTGACATGGATGAGTACCTTAATCTTCATAATAATGAGGAAATTTTGTTTGAAATGTATAGAGAACGGACCAGAATCGGTTTGGGTGGTTTATTGCTGTGTATTGTGGTTCCCATGTGATATAGGATTCATGTTGAAAATTCAAATAGTTGTGATGTGATGATACGTGTAGGTGATGCTTTTTTTCAGATGCAAAAATAAACTTCGAGGTTGATAATTTTTTGCTGCAAGTTCGAAGGTCAAATTGGCTTCGAAATATGTTGCAACTACACCGGAGATGAATTTCCATCCTATATATTTCTTTCACACCATTAAGATTGATTTATTTTTCATTTTCATTTGTCTCAAGCTGTAACAATTTGGTTTTCGGATTGACGGTTAACCCCACAGACCAACACGAGTCTTTTCAGTGTGTTTTGTTCTTATTCACATACTCCCTAAAAAATTTCTCACGGGTCACTTATCCCACAATTGCTCCAAGCCAAGCACGCTTAACTTTAGAATTTTTATGCGATGGATTCCCGAAAAGAAGATGCATCTTGTTAGTATGAGTAGCACACATCAAATCCTTTAAACTCTCCTTAAATATATTGTCTCATACCTGCATATTCTCGAAATTTCTCTCATTTTGGTGCGTTTCGGTTCATTCATGTATCATTCCGCTTTGAAGCCTTAATCCAACTCTTTGTCTATGCACCTGCATCGACGATCAATCCGTACTTCTGTCTCGACGTCACATGCCTATCAGTTTTCGCTTGGTTCGTCCCCGAATCACACCGTACTGGGAGAGGTTCGGCTATGATACCATCTGTAACGACTCAACTTTTGAATTGACGGCTGACCCCACATACCAACATGAGTCTTTTCAGTGTGCTTTATTCTCACTCACACACTCCTTGAGAAACTTCTCAGGGGGTCACCCATCTCACAATTGCTCCAAGCCAAGTATGCTTAACTTTAGAGTTTTTATGAGATTGATTCTCGAAAAAAAGATGCATCTTGTTGGTATATGTAGCACATATCAAATCATTTAAACTCTCCTCAAATATGAAGTCTTATACCTACATATTCTCGAAATATCTCTCATTTCGGTGTGTTTCGGTTCATTCTCACTCCTTCGCTTTGAAGCCTTAATTGGAGCTGCTCCTTGTCCATGCCTCAGCACCGACGATCACTCCATACTTCTGCTCCAGGCGTCACATGGGATCAGAGCTGAATCTTTCCAAGTACGGTGTGGTTCGGGGACGAAGCAAGCGGAAGTTGGTGGGCATGTGACGTCCGGGTAGAAGTACGGAGTGATTGCCGGAGCAGAGGCATGGACAAGGAGCGGCTCCGATAAAGGCTTCAAAACGGAGGTATACATGAATGAACCGAAACGCACCAGGATGAGAGAATAGCTTAAATAATTTGATATGTGTTACTCATACCAACAAAATGCATCTTCTTTTCGGGAATCCATCTCATAAAAATTCTAAAGTTAAGCGTGCTTGGCTTGGAGCAATTGTGAGATGTGTGATCCGCTGTGAAGTTTCTCATGGAGTATGAGTGAGGACAAAACACACTGAAAATACTGTGTTGGTTTGTGGGGTCAGCGGTCAATCTGAAAGCCGAGTCATTACACAAGCAATTCGTTTCTCGTTAAAAGCATCAATTATAAGTTATTGCTTATAACAGTTTCATTAATAAATACTAGTGTCAATAGTAATTTAGGCTTTGAAATTTATTGTATTGGTGAAATAGGAAGAATGAGCATACCGGCCAAATTGTGATACAATTTGGGGTTGACATTGGGCTACTTGTCTTACAAACAATTGAGGCAACTCTAATTATATAGCCTATTTGCTATAAGACAAATGAAATCTAGCCTCTCTTTAAAAATGTATAAATTGAAGTCTATGTTACCATAATATGCATACTAAATCAATTAACCTATTATTCTTATATTTTACTTCTGAAAAAAAAAATGAATCCACCCAAAAGTTACCCCTTCCCCTCACCCACCCAGCCAATCGTGACAGCCGGCTATGTGCACGACCTTTCGCTGATAGTTGAGGTTTGAAGAGGACGATGACTTCAAATAGGAGATATGAAGATTTATCACAAACAACCGACCATATAACATCCATAACACAATTTGATGGTGTTTCATTGTTCAATTTTAATATAATTTGAAGCTTTTGAAATATAGGTATCTGAAGTCGCGAATCTTCATGTAACAAAAAGAACTACATAAAATAAGCAGTCAGTTGATCATCCTTATAGAATTCATGCATAGTTCAATAAAGTAACAAGTACATGATCATCACACATTCTATCAATAATACATTTCACTCTCACACAATTATGCATATATCTTGTTGTGTGATTAAGTTTTGGTAAGAACGATCTCTAGTATAGGAATAAGAGTCAATATAGATTATCGATCTTTCGATGATCTACAATTGTCATAGAAAAATTATTGTAATATATGAGAACCATTATGATTCTATAAGAATGTTTACAGTAGAAATATTATATATAATTCACTTCCTCTTAGGCAATAGACATATTTCAAGTGTTCTATATGAGGTGGTCTCCTATGCGACGTGTATAGACATTGATACTTTTTTAGTGCATATGATTTTTTAAAGTAAATGATGCCTTTTAATTACAAAATAAAAAATAAATGATATTTTTTCAATATAAACGATACTCCCTCCGTTCCGTTAGTATTGTCTCTTATACTACTTTGAGTTGTCCCATTATTGTTAGCTAATACCATAAAAGGAAAAAAATTTACACTAAATAATGTCTCCGATTTTATATCACACACTATTTTATATACAAAACACAATTCACATATCCAAAAGTAATAAGTCAATATTAACAAGACAAAGAGAATACTTTTTAAAAACAAATGATACTTTTATTATACTTCTATAATAAATTTAATCAACATAATTGTTTTCATATAATTGAAGAAGAGAAGGACAAAAACTAGATTCTGAATTTAAAGCAATAACACGAAAAAGGTAAATTACGACTATATACATATTTTATTATATGAAATTCACTGAATAAAGATTTATAATATTACTCTTCTTATGTTGTCGATTTTTTGAAACATGAGCCGATTTCGAAAGTTTTACTGTCTATAACCTAAAGCTTTTTGATCATAGAAAGCTAAAATTTCTTCGCACAAAGAAATAGGTTGCGGTTCTTGGAACATCTATTTTTTTGAAACATCTCTAAGTATCCTTCGAACTCTTTTCTTCCATTTGCTGATGTCAAGCATTCAAGAATGAGGGCAATCTTCATTAATCGAGGTAAGTTGCTCTCGATATTTTGTAATTTCTTTCTCCTGTTAATAATATTGAAGTACCAAAGAGTATTGTTACAATAACGTGACTAATAGTTCCAGATTTAATGTTCCTCTATATTTTCTCGATTTTCTAGGGTTTAACGTATATTGAGTTGGTAAAATCTTTTATTTTTAATTTTTCGGTTTCCTGCTACTTCAGTATCAGCATTTTTGTCAATGTTTATGTTCATTTATGTTTTTGCTTCCTTCTGTTGCTTCAGTGCTGAAACTGCGGATTGAGCAGAAATCCTTGTACCTGTGTAACTTTTCAAAAAGATTATTATCGTCTTTGAATGGTGGGAATTCTGGTGTGGATGTTAATGAAGAAGCCAACAACGAGGGGAAGTGGAGAAGTCCTCATAGTGATGGGGGAGATGCTCATATGAGGAAACATGAACTTCTTAGGCGAGGGATTGAGAATGTGTGTCAGATTTTGGAAAGTGGTTCTTGGGGACCTTTGTTGGAGAAAGCTCTCTCGTTATGTGATGATAAACCTGAGGCAGACCTGGTTGTAGGAGTGTTGAGGAGGCTGAAGGATATCAATCTAGCAATTAACTACTTTAGATGGGTGGAGAGGGCAACAAACCAAGTGAATCCACCAGAAACGTACCATTCGCTTCTCATATTGATGGCAAGGTGTAGAAAATTTGACAGAATTGGACATGTTTTGGAGGAAATGAGTCTTGCCGGATTTGGACTTTCTTTCGAGTCAAGCATGGAGTTAGTTTCCAGTTGCGTGAGGGCGCAAAGATTGAGGGAGGCGTACGATCTTATTCAAACCATGAGAAATTTCAAATTTCGGCCAGCATTCTCAGCTTACACAACACTTATTGGGGCGCTGGCTGCAGTGCATAAGCCTGAGCACCCTAAGCTCATGCTTTCCCTTTTTCATCAGATGCAGGAGTTAGGCTATGAAGTAAATGTGCATCTGTTTACGACTTTAATTCGTATATTCGCCCGTGATGGTCAGGTTGATGCTGCTCTCTCCTTGTTGGATGAGATGAAGAGCAACTCATTTGAAGCAGACATTGTTCTCTATAACGTGTGTATCGACTGCTTTGGTAAGGCTGGTGAAGTTGATATGGCTTGGAAATTCTTTCATGAGATAAAAACCCATGGTCTCGTTCCTGATGATGTGTCATTTACCAGCATGATAGGAGTTCTTTGTAAAGCTAATAGGATGAATGAAGCTGTTGAGTTGTTCGAGCAGATGGAACTGAATAGGTCTGTTCCATGTGCGTACGCTTATAATACCATGATCATGGGCTATGGGTCAGCTGGAAAGTTCGATGAAGTGTATAATTTGCTTGAGAGGCAAAGACTGAAGGGGTCTATTCCAAGTGTGATTGCATATAATAGTCTTCTTACATGCCTTGGTAGGAGAGGAAAAGTAGATGAGGCCTTGCAAGTTTATAGTGACATGAGAACAGATGCCATGCCCAACCTGTCTACATATAATATTCTCGTTGATATGCTTTGTAGGGCAGGGAAACTTAATGCAGCTTTAGCAATACAAAATGACATGAAGGCATCTGGCTTGACTCCTGATATAATGACCGTCAACATAATGATAGACAGATTATGCAAGGCTAATAAACTTGATGCGGCATGTTCTGTCTTTCACGGCATGGATCGCAAAGTTTGGACCCCAAACAAATATACATTTTGTTCGCTGATAGATGGCTTGGGTAGGCATGCCAGAGTAGATGATGCATATAAATTATTTGAGGAGATGCTAGATTCAAACGAGATACCAGATGCTATAATATATACATCCCTAATCAAGAACTTCTTCAAGTCTGGCAGAAAGGAGGATGGTCATAAGATTTACCAGGAAATGGTCCGGAAAGGCACCTCACCGGACCTTACGCTCCTTAACACGTATATGGATTGTGTTTTCAAAGCTGGTGAAACCGAGAAGGGCAGAGCTTTGTTTGAGGAGATCAAAATTCGGTTTACCCCTGATGCACGAACCTATTCGATTCTAATTAATGGTCTCATAAAGGCTGGTTTGGCACGTGAGACTTACAAGATCTTCTATGCAATGAAGGAACAGGGTTGTGCTCTTGACACCCTTGCTTATAACACTGTTATCGATGGATTCTGTAAGTCGGGTAAAGTTAACAAAGCTTACCAGCTATTGGAGGAAATGAAGGCCAAAGGTTATCAACCGACTGTAGTGACATATGGTTCTGTTATTGATGGGCTTGCTAAGATTGACCGGCTTGACGAATCTTACATGCTTTTCGAAGAAGCAAAATCAGTTGGAGTGGAACTAAACGTAGTTGTCTATAGTAGTCTTGTAGATGGGTTTGGAAAGGTGGGGAGAATTGATGAAGCATATCTCATCATAGAAGAAATGATGCAAAATAATTTAACGCCTAACATCCAAACATGGAATTGCTTGCTTGATGCACTTGTTAAGGCAGAAGAGATTGATGAAGCCCTTGTCTGCTGGAATTCTATAAAAGACTTGAAATGCACACCTAATATTGTGACGTACAGCATTCTTATAAATGGTCTTTGTAGGGTTCGGAAGTTCAATAAAGCCTTTGTGTTTTGGCAGGAGATGCAGAAACAAGGGTTGAAACCTAATGCAATCACCTATCTCACTATGATATCTGGCCTTTCCAAGGCTGGTAATATAATGGAGGCCATTAAACTATATGAGAGATTCAAAGAAAATGGAGGTATACCAGATTCTGCCTGCTATAATACAATGATAGAAGGCCTGAGCTTAGCAAATAAGGCAACAGAAGCGTATCAATTGTTTGAGGAAACAAGGTTAAAGGGTTGTAAAATACACACCAAAACATGTGTGGTTCTTTTGGATGCGCTGCATAAAGCTGAATGTCTCGAGCAAGCAGCCATAGTGGGCGCTGTATTAAGGGAAACAGCTAAATCACAACATGCTTCTAGATCGTTGTGATATTGGATTTACCAGTGGCAGAGGTTGTATATCTTTTGGTGTGTATTTGGCTCTTCTATTTACCATAATAGAATGAATGAAAGGAAACTAACATATGTTACTCTCGGCCATCTTACATGTTGATTGAGTGGATCCAATATAGAGGAAGCAATTGACAATTTCAACTAATTGTCATGAGCACAACATGTAAGAGTCAATTAACTTGGATTGCATTGCAAATGTGGCCTTACTGCCTTAGAGGTATGATTTGCATGTTAACAATAGTAAGTTGGTCTGAATCTTGAAATGCCACTTTTTTCTTTGTGTCTGGGCTTGAAAGATTAACTGTCGGTTTGCTCACAGTTATCTAGAAAAATATGTCTTTCCGGTGGTAGCTTCAGTAGTATCTTACAGTTAAGTTGCTGCCTGCTTGCCTGTTTCTATTGCCCATACTCGTATGTTACTTGGCATAGATTTACTTGTTAATAGATCGACAAGAGTGTTGTTCTGATAGATAACTCTCCTACACAATTCATTAATATCCAAGCTCATTAACTCAGGAGGAAGAACTGGTATCATGTATACATATGTGTTCTTGAATATTCAGCCATATAAGAGGAGATCCTTTGGAACCTTGCTGTAACAAGGCAACAAGACCTTATTTTCTGTTTGGCTGTTTTTTATCATTCTCTATTCCTATTTCAAAGTCCTTATCAGGTTGTGGTAACTTTTATGGTCTGTTTTGCAGCTTTTCCATTGACGAATGCTGCCGCACCCGCCATATTTCCGCTGTTTTATCAACTCCCTTGAAGTAGAGGGGCTAGATTGGTTATTCCAAGAAGCTCCCTGCAGCTCCTTCCCTTACACATGCTTGAAACGATCGGGTCACCTGTTCCTTTCTGCATAGATGTGTAGACATGCGCATGCACCTCATAATTTTCTTATGATTATACTTGATGTCTTTTTTTTTGGTGATATTTATGCTCTTCATCTGGTAAGAGGAATCTTATGTAGATTTGCTTGGTCACTGTAAACTAAAATTTGATTATAGATGATGCTAGAAACGTAGCACATTGGTTCGTTGCCTAATCTTGAAGTTCTCGAACTCGAGGCGTTCGACTTTGTGGATAGATGATGGGAGAGCAAAGAAGAGGAATTCACAATACTGAAATTCCTGCGAATAAACAGGTCGAATATTATGAACTGGCGAACAAAAAGCTCTGCTTCCTGCGCCTCTGAGCACCTCATCATTAAGTGTTGCTGGGTACTAGAGCTAGACCAATGTCTCCCGAGCGAGCAATGCAGATTCTGCACTCTTAATTCAAGAACAAGAAAGCCTGAATAATGAGCTCGTGGTTACAATATTGCATGGATTTTCTGAGATATTAGCCCCTGCAACGCTTATATTTGTATGCGTTAATAGATGAGTTTTACCAAGATTGACCTAGAATTGCTCGTAACGCATTAACATTGATACCAGTTCCAGACCCTCTCATATACAGATCGGTTCAGACTGATCGATTATTCCGGGTCCGATCTGATCTAATATTTTTTTCCCTATACTATAGGCTTGTATAATATATTTATATATCTATCATTAATTCATTATCACTTCTATTAAATTATGAAAAAATTATATAAGTGATCATTTTAGAATTTGAGTAATTACCTAACTCGGACTGATAGTTTGATGGTTCGGATCTGAGTCTGGTATCTTATGAATTGATTCCAGAACCAAAAAAATGATAATTTTTTATTAATTTTAGTCCAAGTAAAATCGTTCATCCTAATTGTATGAAACTAACATTAATTACATGTGGGAGCATTAGAAAGAGATTACAACCCATTTTGCTATATTACAGATTGTGTACGCAAACAATCTCACAAAATTAGGTAATGTGCAATACTCGATTACATTTTACTACGGTTATCTACAATACAATTTTGGAAGCAAGAAATAACTCACCAAAGAAATATCCTCTAATTTTTCGGGCGACGTAGTTGGTACATGTAGTTCAAAGCCATATGTTACGTACTATTTGAATGCTTTGGATTAGTTCAAATCTTTAAATTAAGTTGGGTCGTTGGCACAAGATTTGCTATTAAAAATCTCTCTCTGCATGAAAACGAAATTAATTCGTGCAAACGTTTTTGGCACTGTGTAGCAGTCGCAAATTCCCTTGTTAGCAGAAAGTGAAAATCAAATAAGATTAGTCCTTTTCAAACAATTATTCCTTCTATGGTCAGCCTCTATCAACTGAACGAAATAAATCTAATACAGCCGTAGAAAGATAAAGAAATTGAAAAATGGTATTTACATACATTCTTGCCCAAATAGGATGCACGAAATGTCACTTAACTATTCCCTAAAATTCTATGGGTCGGGCAAAAACATCATCCATCTGATTTCCAATTCCGAAGAAAATGAAAAGAAAAAGAAAAATGCCCTTCATTCAACACCAGAATCATTTCCGAACAAACAGAAAATGTGTGGGCATAAAATCTTGTAGGAATCTTACCGTGGAACCCGATCCAGATTCCGATTCTTTCATCACAGAGCATAATGGTTTTCCTTGAACAATATATCACGATAAAGTCCAATGCATTCTCCATCAATCAATCTCTCCTTCCTCCGTATCATTTGGATCGTGCTCGATGCTTTGAGGTTGAACTTCTTCCTCCTCCTCGTCGTTCTTCATGTACAATCCAAGTTTCTCTAGTGGATTACTATTTGCTGGGAATTTGAAACTACCAAGACCATTTTGAGAATTGTCGGGGCTTGCTTCGTCTATATAGCTATGCAAGTGCTCGTCTGGACCAGCTCTAAACATCTCCAGGTCTTCCATGAACTGGCTATTTTCATTAATATCAACGGTCTTCTCCATCTGTCATGACAACACAGCTTAAACAAAGTGGGGAATAAAATGAATCAATACACACTGTGCCATTACAAGGGGAGCTCTTAATGTACCTGCTGCAGAGCTTGACGTGCAGCTTCTCTCTCGAGTTCTCTTTGCTTTCTGGCTTCTGCTGCAGCTTCTGTTTCGGCCTTTCTCCTAGCCTCTTCGGCAGCTTTGGCCTCAGCTCGGAGTCGTGCTTTCTCTGATCAAAATATGAGTCCACACCACAGTCACATGGAAGACTTGTAGAGAAATCTAAGCAACAGTTTGATGCTTGCGAGTAAAATTAAATTGCACAACTAAGATACAATTTCATTGAACTAAAAACCTTCTCTTCTTCGTCTTTCAAGCTCTTCCTTCTCCAGCTTCAGTCTCTCAGAATCCGTTCCCTGCAAATTTTCAGATATCACAATCAATATTACAGCAAGCATTGTCTAGATAAACAAAGAAGATAGAATTTGACTAGCCAAGGCAAAGTTGCGTACTTTTTCTGTTGTATTCTCTTGAGCTTTAATTATAATATCAGCAAACCGGATTCTCAATAAAGCTGCACGGTACAGCTTTTCAGGGGAGACTTTCCTATCTGGTGGAGCACTCTCCCCTATAATGTTACAGCTTGTTGGTGAGATTATGCTGCACATTTAATAGCTCGCACTCTTCATTAGTTATCACTGCTTACCCTCTTGATGACAATTAGGCTCATCGGATGAAACTGGATATAGCTCAGCATTCCCATCCAAGATATCTGCATATACCTCAGAATATATTAAAACCTCAGAATGCAAAGAGCATTAACAGAAAAATCTCTTGCACTTCTAAGAATCTGACCTCCATCATTTCGATCACGTAGGTCTTTTTCCTTGGGCTCTTCTTGATTATTTGCAGTTTCCTGAAAGTAAAGAAAGAAGGTTAGATACACTTAGAATTACATACTACTGATAAAAAATCCAAACAGTGCTGAATCAAAGGTACATGCAAAATTAATTAAAAATTAAACAAAAAAGAGAGAGTATATGGAGAAGAACTACAAAATGGACATACATTCACTCCTGCAAGAACTGAGGCACCATCAGCTTTGCAGGCTGAAGAATTTTCTGAATCTGCGTAACAGAAAAGATTAATTTATAATTAATGTATAAGCATGCACTTTTTGGTACATTAGTTCAACCTACTTGCTATGATAAAAAAATATTTATACGAATACCAGAAGCTAAGACGCTATAGACTGTGGATTAAATTAAACAAGATGAGCAAAAGCACGAGTAAAGATGATGCAGATGCATAAAAGTACTAAAGTAGTGAGTGTTACAGTTCTTAAATCGAACAATTATCCAAGATACAATAGCATAATGCAAGAATCTAGAGAGAGAGAGAGAGAGACAATATCATATAGAATATTTTCTGGGATAAAGGACACATAAACTAAGTTAACTAACCTTCTCTTTATTTATTGTTTAGCATAAGTTTGCAGATGAGATGGTACTCAGTATAATGTTTTCGATAGAGCGACTCGTTGCAGAAAGACCCAGATTGTTGAAGAGTTTATTTGTACTTTTGTTTACTTGTATAAATCTCTAATTGTTCAGATAGACTTTGTATGGTAGGTAGATCCTTTTAGTTTTAGGTTTAGATTGTAACCTAGTCTGTACTCCCTCTATACACGAGTCCTTGTACTTGTATACTACAGAACATCTTTTCTCCAATACATGTCTTTCTTTTATTCTCTTTTACAAAGATTTATTATCACATTATTTCCTTCACATTACTTATTCTAGTTGCATGATTGTTATGCATGTGGCCCAAGTAGCAGTTTAGAACACCTATCAACTCATGTTGCCACCCAAAAGAAAACAATGCAAAAGACAAGCCAGAGAGAGGAAATGACGAAGGCAAAAGCAACATAACCACCTACCATATAGAACCAAAAGAAGTGTAAAGCAGTGTAAAGCAATATGCTCCAAGTAACATAGCGGTAGCAATAAGCAAACAACAAAAGAAATGTGAGAGAATGACAATAGGGCTTAATGGCCAGTAGAAGGGGTAATTCGGCTGAATGTGTGCTTGTGCAGAAGTGTGTTTTCTTTTGGAGGGTTGAGTGTCCATGGTGGACAATCCAATACATCATCTATCTTTCCACAAGACAGATAAGGAAAACCACCACAAGCAACTGAAAGAGTATGGTCAAATTTTCCTTGAAATGAGGGAAGAAAAAGGTTATTGTTAACAAAACTATAAAATTTTAATAAAATGCTGCAGATTGACATGCGCTCATGCAGAAAAGTACACTGTTGAAGGCAAAAAAAAAGAATGTCAAGAATGCATAAGTGATTCGCAAGGATCATTACCAAGATGGAAAACGCAACAGAGAATCCAATTGAAACAACTCTCAGTGAAGCAAAGAGTCATGACAGCATTTTAGTTTGTTATTTATGTAAAAAGAAAAACTAAAAACTTCTAAAATTACTATCAGAAAATCTTTGAGTGATATCACATTCTGAACAGAATCCTCTCCATTAGACTGAACAAAAGTATCCATAATCTAGCGGGGTTCTCAATGTTCAACAAGAAAAAGTCTTGGTCACTGTGTCAATGGACCTTAGCAAACTATTTCATTTTTTTTCTCTCCATCATGATGACAGAGCACCACACTGGATCACGTATTCAATCTATCTACAGTTGAAACTGTTCATCAAACTGCTCTCACTATCCAGCCATTAAATCTTTTAAATCAGAAGCCACTATTGATATTATATCAGCCTTTGTAAGGCTGAAGCTCATCTGATAGCAGAATTTGGCGGGCTACATACAGACATATCCAACTACACCACTGTCAAGACATGCAATGGAACATATCAAAGTATAGCAGACAATTACTATAAATTAAGTCTGCAACAGCCACCAAACAGAATACTAGAGCTGCCAAACATGCAATGCTAATGTTCTTGGGTCCAAACTGACACTGGGTGCAAAACAGTTGTAGAGATAACATCTTACGCCCCCCCTAATTCACATTCACAGTATTATTTCATTATGATAGTTCTAGAAACATAGGATAACTTTATTAAGAACCACATCAATGAGCTCAAAGTTGCAGATCATAAAATAATTTCAACATTGCTTTGGTAACACTGAACTAGTCTCATCCTTTCAGCGATAAGCCTCATAAGATAACTGACCCTTATTATATACTCCCTCCGTCCACGAAATAGTTCATTTTATTCCATTTTGGTCCGTCTACAGAAAACGTTCACTTTCTTTTTTTGGAAACATAATTCCATAATTTTTACCCTAAATCTAGCCACTTATTTTAAAAAAAAAAACCACTCATGACCCACCTTTTTAATCCCACTATCCACTAATATATTCATTTATTATCTCCATAGCGACCTTTTAATCCCACTATCCATTAATCTATTCATCTATTATCTCCACTTACTTTAAACTCATTACAATTTATTAAAACTCGTGCCACCAAAATCAAAGAACGAATATAGTGGACGGATAGAGTAATAAAAGAAAAATAAGATCATCAACAAATTCATCTTATATGCCAGTATTCAGAAAAGCAAGTAGATATGATAAGGTAAAATAAACAATAGTTCTTTAAATTTTATTTTCATTGCTACTAACACAGATGAAAACACAGTATCCTAATGTTATACTGTGAAGCCAATAAAGAATGGGAGCCAAACCCTATTGAAGACTTCAAAGAATAACTATTTCACCATTTCACACAAACAACAACACATCTTTCAGATTATTGGTATTCATACATAGTAGTAATCAACCTTTTACTGCAATCACCTCCAAATAACTCCATCAACATCCTTTCTGCATCTTGAAGATGCAAAAAGGATATTTAGCCTTCAAGGCTCCATTTCAGTTTTGTATTCAAATCCATAATAACAAATACAAATTACAAAGAACTAGTTTGGACTTCACATCAAGGAACAATTTTAGTGGTTCTAATTGATCTAAAACCAATTTAATATGT
Organism: Salvia rosmarinus; assembly: GCA_036937905.1. Classification (NCBI taxonomy): domain Eukaryota; kingdom Viridiplantae; phylum Streptophyta; class Magnoliopsida; order Lamiales; family Lamiaceae; genus Salvia; species Salvia rosmarinus. The sequence continues at coordinate 22,794,557 of CM072816.1, read as the reverse complement.
GATAATTTAAAATATTATACTCAAATCTAAATCATTCCAATTTCCATCCAAATGCAACCGATAAATTTACATGATTATCATATGTTTCAAACATAGAAATTTTGCTGGTTATACGGTTTGGAACCTTACAAGTTCCCAAGAATATCTTGAAATTAGACTCAACTCCAGAATGAAGTTCATGTGGTTCCACATCGATAATAGATCCGAGAGAGAATAATTTTACACACATGAAGACCTACCAATTAAGTAAATTATGTAGATCTGTAACCAAAAGCCTAAGTTAGGGAAAATATCAGTATCAAGGGTGGTTTTGCAGACATAAGCCAATGACATACTGAACTTTCACATGATAAAAGCAAGAAAATCAAAAAGGAAAGAAACAAGACCAACAATTAATAAAAATTAGTAAACAGCACAGACCAGTAGATGAGGCGCCTGAATCACCACTGGAGCTTCTCGAGCCACTGCAGGTACTATTCCTTTCAGCAGCATCCTTATCAATCCGAATTGGAGATGAACTGGACATAGGAGGTGGATCATTAATATCCACATCCTCATCAGCTTGCTCATGCTCTGATTAATTTTTCAATGGTAAGTCAACAAGCAAGATGTCAAACACAACATGGCAACAATTATACTCTAGGTGCAATGAAGTGTGGAAAGAGAATACCTTCACAAGGCAGGTAAGATGAATCTCTAAACACAGATTCCTTTTGCATCTGTGAAAATAATTCGTACACAAGTACACATTGAGAATAATTATCATAATACAACATAGTGCAGATACACGAAAGCACTTGCAGTTACCTCAGTTTCACGGTTCTCTGATGTTGATTGTTTTTTCTTCTTCTCCAATAGATAATTGTCCAAAAGTTTCCGTAAAGCAAACAGAGTATCATCAGTAAGTGCGTCAATGTCAATTTCGATCTCATCCTCAGTTACTTCACTACTATTCAAAGTGCTCTCTTTCAAAAAATTGATTATGCTGTCTGGCAGCTCTGAAATTAATTCTTCCAACTCGGACCCCAGCTTTTGTTTTTCAACATCACTCATTGCAGGCCTATCCTTTTCAGGCTTGGCCCTTGCTTCCTTATAAGCAGTTTTCTGCTTCTTAGCAGGAGGCACATAAGCACTTTCAGGTTCTATAATGACACTCGACTTGGAAGCCGCAGAATCATCAGCTGTAGGTGGAAGTTTCTTCTCAATTGATTTCCATCTCACATCAAAGTATTTATTCATCATCTCAGCCATAATATGAACATCATGTTTGGGTGGGTTAAATGTCATTGCATTTTTGAAGGTGAGTCTCACATCTGCAGCAAACTCCATGGGAGTGGAATACTGATTTGACAGTAATTTACTTTTTACTGTCCCTAAATCCATTGGATGCTTGATAATATCATAATAATCTGGGACTTTATGAGCTACAACATCAACTGGCTTGTTGAAAATCCAGGCATGAGGTTGCACAATCAAACGATTTAACAGCGTCTCACATTGTTTCATCAATATAACAAAATTAGTATTTTGTGGAAGACCGTGCTTCACTGGCCCCGTTTTCCTAGCTTCCAAATGGCCAACTTTAGTGCGAGGTCCATTTCTTCCAGAAGGGCCTTTTTTCTTTCCTGGTGTCATGGCATCGTCATTAGTTGACATAGGCAAGCTTTCAGCCGTAGCAAGTCTCTTTGCTCCAGTTTGATGGCTATGGATATCGGTATTGTGAGATTGCACCACTCTATCCAAGCTAAAATAAGCCATCTTCCTGTGAAGCTTACGTACTTGTTCAAGCTCACTCTTCAACTTAACTTCTAAATCCCTTCTCTCCAAAGAGGACATCTTCGAAAGTGACAGTGATAGAATTGGCACAACAGACCTACCATAACCATCCACATTCAAGCTAATGCACTTCCCATTTGGAACACAAGTGTCCTGTAGAGAATTAAGCCCTGCATCACTGCGGCCTGAGTTCCCAAAACCTTCTGATTCAGCAACTGTCTCAACCGCATGTCGATAATCTGGCACGAAACCAGTGGAGTAACCCTTAGAAACTTTCCGAGTTTTCCCCATCACACCCCTTAAACCCGTCTTCTTTGAAAACTTTTTCGACTCCTTCTGCCCTGTGTAATCTATCGGGATAGTTGGTGCCATAAATTTAAAGCTGAACGAGTACACATATCAAACCCTCCTCATTCAACGTGTTTTCTTGACATTAGGAATCTGAGATTTCAACTGTATGCAACACCTGAAACCCTACCACGTATAACAATATGTTGTTCAAAACGCATTCTTTGCGACTCTTCCCACCTTACACAACTAGGATGCACAGTCCCATTCCCTCTCAAAATCGCTAAATTGATCCCCAAAAAAAGATGACACAAACAAAACCTGAAGTCTCACGAAAACCCAAACTTGAACGATTAAGCAACACCAAACCCATATCCCCTGAAAGATTTCACATTTTTCAATAAGTCGACAAATTGACGACAAAGCAAAAAATTGAACCCTAATCTACGTAGAAAGAAAACATACGATTGCAATCGTTTGGATCCAGAAAAGAAATTACGAAAGCATAGTGAGGGCAAGAACCAGGTGACCAGACCCGTTCCGCCCTAGGAGCAAAAAAGTTGGAGAATTTTTCTTTGAAATTTTGCATAATCCTAGAAAAAAAGATAAATGAACATGCGTGAGAATGAGAGAGAGAGAAGCAGAGAGAGTACTTACTAGTTTGGGAATCGCTAAGGCGCTTGCGCTGTGAGAAATCACGGCAATTTAAAGGCGAGAGCTGCAGTAAATTTTGACCGTCGATTTCGTGCCATTTAATCTAAGGGGCAAAATTATTACTAATTCAGTTCAGTAATTAGGGGTCATGGCTCGGCAGCAGAAGAGTCACTGTGCGCCGCCGTGTCAAATTTAGACACGTGTCGTTGAGTAGAGGCGAGTAGCCTTTATTTTTGGATGACTTTGTCAGAATTGAAAAATGAAGCACGTTGTGGGGCGGGAACGTTGACTTCTAACTCAGGATACATTTTTAGACCTCGGTTTCATTTTTTTCACGATAACCTATTTTCTACATCCGCGAATTCCTTTCCTATAAATTTTAGACACAAATTTTAATAAAAATTATTAAATATATTATAAATAAAATAAGAGTCTTATATTTGTATAGTATTAAATTAATTAATAATAGATTATGAATGATCAAAAATATAAATAAAATGATATTGAAGATAAGAAGAAGGGATAATGATAGGTCATGAGCAATAAAATTTGTAAATAATGAGGATTGTTAAAGGTATAAAATTGAAAATATTAAGGGATGAAGAAAGTACTATTTAAAAAAATAATAAAAATATTATTACATTAATGTTTTACCCCTATAACCCCATTTAACTCTAGCCCTAAGAAAAATACGTAGGATTTATTGAATCCTAAAAAAACTACCTAACAAAAAGCTTTTAATTGTCGCAGATGGATACCACAAAGCCTCGAAACAACAAAATTCGGTGCAGCAAACCATCTCTTCATATACCTCAAGAAATAATCATGAAATATTGCCAAAACTATGGCTTTCCTTGAGCGGCAACAAATTTTTCTTCGACAAACATCTCCAAAATATTTATTTATTTATTTTTACAAAGGATAGTCATCTTCAACAACTATTTGAAGCAATGCTCATTGTTGATCGGCCTATCTATGGTTAACAATTTAAAGACAATAGTGTTCTGACAATTTTAAATTTAATTCATTCAAGTTAATGTTAGAAAATAAGCAAAACGTGTTTAATATATTAGAAAATAATTTCTAATTGAGACGCTTTTTCGATCTCAAGAAAAAATAAAAACAATTTAAGAATTGGATAAGTTTTACTTATTGAATATTAAGGGCAAATATCATTCTATGTACAATATTTCAATTGACATCTCTGATTCATATAATCATTGTTGTTTCAAGTGTGTCTACATATACTATGTGATTTTCAGGTTATTACATAGAAACGTAAGTTTTTCCAATGTACGTTGAACTGTAAATTCCCTATTAATTAAAAAAAAACACCGAATCTACCGACTTGAACTCACAAAATGCATAGCAAAAGAATATAATAGCTTATATAACTTTAAATACTACATTTTCAGGATGAATGTACCATTTGGACTGTCAAAATTGTTCCCAAATTAAATAAAAATTAGTAAGATACAACGTAATTTGGTTAGTATTTTTCAAAGAAGAGAGATGTGTTGAGATGATTTTCATGTTTTATTTACATATGTATAATATAACATCCACAAATAATAGCAAAAAATATATAGGAATGGTAGAAGTTAAGGGAAATATTGTCAGTTCACCCTAAAAGTGGACTTTTTTTATATATTTCTTTTATGTCAGGTATATGTTGTCTTTACTTTATCAAAATAGGTATTATATTCCATTAGCTCTATAATTTTAGCTCATATAATTTTATAGCTTAGACTACTTTAATCCAGCTTGTCTTCATAGAAAACAAAAGAAACGAAGAAATGGCGAAATACATGACCCTATCGGCCATCAACCCTTAAGGTAATTCACTATTCCTTTATCCAATGCTTCACAAAATGCATCATTTTGTTGGTGTATGAAAACTTTATTTAGATAAATTTTAGATACACAAACTCATAGTTGATTATCTATAAAATTAGTAAAAAATAATATCATAAATCATATTAAGATTTTTTTCATTATAATAAGAGCCTATTACTGTTATATTTTGACAAACAAATTATAGCTATCTTTTCCTCACAAATTTTTTCTTCTTGCATTTTTTCTATCATTTGAAGTTATGGATCTAAATCATTCCTATTATTTTTCAAACTCCTATAATTTTCTAAATTCCGCATATTATCCAAATTCGCATTATTATATGTTATGAGTTATAGTTTAAAATAAAGCAGAAAAAAGTAAAAATAAGAATAAGTGGATTGGATTCATGTCACTGATAAAAGTAGAAATAAATTGGACTATGGACTATGGTTATGTATGTGGATGAAAGATGAATATTTTAATAAAAGATTGTGTCATGTTTATCAGTGTTCACTAACCTCTCCAATATCCAGTTAGTGTTTCTTCTATACATACCCAACATACACTCCAGTCCAACCACAATAATATTATATAATTATTTTATACTATTATGATTAATTATAATAAAATGATAGGAAAAATTGTAAAACCTTATAAAAGAAAATCTGGATATTTTCAAGTTAGGTAGATAAAATCTTTAGCAGGAATATTCATATTATATGCTGAGAAAATGAGAGAACTTCAGCGGATATAACTATAACAAATTCGGTTCTATTTATAGAAAATGAAAAAGATAAGAATTCCGTTATTTTTATTTTTTAGTATATTATTTCCAAACATATTTATAGTTTAGTTTAATATATATCCAAACTAGAATTTATCGAATCAATCGGAAGAAGACATACCCACAAGATTGTCCATGGTTGGATGTTACCCTGGTTGAGTTGCTGAAACTGAATAATCTTTGTATAATTTAAAAAAAACATAAGGTGGAGGGCGCCCATTTTAAATTAAGAGACGGATTAGGCTCATTTAGGCCTATGGGCTGGTTTTGACTGAGGTTGTTAAATAAGAAATAAATCTTGATTGGATAAACAACCTTGCTCTGATGATTATCGTTTCTTAAATGGTGGAATCAGTTTCCTTCCTTATATTTATAAAATAAGTTAAATTTATAAATTTATGAAGAATTTAAAATAATGAATACAAGGCCCATTACTTTATAATTATAATATAAATTATTTTGAAATTTACTAAAAATTCAAAATAAGAAATACAGGGTCCCTTATTTTTACTTATAAAGTAAATCAAATATGTTAATTTACGTAAAATTCAAATGATCTACAAATAATAAAAAATTTCAAAGATACGTACAACTTACTTGTCATCTGATAGGATACGGCCCAACTACCAGGCCCAAGCATCAGGCCCAATACAAGTAACCCTGACATCAAGCTCGGCTGGACAAGTTCGCCCATGAAGACTCTAAAGTCGGTGGGAGCAGAAGCTCACCATATCTAAAAGAATCCTAGTTCGAGAGGGATAGGATCTCGAATCCTAGTTAGAAGACTTGGATTCGAGATCTAAGTCAATACATTGTGTATAAATAGAGGCTAGATTAGGCGACATAGATCATTCACTCTCTTTGTAATCGCTTCTTACACTCTCAATACACATACTCTCTCTCTTGCCCCGTGGACGTAGATCTTATTCACAGATCGAACCACGTAAATCTTTGGTGTTCTTGCGCATTTATTTCCCTTACGAATTTAAGATCGATCCTTTGGCGCCGTCGTGGGAAGCGAAATTTTGTGTTTTCGATCAACCACTTTTCTGGAAATAATCATGACCAGTACACGAAGCCATGCATCCGGGACCGTCGGCAACAACAACGCCGACGGCGAAGGGAACGCCGAGCTTCGGCTCGGGAAGAGCCCAATCGGAGAAGAAACCCCGAGGGCATATCCAAAGTCTCGACGACACGGACACCCGCCTGCAGGAGGCGGTTACCATAGCGAAGGCGATCGTAGCAATAATCCGGGAACATCCGGCTCATAGTAAACCTCGACGACGTCGTCGAGGATTTCTCGAGAAAAATAAGGAGAGCTTTCTCCGGTACCTCGGTGAAGCACGGGTCGGCCACGTCCCAAGAGCGGAACACAAGCCTCGTCTAGATACGAGGCATCACTGGCGAGGTCGGGGCCCAAACCGACCGCGCAAGCGAACGAGCAACGCGGGAGAGACGTCGTGATCGCCGCGAAGCCGCCTCGATCGCAGAATAAATCCATCCAGCGAACTCCGCCCGATCTCGAGGGCGACGGCAGCAAGCAGAAAAGGCATCGGGGCGCGCGAAGTCGGTGCGAGTCACCTAAGCGAGTTCGATCGTCGAACTCCGTCCCGATCTCGGAGGGCGGCCGATGGATACGGAAGATAGTCACCCGTTCTCAAATAGAATACTCAACACTTCTCCGGATAAATACGGGTACCAAGCATCGCCCCTATGACGGGTGAGGATCCCAGAACTTCCTCTCGCGGTTCGATACAACATGATCAACCAACGTCTCGGCTCGGTTCATATGTGTAAACTCTTCCGGAGTTACTCGTCGACAACGCCCGCGGTGGTTCGACGATCTACCTACGGAAGCATCGGCTCTATCGCGACGATGGCGCCTTCCATGAAGGTTCTTCCAAAAGGCGGAATCAAAACGTCGTCGGCACACCTCCTCACCATAAGGCAAAGCCGTAATGAGTCTATCGGCGACTTCATGACAAGGTTTAACAAGGAGTGTTTGAAGGTCGAAGACGTGAGCGACTGTTAGTCATCTCGGCCTTCCAAAGCGGCATCTTGCCGGGGCCTTATCCGAGAGATCGTCAATGGCACGAACCCGATCGCAATGTAGCGTGTGGCGCATAGCCAACCGGTTCGCCAAAGCGGACGAGGCGATAAGAGAAAGCAAGCGAGCAAGGCGGACCCGGAAAAAGGAAGAAGAGGCGAAGGAAGGAAGATCGGAACCAAGGCGTGACGCGCGGAAAGATTACATCGCCCGATAAAGTCGAGGCTCGGTCCGCGACGCCTCGAGCGACCTCAATACACCCGTTGGCTGACGGCCGAGAGCGTAAATCACGCACTCTATATGAACTGCTCGAGAAGCCTCGACCGATGGCGGGGAGGAAGAGGTGCCGACCTATGGATAAATCGCTCATTCCATGATGATTACAGGCGCGACATCGAAGAGTGCAAAGAGCTCATGGGTGAAATAGAGATGCTAGTTCGGGACGGATCACGAAGAAATACCATGACAGTCGCCAAGCCGACCAAAGTCAAAAGAAGAAAGCGGAGGAAGAGGAAATTGTGCCCTACAAAAAAACAAAGCGCAAAGACCGAGCGAGGAAGGAGATGGCGAACCCCAATATGACGGGTGGTCTCCACTATTACGGGCTCCCAGGTGAGTCACGAAGTCCTCCACAAGGCCGATGCAGAAGTCCTAGAACCGCGAACCTACCAATAAGAGGTTCGAAAGGACGAGGCGATCACCTTCTCCGAGGGCGACCCGTACTGCGACGATACCCACCGGGATGCGTTGGTGATCCGGTAGTAGTCGCAAATAAATTGGTAAAGCAGCGTTTACATTGACAGTGGCGTCGGTGAGCATCCTCTTGAGGAATGCTTTGACAAGCTAGGAGTAGAAGCACACCTCGCACGAGCACGCCGCCACTCGAAGCTTCGTCCCGGAAGAGCGCCCGAAGGAATAATCGAGCTACCCGTCACGGTGGGAAAGCACCAACGACCTCGACCAGGTGGTGCGGTTCTTCGTAGTGAAGGCCCACTCGCCGTATAACATCATACTAGGCGAGATTGGTGAACAGTTTGTAGGGCGGTATGCTCAACGTACCACCGACGATAAAAATACCCACCACGAGGGAACGGCCGTGATCCGAGGTGATCAAGCGAGCCGAGGAATGTATGCGGGTTGCCTTACGAGGTGCGGGACCTCGCCCAAAGACCCATGTGCATAGCAATTAAGGAAACCCAAGAGTTGGAGTCGGGAAGTACATCGCCACTCCACGGCGGTCGGATGGAAGAGGTCGCATTGTGCAGATGAGCCATTGAAGGTCGTCGGGTTGGTTTCACCACGGCACCGAGGTGAAGGATCGATCATCCAACTCCTAAGGAATTCGAGGCGTGTTTGCTTGGTCTCCCTCGACATGACCGAGTCTCGCCGAGTATCATCACTCACCGGCTCAACATCGACCCGAACATAAAGCCGGTTCGATGAAGCAAAGAATTTTGCGGCGAGCGGAATCAAGTCATTCATGACGAGGTGAACCATTGTTAAAAGCACGCATCTGTCGAGGTCAAATATCCGACCGGATAGCCAACCCGGTGATGGTGAAGAAAGGAGGAGGGGGATGGCGAATGTGTATTGACTACACCGACCTCAACAAGCATTGCCCGAAGGATTGCTATCCCCTTCCCAACATTGACAAGAAGGTCGACGCGTTGGTCGGATACGAAGTCTTCGGTTTCTTGGACTTATACAAGGTATCACCAAGTCGATGGACGACGAAGACGCCGCCAAGACAGCCTTCATTACCGACTTGAGGTCTTTGCATATAAAAGATGCCATTCGGCCTTAAAATGCAGGGCTACCTATCAAAGGATGGTGGACAAAATATTTCACCCTACATAGGTCGGAATGTGGAGGTATCGTGAGCGACATCGTCGTCAAAAGCAAGGAAGAAGCGCGTGTGTTTCCGACCTCGGATCGTCCTCGGCCTTCTTCGGAAAATCAACACGAAACTAAATCCCGTAGTGCACGTTTGCATCCGGTGCGGAAAGTTCTTAGGGTGTTGGGTTTCAAGAAGGGCTAAAAGCAAACCCGCCCAAGGTCCAAACCATTTTGGAAATGAAGATGCGAAGACCATCCATGACGCGTACCTGGTGTCGACAGTGCATAGTCGCACTAAGCTTTCTTTCAAAAGCAGCGGATAGCGACTACCCTTCTTTAAGGTACTCAAAAGGCCCCGAAATTCTCATGGGATGAGGTGCAGGTCCGCCGAAGACCTCAAGAGCTACCTCGCCAAGCTCCCACTCTATCCGTCCCGAAGAGGAGAGGTCCTTTTTCTACCTTGCCGCCTCGGACGAGTCTATAAGTGCGATCTTGAGTGCGGGAAGAAGGACGTCAACTCCGGTGTATTTTATCACCGAGCACTAAAAGGCCCGAAACGAGTATCACCGGAGAAGCTTGCCTTAGCATTGGTAAATGCCGCGAGGAGACTACGTCCATACTTCCATGCACATCGCATACAAGTCCTCATCGACTACCCACTTCGCAAGTATTGACGGGCCAAGCATCGAGGAGAATCGCGAAATGGGCAATCGAGGCTGGGCGAGCACGATATATCCTTCTACCCCGACAGGCCATCAAAGGTCGAGCCCTAGCGGATTTTCTTGCCGAGGCTAACCGTCGAAAACCGAAGCCCACCGAGTCCGTGTCGACGATGCCAAAGCCGAACCCATGGTTGAAACACCGAGGAGTCTTTGGAAACTCTACGTTGACGGGCACGGGAAACAGCAATGGAGCGGTATCTTACTCCTAGGCCGGACAACAAGAGATCACCTACTCACCGGTTCACATTCAAAATACGAACAACGAAGTGGAGTACGAGGCACCGATCGCGGGACTTCGCCTCGCTCAAAGTCTCCAGATCGAGCCGTGCAAGTTCACGGCGATTCTCAAGTCGTCGTAAGCCAAATGTTGGGAAAATACGAGGAAAAGCGGCGAGAATGAAGAAGTATCTTGAAAAGCAAAAGCCTACAACGGACTTTCTCACACTTCCGGATAGTTCGCATCCCAAGGGAGCAAAATAGCGGTGACATCTTAAGTAAATTGGCCTCGTCATCAACGAGCCCGCCCGATGAGAAGTCCAAAGCGGGAGCATAAGCGATGCGAAGGCGGGCCGAGGTCAACATAGTCTCGGATGAAGAACCCAATTGGATGACTCCCATTCGAGAGTACTTGGAGAAGGGCGAACTGCCCCACGACAAGCTGGAGGCTAGGAGGATCCTGAACAAATCTCTGCGATATACAATTGAGCAGGGAGTCCTATACAGAAAGTCATATCTCCAACCTCTCTTAAGGTGCTTGGGTCCGAACCGAGCTAATTACGTTCTACGAGAAATACACGAAGGTTCGTGCGGAAGCCACATCGGACCCCGAGCCTTGTCAAAGAAAGTCATGCGATGGGGATACTATTGGCAACAATGTTCCAAGACTCGATGGACCTCGTAAAAAGTGTCGAAGTGTCAAATCCATGGGAGCGCACCAAGGCGCCTCGGACCGACCTCACCTCCATACAGAGCCCTTGGCCGTTTATGCGATGGGGATCGACATTGTGGGCCCTTTTGTAAAGCACCGGGCAGTTCAATTTTTAATTGTTGCGATCGACTACTTCACGAAGTGGGTGGAAGGCGAGCCCTTGGCAAAAATCACAAGCAAGAACGCCTCAACCGTGCGGAAGAACATAGTGTGTCGACGGCATCCCTCATATCCTCCTTTCGGATAACGGAACACAATTCACGGATAAGACATTGAATTGGTGTCAAGAGCTTGGATCCAACAAAGTTCACCTCGGTGGCCCATCCTCAAGCAAATGGTCGACCGAAGTTACAAGCAGGACCATCGTAAAGGGTGCAAAAACTCGTCTCGACCGAGCTAAAGGCCTCTGGGTGGAAAATTTACCACAGTCTTATGGTCGCATCGAACAACACCCCGGACCTCGAGCGGAGAAACACCATACAGTTTGGTGTATGGAACCAAGCGATGATCCCCGCAGAGATCGAGTCCGAGTCCCGCACCATTGACTTCTGCCCAAGCAAATGGGGAAAATCTACGAGTGATCTAGACCTACTCGAAGAAAAAGAGACCTCGCCTACATCGAGGAAGCTCGCACAAGCAACAAGTAGCTCGGTATTACAACCCGTGTTAAAACCCGACAATTCCAGTGGGCGACCTCGTACTCGAAATAATGAAGTCGACAAAGCCGCAGCTCGGCAAGTTGGAAGCCACATGGGAAGGACCTTGCAAGGTCGACGAAGTCCTCGGCAAAGGGGCCTATAAGCTCGCTCAATTGTCCGGTGAGCAATTACCCAACGCATGGCACATCATCCATCCGAAGAAATATTATGCATAAGTGTCGAGGTCGGGTCTTGTTCGGTCGTATTTTTAAAGTCTGTTTAGAGTCCGAGTCTTATTTGGTGGTCGCGTCGTCTTTTATCAATAAAATATTATTTTCTGAGTTCTACTTGTCACTAATGCATAATTAATCTTCACATTATTTACCCTCTACGGAGGACAAATTCCCTCGACGGAGGTCGATTACATTCGTTTCATACGAATGTAAATTTAACGCGCATGCTACATACGAGATCGACTACCTTCGTTTATTTCAAGCGTTCTCTATGTAGATGAAGGGACCACCCTCCCGATGACCTCGGCAGCAGAACCATTCTACATACGAGATCGACTACCTTCGTTTATTTCGAAGCCGTTCTCTCTATGTAGATGAAGGGGACCACCCCTCCCGATGACCTCGGCAAAAAACAGGAACCATTCCTACATACGAGATCAGACTACCTTCGTTTATTTCGAAGCCGTTCTCTCTATGTAGATGAAGGGGACCACCCCTCCCGACGACCTCGGCAAAAAACAGGAACCATTCCTACATACGAGATCAGATTACCTTCGTTTATTTCGAAGCAGTTCTCTCTATGTAGATGAAGGGGACCACCCTCCGACGACCTCGGCAAAAAACAGGAACCCCTACCGTGCGAGAGCGATTTCTTTCGTCATTTGAGCGGAATTCTCACGAGGACGAACTACTTTCGCATATTACTCTTGTTCAAATACAAAGTCAACAAGAAATCATTCTTATTAAATAAAAGATGTACGGGTTACATTTTACGAGGACGGGCGGATCGGGAAAAGTCGAGCCAATCCACAGAAAAATCGAATTCATTGACTCATCTATACTAATCCTACCTCTACCTCGTCCTCGGTCTATATTACGGGCCCGGCCGGCCACGACCTCGGTCACCAGCGATGCAGCTCATGAGCTCGGCCTCGGCCACTTGATGACGCCCGGTCTCGGCGCCTTGAGGTCCACGGCGTTCGAGGGCAATAGCACGCCTCTCTTGTGCGCGCCACTCCGGATCGTCATAATTTGGTTCATTTATTCTAGGCGAAGCTCCGTGAGAAGAAGAGGCCTCTGCATCCCGTCAAGTATTTCGTCGAGCTGTGGTTGTCGGCGATAGCGATTTTGTATATGCTCCGAGCCTTTTAATTCAACAGATCGCTCGTGAATTGACAGGAGGTCCGACCATATTCGCGCGGTACCCGACAACGGCGACCTCGACAACCTTGGCTTCAACTTCGGGATCGTCATCCCACCATTTCGTGGATAACCTCCTCGTACTCGGCATGCTCCTCGGCTATCACCTTGGCCTTCTCATGGCGACCTCGAGCGCCTCCTCCAATTCAAAAGGCGAGCACGAGCTCGTCACGGCTCTCTGGCGGCTCTATGTGACATCGACTCCACCGTATACATGACCAAGTGTCCCTTTATATGGAGGAGTTCGATCTCTTTCAACTCAAGAGCCCGCGATAGGTCTTGATTCGGTTCAACCAAGGAGAAGCATCAAGCATTCGAGACAAGTGAATAAAAAGATAAGTTTCTTAACATAAACTTGTGATTTTATTAACATGCCCTTAAGCAAAAGTCGATGTACATTTACATTCAAAAAAAAAAAAAAAGTGAAAAGATGGGGATCAGCGACCCTCCGAAGCTTCGGCCATGACCACATCCGCCGCCTCCGAAGCCTGGATAGCCTCAGCCTCTTCCGCCCTATTTTCGCCCGTCCGACCGGCCTCTTGGGAACCACCGAGTCTCGGCGCCTTCAAGCATCAGTGCCTCCCGACCCTTTGCATGATCGAGACAATAAAGCGGTCGGGATCCCGATCCACGGGACAGGCGCGAACAGACTCCGCGGACAAAAGAACCGAGGAGGAGGCAAGGTTCTGCAGGACGGGAAGCTCCTTCAGGCCGCGGACGAGCACATCAAAATAGGCCGTCTCGGGACATCATCCTCGGTCTCCTCGTACCCATACTTGGCTTTGTCAGTGCAGGTAGTCTCGGCGACCTCTTCGATTGCATCGAGGCGGAGCGCTTATTAAGCACCTCGGTCGCGTCGAAACCATCCGGGCTTCGCCGACATGAGCGACCTCTCGCAAAGGCACGGCGTTTCTCCTGCGAGCTCGCCATGTCCGCCTCCCGACGGCGAACTGTCCCACCTCGCCTTCATCAGGCAACCTCGGCCTTCGCCGCCTCGGCCCTGCCGCCTCCTCCGCCGACCTTGCCCTTGCCGCCGCTGCCTCAATGGCCATCGCATCAGCCGCTTTCTGTTTGACGAGGTCCGAATCTTAGCCTCGGCCTCGGATATTTCTTGAGTGAGGAGGGTATTCTCCGCTCCATCTCCCGAGCATCTGGGCCACCCCGTCAAACTGCGAACGGCGCCTTCAAGTAATCCGATATAAGATCGGATACTTTTGACACCTCGCCGCCACGTCCTCGACCCCTATACAATATATACATCGGTCGGAAGAACACAATTTTTATACTACTACACAAAGTATAAGGACGGTACAAAACCTCGGGAGAAGAGGCACGACTTGGAACCAATGATCTCGCCTCACCTCGGCGACAGCACCGGACTCGGGATTACATCCTTCCGCCTCTTCAAGCGCTTGAGTGGCTGCGGTGAAGGGGACCTCGAAGGCTCCACACTCATTCCGGGCATGTCCTCGAAATCCTTCAAGGTCGAGGCGGCTCGGGCGAGATCGGCTCGACCACGAGATCGGCTCCTTCCTTTTCTTCTTTTTTTCCCTTAGAAGATTCACTACCGGAAATACATAGGTCGGCATCAACACGTATAATCATGCGATAAAGAAAAAAAGTAGGGCCTCACCCTTCACCGACTCCACCCCGGAGGTAGGATCATAAGGGCTAAGCCCCGGCCGCAAGCTTCGGCCTCGGAGAAGACCTCGTCAACAAGGCCAATTTTGTCCGGCCTCCTCCAGTCACCAAGCCTTGTCGACAAACACATCGGCGATCTTATCGGATCGCCATGGAAACTCCATATGTCCTCGAAACCGTTGGAGATCTTGATTTAATCTTGGCTTTGAATTTCCTACGGGGTGATAGATAATACCACCCGAGCCGCCTTCAATTGCAAAAGCGAAGGATGAGCCCCAAGGTCGAGGAAAATTATACTATAGGCATAGACACCTAGAGGCGGTCGTATGCCGGAATGAGTTCGGCGAGAGTTGGGCGAGATAGGCGAACATCTCTTGGAACTCAGCGTATACATAAGGGTAAGGAAGGCGAAGACCGGCCTTGAGGCTGTCGCCATGCAATGATAAAACCATCCGGAGGCACAAGCCCTATCCTCCGGACGGGGGCAACGAACTCGATATTAGAAGGAATACTATATTGAAAGCAGATATCCTAATATCGAAATACCTAAGATTGAAGAAAAAGACACTTTACCGCAATCCCCACCGGGGAATCGCAGACTACACTCTCGAGAGAGGCATATGAATACGGGTAAAAGCAGTGAGAGACACTAACGAATTAGGCGGGGAAGCAGACACGATTTGGCCTTTCGGGCGACTCGTTATAAG
Organism: Salvia rosmarinus; assembly: GCA_036937905.1. Taxonomy (NCBI): domain Eukaryota; kingdom Viridiplantae; phylum Streptophyta; class Magnoliopsida; order Lamiales; family Lamiaceae; genus Salvia; species Salvia rosmarinus. The sequence continues at coordinate 22,779,264 of CM072816.1, read as the reverse complement.
AAGAAGTAGCCATTACTTACTTTTGTTTATCGATGAAGAAGACAAGAAGCTTCAAGTCGTCAATGGCGCAGAATAACTGTTTCTCATGAGCGAGAGTTTTCTTTTTGAAAACCGGAGAAATGTAGAAAGCAAAGTGATAAGAGATATTGCGATCGAGGAAGACATTCCCCAATATGCACTTTATCGGGAATCAACGGTGCCAATTTAATGCGCATTAAATCGTATCCGCGTCGATGCTCGAACGGCGGAAAATCCGTCTTGCCCCGCTTAACGCCCGTCGGTGAAGCCGGTCGAAGACCTCGGCATAACGCCTCGTCGGTGAAGCCGATGAAGACCTCGGCATAACGCCCGACGGTGAAGCCGTTCACAAGACCTCGGCTTAACGCCTCGGCGGTCGAAGCCGGCCCAAAGACATCAACTTAATGCCCGGCGGTGAAGCGGTCGAAGACCTCGCTAACGCCCGTCGGGTTAAGCCGGCGAAGACCTCGCTTAACGCCTCGTCGGTGAAGCGGTCGAAGACCCGGCATAACGCCCGTCGGTGAAGCCGAAGAAGACCTCGGCATAACGCCCGGCGGTGAAGCCATTCACAAGACCTCGACGCGCTCGGCTGGTCAAGCCGGCCAAAGACATCAACTTAACGCCCGACGGGTGAGCGGCACCTCGAACGCCTCGTCGGGTGAAGCGGTCGGAGATCTCGCTAACGCCCGTTAGGTGAAGCGGTCGTAAGACCTCGGCATAGCGCCTCGTTGCGAGAAGTCGGGACACCTCGCCGTAAATACAAACAACAAACAAGACCTCGGCAGGCGCCTCTGCGAGCAAAGACATCGATATCTGACGTCGAAGCATTGACACACACAAAGTCGACAATGAAAAGAATGTCAAAGATCGTCAAACCCGCTTCGTCACAACAACCTCCAATCCGGCGATGACCTCGTTTCTGCGTCTTTTGGGGGTTGTGATAGGATCTGACCAACTACTGAGCCCAAGCATCGTGCCCAATCAAGTAACCACGACATCAAGCTCGGCTGGACAAGTTCGCCCATGAAGACTCCTAAAGTCGGTGGGGAGCAGAAAGCTCGGCCGTATCTAAAAGAATCTAGTTCGAGAGGGATAGGATCTCGAATCCTAGTTAGAAGACTTGATTCGAGATCTAGGTCAATACATTGTGTATAAATAGAGGCTAGATTAGGCGACATAGATCATTCACTCTCTTTGTAATCGCTTCTTACACTCTCAATACACATACTCTCTCTCTTGCCGAGTGGGCGTAGATCTTATTCACGGATCGAACCACGTAAATCTTTGGTGTTCTCAAGCATTTATTTCCTTTACAATTTAAGATCGATCATCATCTATATCTCAACTCTCATCTACAAGATAGTACAAACAATACAATATCAAAAGAAATAATTTTTTCGTACATTTACAGATGTAATCATTAATAATCATATTAACATCAATAATTTATAATATATTTTATACCCAAATGAAAATATCTATCAATAAGCAAAATGTAAAAAGACTTAACACTTTGGGCTTGAAAGGAAACCTATTTTATTAAATTTAATTGATACAATATTTTGGGTCAAATGAGAACACATATCTATAAAAAAAATTGCCTTTTGAGGCTGAAATAATAATAATAATAATAATAATAATAATAATAATAATAATAATAATAATTTTAATTTTGAACCCCTGAATTGGTGAGCCTTGTGCAGTTGTCCATGGTGACTTACCCCTCAGAAACGGCCCTGGGTGGGATCAAATTCAAACTTTTATATTCAGATTAATCGAGACATTGTGGAGATTTAAATTAGTTGCTAAACTCAATATGAAAATATTCAAACTTATCAGTTTAATCTAAAGTAATTCAGCTATTACTTTCTCTAAATTTTCCTTAGAAATGCAGTCCTTTTTTTTTAGTTGGAGAGTTCAATCTTAAGTTTAGATCATAGCCTGTAATTTCCTTGGTGTTACAATACCATTTCACATTTTACCAATTTTACCCCTTTCACCAAAAAAAAAAGAAAGAGAATAAAGAGAGAAATAATTAATGTAGGTGAACAAAATAAATTCGTAGATATATTCAGAAACCGAAAGTGGTCACCCTAGCGTTGAAAGAATATTGTTGGATCAATTGAACGATGGGACGTGGAAGCAACGAATTGGACCCACGAGCATCACAAAACAACAGGATCCAAAGTCAAGTTTTTATTTTTTAGAAGATATATGAAAAAACAAAAAATAAATTAAGGGTGGGGTGCGACAAATAAAAGAAAAAGGAAGCATGCATGTGATATTATGATAGGCCACCTGTCCCCAATACATGTACCTTATATTCTCCATTAGATAAATATGGTCTCTAGCTTTTCCCTATCTCCGTTAAATACGTCATTAATCTTTAAGCACATGGATACGCCATTAACACAAAATACATCCATATATATTTACACTATTAATTTATAGTCATTCTTATGGGTCCTCTGACAGACATGCTAAATATCTTTCTAAAATCCAATTACACCCACTGAAAGAAAAAATAAAAACAAAAAAAACTTTTTAAAGAAATACTCTCTCCGTACCATTATTATTGGTACGTTTTTTTTAAACTATCCATTAAGTTAGTTCGTTTTCAAAAAATAAAACGTTTTTTACATTAAAAATTATCTCGAATTTTATATCAATCACTATTTTACATACAAAACACAATTTTCCTTAATCTACGTTATAAAACACAATTTTCCTTAATCTACGTATAAAGGGATCATGAATATTGGTTAAGAGGACAATAGTCATACTACGAAGAAATAATAGCAATTATATCTATGAACTTGAACATTCGGGCACTACCTAATAGTGTGAAAATAAGAAAAATGCAAGGTCGGAATAAAACATTCAAACTAGAAAATTCAGCACAGTACGAATTTTATTTTACTTTGTCGGGTTGTAAATTATTGTTTATTTTGTAACAAGAAAACTATAATCTTGGACGATTTAAGCTCTGAAACAAGATATCGTTGTATATAAAGAATGAAATATGAGACTGTAGACGAATCACTAATTAGAAAATTAAAACAACACGCTTTTATGTCATATAATTGAGGAGACAAAAAAAGGGTTCAAAACTGCGAAAAACGAAAAGAAATAAAAGCAAATAAGTATTTACAATTTACAAGAACTCGTGTTCATGACAGAGCGGTGATACTATGATTAGAGACGAAACTTAGAGATTAAGCAGAGATTGATCCGGTCGATTAACCTAATTACCGATCCACAGCGAGAGTGCCGCCGCGGTATCCAGCCTCCATGCAAACCCTCCACAGTCCATTCTCCACACGTCGCACGGCACCGTTTTGGACGCCTTTTCGTTCCCGCACGTGACCAGCCTCATCCTGCACGTGAACCCCGCGCACCGCGTCGGCAGCGCCACCCCCTCATCCACCACCACCCACGCCTCAACTTCCCCCTCCCTCGCCGCCGCCTCCCCCGCCACCATCCGCCTGTACGCCGGATTCGTCCACCTCACCCTGTTCAAACCGTCGGTCATGAACCCCGGACACGTGTCGGTCTCCAAGCTCCTTACCCTCTCCGCGTCCGTACTCCCTATCCCCCCGTACGGACAGAAATCCGCCAGCCACGTGTCCGTCACGCATTCCACCTTCACCCACGACGACGCCACCACCCGCCGCCTCACCGTCCCCGAGGCCGCGGCCGTCATCTCTCCTCCTCGCCCGCCATTCTCGAAGCTCAGCCACAGCGGATACCTCTGCTTCGGCGCCGCCGCCTTCCTCACGACGGGGGCCTCCGGCAGCAGCGGCAGCGTCTTGATCATTTCCTTCTCTCCCCCGCTTACCGATCCGCCGGAGTCGGTCTTCTCCGGCGAACTCCTTTTCCTCCGACCGCACCTCTTACCAACACTGCCGTCCTTCACAGCATGCCTCTTCTTCCCGCGGCCAGTTCTCGCACACGGCGTGCCGCTGCTCTCCGGCGAGGCGGAGCTGGAGCTTCCGCCGGTGGAAAGAGATCCGTTAGTGGAAGCAGGTTTCGGAGCTATTGGACGAAACCTCAGCATTATCCTATCCACCTTAGAGATATCATACGCACCCCCGGCGTACCGAGCTATACAGCACCCTCCCCGTTGATCCATATTTTCCGTTATCTTTTCCTTTTCTTTTCTTTTTTAATCCCTTTCTCAAAATGTAAACAAGCCCTAGAAATGGCGAGAGAATAGTTTAACGAGGAAAGGTGGCCGGGGAGAGAGATTTATAAAGGACGTCGTACGTGCGAGGGGGTGTCTCGTGTGAGGGATGCAATTGGCGGAGGGAGGTACGTGGCGCTACTGCGGGTGGGGACCCACGTGAGAGTAGGCGTGAATAGCCAATGAGAGGATAAGGGTGATGGGGCCCAGTAGCGCAGCCAATGGTAAGGCGGGATGTGGCGATTACGAGAGCCAAAAGAGGGGCACCTAGGGTTCGACGCCTGGGGCACCGTGTACGCTGCTGGAAGTTCCAGAAGGGAGCACGTGGAAGCCAACGGCGCTGATCGGCCCGCCAGATTGCGCCACGTGGATGGGTTATTGCAGTTTTGACAGGCCAATGCTGTTGAGGAGGTTAGCTAGAGATATTTTGGAGTAATCCTCTCTTTTAAAAATATAAATGAATCGAACTATTAGAAATTCGTTTGAATTTATTTAGTAAAGTTCGATAGTTAAATAAATTAAATTCATTAATTAATTTAGTTTGAAAATATAAAATTATTAATCAGATATAATTTTTTATAATTAGTAATTATTGTGTTAAATCTCTAACTATTTTTATTTTTTATAAAAAAATCAATAAATATATTTTGTTGTTGTGGATAAAATAATTTATTTTAAAATAAAATAATTAATATTCTAAACATATATATAAATTTGAAAAATTTGTTTGGATTTGATTAAAGTTTAAGTTCGTGATCTCGAAATATTCGATAAATAAAACTCGTGACTCGACTCGATATTAAACAAATCAAGTTTAAGCACGATAGTATTCGGCTCGACTCGATTACACCCATACTCTTTTCACATACAGATTCAAATGGAAAAAATCGCTATTAGAGAAAGAAAGAGAGTGAAGATTCAGAGAAAGATTAAATGAGAATGTTATATATTGAAAATATTAAAATATGATAGATTTATTTTTATAAAGTGACTGTTGTTTATATGATAATGAAAAAATTATAAGATGGAGATGATATATTTTTTTCTAAGCTTATTATTAGATCTTATAAATTTATTAAAAGTCTATAACTTTCTAAACATGATATAAATTATTTTAAAGAATTTATAAGCTATCTAAATACCTCTTAAAAGTCTCTCTACTAAGACTAATATGATAAAAAAAAATTGATTCATTTTTAAATTTATTAGCTACAGACTTATATATTGGGAATGTAATAAGACTAATATGATACAAATTTTGATTTGTTTAAATTAAACAAATTATTAGCTACAGATTGATGTATTGGGAATGGAAGATGTGGGGCGCTACATATTGCCCTATACTAATATAAATTGTTGTGCACTGTGCTATTTGGGAGGCAATTATTAATATAAATTGCTAAAACAAATAGATATATAGTACAAATGCAGCCTGTTTTTATTGTGGCAAGTACAATTTTAATGATTCATTCATATGCAGGATCAGCAAATAAGATTTAAAATGGATCCTTACTAACGACTTTTGCTGATTCATTTGTTCTCATATATGATTAGTTCAAATTGTTTTAAAAAAATATGTAGTAACTATTTCCAGCTATTCTAGTTTTTTTTTAAAGTCCAGCTATTTTAGCTTTTAAGGGAATGTAATGATTATTAAGCTTAGAGGTTAGAACTTATTATTCCCATGCATGAAGTGACTTTCTTTTGAACATTAATTTTTTTTCTTTAGCAGATTAATTGAACAAAAATTAGGGTACACTAACGATCTTTAAAATTCTCTTAATAAAGTTTTTGTCCAATAATTTAGGAAGACGATCACCAAATGTAAGGGCACTAAAAAAATATTTAAACCTGGGAACTGTTCGTGGATTTAAGTGCGATTAATTTCAAGAACATATATATATATATATAGGAGATGGATCAGGTAGGAAATGATAATTTGGTAGGAAATATGAATGAATTTGGGCCTTTGATTAGCTATATCAATTGTTGAGATTTAATTTTGGTGTCTTCTGATTTTGTGTTTTGTGTCTACACGGATTATTGTGTAACACTAGAACTCTTCTTGTCTTCTGTATGAATGACAGATGTCTAAACTAATATATTTAGCATATGTCTACGAATGGATGAAATATGTACTAAACTAGCATGTGTGATATAGTAATTACGATTGTCTACACAAAATGAAAGATGTGCTACTATTCATATTTACGTACATTAAGAAGCTTTTCACCATAACTAACCCTATATATATATATATATATATATATATATATATATATATATATATATATATATATATATAAAGCTATTAAAGATTATATGAATAATTTTTTTTTACTACGCAGTTCAAGGAAATTGTGCACTACAAAAGTGACTAATGCAAGATTAGGGGTGGGTTTGATGGAGTCTGAGGTCCGTTTGATATTGTGGGCTAGGTTATTTTTTTAATTATTTTTGCAGCCCATTTAGATGTTAGATTAAATAGTTTTCTAGTTCAATTAGATCTCTTCTATTAGTTAGTTTCCTACTTTGATAAGGACTCCTTCTTTGATAAGGATTAGACTTCATTTTTCAGTCTATATAAAGGCTTGTAAGCATATGAAAATATTCAGCTTTTGATTTACGAATATATGTGAGTTTTATTCTCTCTTCATTAGCTCTTGAATTTTCTTGTGTTTGCCAAGGAATTCAATTATCGACGTATCGACGATACATCCATCCCTCGTTCGTGTGTCATTCATCGTCCTTGAGTTGCTGTGTCAACGTCACGTTGGGGTATAGGCGACAAACTGACCTATATCACTTCTTGTGTTAGATTCAGAGGTTTTGGGATATTCCATCTTGTTCGTTCTTCCGTTCGCGTGTCGATAGATCCTTCATACCAACGAGGATAGTATCATTTGGTATCAGAGCCATCCGTTTGTCGTCCATCCATTCATCGCTCCCATGTTGTTGAGGCGAGTTGCTCTTTGGGTCGTGGGGTCAAGTATCGCCTGCGTTTCTTTGAGGGTAGACTTCAGGGGTATTGGAGTATTCATCCTATCTGTTCGTCGTTCGTTTCCACGTCTGTTTCTGGGCTATGTATTCGTGATTATATCGTTATCCCTATCATTATACATCGTTATCCATATCATACATTATCCATTTCGTTATCCCTATCATTATCCATATCATACATTATCCATATCGTTATCCCTATCATCATACATATCGTTATCCATATCATTTGGGCTATCATTATCCATATCAATATCCATATCATTAATTTTTTCGTTCTTGAGATTTTTCGCATCCACCTTCTGTGAGGATTCCAAAAAAAAAAATATCCTTCGGTTGAACTAATGTACAAGAAGAATTTGAGTCCGTTTGATATAGGTGATGACTTGGATTTGAGGACAAATCCTTCTCAAGAGGAGTGGAATGATGGAGTCCGAGGTCTGTTTGATATTGTGGGCCACGTTATTTTTTTAAATTATTTTTGCATCTCATTTAGATGTTAGATTAAATAGTTTTCTAGTTCAATTAGATCTCTTCTATTAGTTAGTTTCTACTTTGATAAGGACTCCTTCTTTGATAAGGATTAGACTTCATTTTTCAGCCTATATAAAGACTTGTAAGCATATGAAAATATTCAGCTTTTGATTTACGAATATATGTGAGTTTTATTCTCTCTTCATTAGCTCTTGAATTTTTTTGTGTTTGCCAAGGAATTGATTATCAAGTATCGACGAGACATCCATCCTCGTTAGTGTGTCATTCATCGTCCCGAGTTCTTTGCATCAACATCACGTTGGGGTATAGGCGACAAACTGACCTATATCACTTCTTGTGTTAGATTCAGAGGTTTTGGGATATTCCATCTAGTTCTTTTCTTCCGTTCGACCCGAGTGTCGATAGATCCTTCTGAGTTCGGGACCGGACGGGACGAGGATCGTATCGAGGTTGGTATAATATACCAAATTTTTTCGTAATTTCGTGACTTGGGACTTTCGAACATCGTATCAATTCGGAACGGACGGGACTAAAATTGTATCGAAAATTACGGTATATAAAATTCATACTGACATCATACCGAACCGTTTGGTATACCAAAAGTCGGTATATAGAAGATTACGGTATGATAAAATTTTATACCGTTACCGTACCGACTTTTACGGTATATACCGTACCGGACTTCTGTATACCGAAATTATCGAAAATTGCCGAAATTTCCAAAATTATCGAAATTACCGGAATTATCAATATTATAAAAAAAATACTTAATTATATTAGGTATATAAATATGACTATGTGGCTCGTACTTGTATATTTATATATACTTTATTATAATTAACTATATTGATATTCTAATTAAAAAATAATTAGTAAATCATGTAATTACTTCTCAAGTTTTATAATTAAATCTAATGATATTATATTATTATAATCTAGTATCATTAACGACTATATTGATATTATAATATGCATGAAAATATATATTAAGGTTTGATTAAAATATAAAATACATAGATAGTTATTGAAAGTTTAAAGTATATATCGAACATAAGTATTTTTTTTATTACGTACTAATAATATCGACTATACAATGTATGAATTATATATTATATTTAGTATCATTTGATTATATTTATCCCATTTATCGATTATAATTATAGATATATAAATATAACTATATAACTCGTACTTATATATTAAATATAGTTTCAAATAATAACTTAGTAGATCATGTAATTATTTTTTGAGTTTAACCAATCGGTATATCATTGCATTGATTCTAATTTTTTTATTTTACATCATAATATACATAAGAGTATATATTAAGATTTGATTAAAAAAAATCATATACCGTTATCAAAATTTTAAAATGTCGTAAAACATAAGTTATTTTAATTATGTAATAGTAACATAGACTATATTATAAATTGAATATACTATTTAACATAATCTATTATAGAATTTATATTTATTCTATTTATTTACTTTTCAAAGTCTATTTAAAAGTTATAATTATTTTAAACTCATCGTAAATTAGTTTTATAACATAGATGTGACTTAGTTTATAATTATAGTTTTATTAAGTATAAAAGTTCTTATTCATTTTTAATTTTCAATAATAACATATTTTGTAATTTATCATTAATTATGAATAAATATATTTTTAAATTTAATACTAATTATATATAATAAATAAATATTATATTTCAAAACGGTATACCGTACCGAAATTCATACCGAAAAATTCGGTATACTGAATTTTTCGGTATGTACTGCGGTACCGGTATATACCGACATACCAGTATATATCGTACGGTATACCATGGTATCCAATAAATTGATACCGTTATCGTATCGAAAACTAACAGTACGGTATCATACCATACTGAAAATTACGGTACACAGAAAATTCGATATTTTAGTATTTTTTTGGCATGGTACCGATTTTTCGGTATCTTTTCCCACCCCTATGCAAGATATCAATTAATCTTTAGATCTTGTAATTCTGCGTCAAGGAGTGAGAAATGCGGTTGAATTAACTTTACTTTTTTTTTTTCTGATTCTTTTGTTTGATTTTAGTTTGAGTCGTGCGTTGTTTTTAAAAAATAGTTTTTGTTAGTTTGAGTGTCCTTGCATGAGCTTGTTATTAATGAGGCGTATGATGAGAAGGAAAAGTGTTTTTAATTGATGAATTTTTGCATGTTGGTATTACTTGATTGATTAAGCGTGTTTTGATAAATGTTAACATTGTAGCCTTTAAAACTTAAATCAAGAAAACAAGTATATGTGAGATTTGAGCTTTTAACGAGTTCATGAACAATCTTAATTCTTTTTGGTATGAGATTGTTTTTGAAATATATATATATATATATATATATATATATATATATATATATATATATATATATATATATATATATCTAGAACTTTTTTTGAAATCTACTTCGAAATTGCATTCGTGTGCTTACGGATTTTGAATGATCTAAGACGATTCTTTCATAATTAATTGATATCTCAATCATTTGCCCATATTTGTTGATAAAATTTATTTAGCTTCTTCGAACCTAGTTCATTTTCTTTGATTAAACTAATGTGATGGGTTAGAAAGAGAGAGCGTGAGGAAGAAAAATATAATTTTGAAAAAAGTATGTTGTGAGAATGTTGTGGTGCATAAGAGAAAGTGTTATAACTTATATAAGCTTTAGAAAAGAAAAAGAAAGATAAGAGCATAAATGGGTAGACTAGTAACCGAGTTGAGAAATTCTTACTTGACGAGAGTTGTATTGTTTAATGATGTGAGTTTTAAAGAATTGGTGTGATTGTGGTATGAGATTGAATTGGTGAAAAAGTTGGATAATTTGACTTGTTGAAGTATTGTTGTTGAAATAAAGTTCTTAAAATAAAGTTTTTTTTTTAATTCTTAGAAAATATATATGAGCAATGAATGAGTTAGACGATTTGCAGGCTTATGGTAGGTGTCATATTTATATTGAACAAGAGCGTATACATTTTCATTTTCAAATCACTTGAGAGTGAGTTTACTTGATAAATATCCATGCTATGAGCATTTAAAGTTCAAAGAGGTTATGTGTTAATTTTTGTTAATATGTGTGACATTGAGATGATAATGTTGCATGTGATGGTTCTATGTGATATTTTTCAAATATTCTGAGGCCATTTATCGTCATCGATCCACCTTGCCATGTTTGTGTTTTCGTTTCTTTTCTTTCGTTGTTTAGGGACAGACAACTATTCAAGTTTGGGGGTGTGAAAAACATTAATTTTTAATTTTTTTTAAGGTGTAATTATGATGAATTTGTTGGGAAATCTGATTTTAACCCTCCCCGATGATCTATCTTGGATGTTTAATTCACCATACATTGATTATATACCTAACATGCACCTATATAATTAATTGCAACACGTTGGTGTTTTCTCGTGTTTACCTGCGAAATTCGTCGGACAAGAATGGATAAAGACTCATGCTTTGATCTTCTAGACTGTGTCCCGATTGCATAAACTCCAATGTCGAGTGAGGACAGTCTATGGAGAGTGCTACAGAAATTCGCCTTCTTCCTTCTCTTGAAGTTTTCGAAAATTCTAACTTTGAGAAGTATATTTTCGAAAATTTCACACTAGAGATTAGAGTTTGATTTTCTCTCACCTTATATTTATAATGCAACCCTAAATCCTATCAAGATAAAATTTCTGCATATCTAATAAATATAATAATATCTCTTAAGATAGAGATGATCAAAACAGAGTCCCAGTGGGACTCTTAAGGAGGTGGACGATTTTCTCATAGCTCCAGGCCTGGATGGGTCAGCCTAGGGATCAAATGCAATGAATAAAGATGGGCCTCAAATAAATTAATTATCTTATGTTCAACCCAGAACATAAATTAATTCATAAACATTTATTCATACCACTAAAGAATAAGTGCTGACTTACCCCTTTATTTCCGAAGTTGAGTCGGGCTCGCATTTAGACTTAACGAATCCCCGTATTTAAGATATCGCGACGTCCATTAATTATTTACTGATTCATTCGCTTAAAATAATTAATATCTTTAATTCATAAGTAGTACCACTCAACCTTATTATTGTATTTGAGATAATTCAACTGCGGGGTTTAGTACAATAAACCTTTGAGCTCCTTAAGGGACGTCATCATCCTAGCGGATACGGTGACTCGACACGGTAACTAGCATGACATCTGACACTTGTCACCACCCAAGATGCAGAGAATCTTGGGTTATCTCATGTAACCCTTACCCATAACAAGTCAAAGTGATGGTCGAGAACTCATACTCACCTAATACCTTATCGAGGTTTAGATCAACATATAGTCTCCGAGATCTAGGTTCTTCATGACGGTCAGATAGAAGAACTCATCTCACTGTGATCCATCAATACGTTAGAGACGTACCAGCATAGACAAGCAACTAAGTCAAGTCACTTCTTATCTATACCGCAGCCTATACCGACAACTCGTCATCAAGTTGTCTCAGCTATGATACTTTTTATATCTCATTAAGCTCGACCAATCATACGGACTTACGTGATCTACAACACCTGTGTATGATCTAACTTATATATGAGATAAGGGGACATACATATGCAATCAAGTAAACAATTTAGATAGGAGATTGTAATAGTGGTAACATGAAACATTGTATACAAGCTCAACCAAAGCGCTTTCGAAGATACAAATCCAACAATCTCCCACTTATACTAAAGCAAACTTTTAGTATACAATGTGTACGTCTACTAGCTATTACAAACAACACCATCAAAACTTTGCTTCTCCCACTTTTACAAAAGTTTCCTTTCTAAGTGGGTGCCGTCTTCATGCAATCTCGAGTCCTCGAATATGCTCTTCGTAGACTTTGGGCGGCAAGCTCTTTAATGAATGGGTCGACTAGGTTATCCATGATGCTGAGTATATGCTTACCAATTTTCTCAATCAACATCTCCTAGATAAATCGCAAACTAACGATTTCTCGTATGACATGGTACTTTCTCTCTATGTGTTTAGTTGTCTAGGTTGTGGGTCCGTGGTGTGTGAAATAACCACCCTTCTTTCCTCGGTGTAGTGAGTTGGGAGGTAATCCCACACTGCACCAACTAATCCATGAACTCGTTATTGAGGTATTCGCCACCGCGATCAGATCGCAGTGACTTGATACTTTTACGTAGCTTTGTCTCCACTTCCGCCTTAAATTCTTTGAATTTCTCAAAGCATTCAGATATGCGGTGAAACAGGTAATGTATCCATACCTTGAATAATGATCAATGAAAGTGACAAAATACTCGTACCCTCCACGAGCTTGTGTAGACATTGGTCCACACAGGTCAGAATGGACTAGCTCCAACACTTCTTTGGCTATATAACCCTTCGCTTTGAAAGGTCTGATCGACATCTTACCTTCTATACAGGATTCGCAGACTGGGAACGGAGTAACTGTGATATCACCCAACACTCCATTCTTAGCCAGTCTTTGGATCTTATTTAGATTGATGTGACCTAATCTAAGATGCCAGAGAAATGTGGTGTCATCTTGCGAAGAAAACTTCATCTTCTTAAGGTTTGATGAAGATGCAACATAATTAAAGGTATTATGCTTGACAGAAATAGTATAAAGCGAATTATATAATGAGTCTCCAAAGATAACTTCGTCATTTCTTATGATAGAAACACCACTATAAAAAACAACTGAATATCCATGTATAAATAGTTTCGAAACCGAAATAAGATTCCGCCGAAACTCCGACACATATAAAATGTCTTTTAATACTAAAATTATCATATCAAAACATAAAGTAATGTCTCCAACTGCAACAGCCTCAACTTTCACCGCGTTGCCCATTCATGCAGCTCACTTGTCCGCAGGAACCCCTGTAAGGTGTAACAAACATGACCAGTCGCACCCGTATCTACTACCCATGAATGAGTAGAACAAGTCGCTAAACATGTTTCCGTTACTAAAGCAAATGGCATACCTTGTGCCTTGAGTATAGAGCACTTGGCCTTCCAATGCCCAGTCTTATCGCACTTGAAGCACTTGCCCCTCTCCTTTAGCTTTTTCAAGCCTCTGGTGGCAGTCATGTTCTTGCTCCCACTGGTTCCTTTGCCTCTACCACATTTGGCACCCCTTTTTCTTCTTCCATTTTTCAACGAAAAATTTGGGCCCTTAGATGTGCTAGTAAGGGCATGTGCTACTTTTCCCATGACACCTTCCGCGGTCATGAGATCATTTAGCAACTGACTAAGTGTATACTCGGTCTTGCTCATGATCGCGTTCACGCGAAAGTTTTCAAAAGACTTGGGCAGTATGTTGAGGATGATATCGACCTTGGCTTCGCCGTCAATACCTCCTCCCAACTGATCAAGACTATCCATGAGATGAGTCATGTGGGAGACATGTTCATGGACCGAACTTCCTTCTTCCATCCTACACGCCAAGATTTCTCTCATTGTGTGGAAGCGGACTGTCCGATCCGACTGCCCAAACTTACTTTCGATACTTGACCATATTTTAGTCGCGTCTACCATCGACTGATGCTGCAGCTGCAAGCCTTTGGACATAGTAGTCATCATATAGCATTTGGCCATATTGTTTGACTTATGCCAAAGTCTGCTTGACTCTCGTTGCTCATTAGTCGATGCGTCAATCAGAGCATCAGGTTTGGGAATAGTGAGAACAAACATGTGTTCTTCAACGATAAGAACATATTCCATGTTTCGTTTTCACTCGATAAAATTTGGTCCGGATAGAGGATTTTGTGCGAGCATATTGATAATTGGTGGAAGAGACATATCTGAAAAGCAATGTAAACACATAAGCATACGATCGCACATAATTCGTAACAATAATATTGTAACATTTTGATAAAATAATATTGATTGAAACCTCCAATCACCCAAAGAATCCCACATGCAAGCCACGCGTGTGGACGTTTACACATGAATCCATCGATTAGACTAAAATATACCTTTTAGTCGTTTAATTTCAATCCATGTCAACTTATCCTTATGACAAATGAAATTAATGATTGGACCTTACTAGACCACATCACTATCACAAGAAGGGACTTCGCGGGAAGTTGTACTTGAGGTGATGTCTAAGCAATGGCCACGATTTTAACAGCAGAAAATGAATTCTTAGAATTGGCATACTCACTAGGACCATATCTCTTCCAATCCAAATTCTTTTGTTATCTCATTTTAAATCTATCTCTAGAGAACTTATGAAAATTGCATATGCAAGCCACGCGTGTGGACGTTTACACATGAAACTCCCACTTCTCAATAGATTAAAATGTTTTATTTAGAAACCTCATCTAACAAACTTGTGATAAACAGTGCAAACAAGCCACGCGTGTGGACGTTTACTCACAATGCATATCACTTTGTTTAGAGATTAAAAAGTGGAGGTCTTGACATTTTAATTTTAGAAATTAATATGTCGGTTTTCTTGCTTAGTCTTTTGTTTCAAAAGGTTTGTCCATGCAGATCACGTAATCCTAGCTTGCTTTTCTATAGAACTCAACATGTAAAACATGCTCGCAGAATTCTATAATATGCTTGAAAAACGTGATAAACCTAGCATGCTTACTATGCGCATCCAATCACGAAAACATATAATATGTTTATCTACGTAATTAAACATACATATCATGTACGCATAATTTAAACATCCACGACATGCTTTGAGCGATAAAAATAAAATAAAATCGTTCATCGCGCCCACTCGTGGATCTCAGATTACCCCGCCTAATTTATTACATAAATTTGCACAAGATGATCTTCAAAAATCTCAAAAAATGGGCCTCGCGTGCACGGGCACGGACCGGATTCGTCAAAATTGGATTTGGGCCGAAAACTTAAAAACGTGTCGAAATAGTGGATCGGGCCGGTCGGGCCAAAAATCTGGAACCGGGTTGAAAAATCGGGTCTGGGTCAAAAAACAGGTTTGGGCCGAAAACGGGTCGGGTCGGCCCCAATGTGGACTGGGCCGTGCGCTAGGGCACAACCCATGCGCACGCCCAGCACACCCGCCGCCCTACCTTGCGCGCCGTCGCCTATGTCTGGCCGAGAAAACCGCGCGCCCAACCGCCACTGCCGAGAGCTGGCCGAGCGTCGTCGCCCAGCCTCGCCAAGGCCTGCTGGGACTCACCTCACCCTGCCGAGTCGTCTACGCGCAGGTGCCGGTGACTCCGAGACGTCCCGCACAGCCTGTAGAGAAGCTGCTGCCGAGTCATCCGCGCGCAGATGCCGGCGACTGAGAAAAACTTCTTGCGATCGCGCGCTATCGACCAGCGAGCTGCCGAGATGTCCCACACAACCTCCCGAGAAGCTGCTGCCGAGAGCATCCGGGCGCTGCACAGGCGCTACCGTACGCGACCTACCGAGGTGTGTCCGGGTGCTGCCGAGGGCTACTACCGCGACCCGCCGAGGCGTGCCGAGGGCCGTCGAGCGCGATCCGCAGAGGCGTGCCGAGGCATCCACGGGAAAAATGCACGCCTGGCACGCCCGAGCACGCTCAGCGTGCCGTTGCCCTCACGCCATCGCGCCATGCTGCCATTTCCGGCCAATCTCCCGTCGTCTCGTTCTTCGTGTTCTTCGTCTTCGTTTCTCTTTTACAGATTAGATTTACAAAAAAAAATTCTAATCTAACCACGGATTTTCTCGTGGTGAAAAATAAAATCCGACAAAAAATAAAACGAGCCACGATGAACGAAAGATCCACAATTAATTAATTGCACACGTAAAAATCAAACGGAATTAATCCAACAGAGCCAAGATTTTGATCCCAGGCTCTGATACCAATTGTTGGAAAATCTGATTTTAACTCTCCCTCATGATCTATCTTGGATGTTTAATTCACCATACATTGATTATATACCTAGCATGCACCTATATAATTAATTGCAACACGTTGGTGTTTTCTCGTGTTTACCTGCGAAATTCGTCGGACAAGAATGGATCAAGAAACACGTGCTTTGATCTTCTTGACTGTGTCCCGATTGCCTAAACTCCAATGTCGAGTGAGGGCGATCATGGAGAGTGCTCTGAAATTCACCTTCTTCCTTCTCTTGAAGTTTTCGAAAATTCTAACTTTGAGAAGTATATTTTCAAAATTTCACACTAGAGATTAGAGTTTGATTTTCTCACCTTATATTTATAATGCAACCTAAATCGTAAAACACTTAAAGGTTTGTCGGCGTAATTTAAACATACATAGCATGCTACTGCATAATTTAAACATCCACGACATGCATATGAGCGATAAAAATAAAATAAAAGCGTCATCGCGGCCCGATCGTGAAACACGCACAATTAAATCTAATCTATTACATAGATTTACAAAGTACGATATTTAAACTTGAAACGGGCCTCGCGTGCGGGCACGGACCGGATTCAACAATTGGGCCTCGCGTGCGCGGGCACGGGCGAATTTCGAAAGCGGGTGCGGGCGGGGGTCGGCCCATAAAGTCTTGGGCAGCGCTAAGGCTAAGCCGATTCGCGCCCAACCTCGCCGCCCGCGCGCGCGCCTCGGCGCTGCGCTCGCGGTCGCTAACGACCGCGACCCGTCGGCTGCACGCGTGCAGCCACGCCCCAGCGCCGAGCGTGCGCCTCGAGACGCCGTCGCCCGGCGGCCAAACCTCGCGACGGCGTGTTACGCCGCTAAGCGGGTTTCTCAACAGCGCGCCCGTCGCCCGCTAGCTCGCAGACGCGCGCGACCTCGCGGGTAATCCTCGCGACGCGAGTTCGCTCGCTAAGCGCCGGGGATCCCGCGAGAGCGCCCGTCGCCCGCAGCCCTCGCGATCGCCTTTAGCGACCGCGAGACTCGCTTCATGAAACCACCGAGGCAGCCGAGAACCACGTTCTTCCCGTCGTTTCGTTCTTCGTTCGTTCGTCTCGTTCTTCTTTTACGATAAGATTTACATAATAAAATCTAATCTAACCACGGATTTTCTCGTGGTGCAAAACAAAAAACAACAACAAAACAAAGCGAGCCACGATGAGCGACAAATCCACAATTATAACAACGCACGTAATAATCAAAGCGTGAATTAATCCAGCGAGCAAGATTACGATCGTGCTCGATACCAGTGTAGGAAAGCGTATGTTAACCTCGCCCGAGGATCCATCTTGGGTGTTTAATTCACCATACATTGATTATAAACCTAGCATGCGTCTATATAATTAAATCGCAACACGTTGGGGTTTTCACGTGTTTACCTTTGGATGCCGTCGAGGTGGATCGAGCGGGATGAGCAGATCGAGCGGATCGAGACTCGTGCTTTGATCTTACGGGCTGTGTCCGGTTGCCCAATCTCCAACGTCGAGTGAGGACGATCTATGGAGAATACACCGGAAAATCACCCAAGCTCTCTTCAACAAAAATCTCGAAAATTCTCTCTCTCAAATGTGAGATGACCGAAAATCTTGCTTGTAACTTGTGAGTAAGTTCTAGACATTATCTCATACCTTATATTTATAATGCACTACCTTAATCCTATATGGAATGTTACCATAATCCTATATGGAATATTACCATAATCCTATATGGAATATTACCATACACTTAGGATTATTTCCATACTCTTAGGATTATTTCCATACTCTCAAGATTATTACCATAATCTTATATGGAAAGGATCTATGCATATTCCATAAATATAATTATATCCTTGCTATCAAGATAGAATTTCTCCATATCTAATAAATATAATAATATCTCTTAAGATAGAGAGGATCAAAACAGAGTCCCAGTGGAACTCTTAAGGAGGTGGACGATTTTCTCATAGCTCCAGGCCTGGATGGGTCAGCCAAGAGATCAAATGCAAGGAATAAAGATGGGCCTCAAATAAATTAATTATCTTATGTTCAGCCCAGAACATAAATTAATTCATAAACATTTATTCATGCCACTAGAGAATAAATGCTGACTTACCCCTTTATTTTCGAAGTTGAGTCGGGCTCGCATTTAGACCTAACGAATCCCCGTATTTAAGATATCGCACGTCCATTAATTATTTACAGCGTTATGACTGTTTAAAATAATTAATATCTTTAATTCCTTAAGTAGTACCACTCAACCTTAATAAAACATGTTGCATGAGAAAAACATGCAACATTAATAAAACGCCTAAAGTTTTCCCCGGCAACGGCGCCAAAATTTGTTTGGACTAAAAAGATCACTAATAAAGTCCTTCACAATCTAACGAGGTCGTCCTAGCGAGCAAGTTGATCCGAGTCGTCTCTCAAGGAAAACTTAACAGGGCGTTACTAAGTTGCCACACGAAAGCAATTAAATTCCTAAACATTCTAATCACCAAGAGTTTTTGATTGTCACTTAAAAACCGTAGATTACCTAGGCGATGAATGATTAAGAAAAGAAAAATGAATTAGTTAGGCGGAAATTGACAAATCAAGGAAATTATCTAGACAATAATAAACCCTAAATCGAATAACACAGAGTCAATATGATGAACCCTAGGCATGAATCGAATTGATTAAATGGAAGATAAGAATAATTAAATCAATACCAAAGCATAGAAATCAACGTCAAAGAAATGCGAGAACACGAAAGAAAATGATAAGAAATCATACGAACACTAACACCGATTGAATTGAATATTAAAATGTTCGAGAGAAGAAATTCAATAAGATAAATCTTACAAGTAATAATCTTCAATCCAAAGAAGTAAAGAACAATACTTGAATTTGCTTGGAAGAAAAATACTGGAAAGGAAGAGTCTCGTGGAGGCGCAAAAATTCTAAGAGGAAAATTGAATAAAAGAAATAAGCGGTAGGGTTCTTTTTAGCGTTTAAATCCTATATATAGAGATCGAAAAATTACACGCCGCGCCGCGGAGCCAGCGCAGGACGCGCTCTTTCAAAAACAAGGCGAACTCGGATGCAGGAAAGCGCCGGACTCGCGCGCTCTCGGATTTGGGTGCCAGCGCCGGACGCGTCGACTTCCTGGATGGTCTTCAATTCTTGCGGAGCACCGAACGCAATGCTGGCCGGACGCGAAGACTACGGACAACCGGCGTGGGGCGCAGCATCGGACGCACGAGCTCTCGGGAAGAATCCAACGTTGGGCAGCCAGCTCCGGAGGCATGCCAGCGTCGGACGCGGGCGGTCTCGGACGAATCTTACATTGGTCTCCCAGCACCGGACGCATGCCAAGCGCTGGACGCGAGCGCTCACGGAATCGAACCCAGCATCGGACGCAAGCCAGGCACCGGATACGGGTCTTCTCTTTGCTGCCAGCGACGCGATGCGCACCCAACGCCGGCTACGTCGAGTCGGCGCTTGGGTGCGCTCTTTATGCACGATAAGGTTCAAACGCGATCATTCCTTACACAAAACGCAACGAACATGATTCCAATAAAAGATATTCAAATATAACCAAATAGGAACCAAATCGACGAAACAAACAAAGAAAAACCAAACAAAAACATGCAAAACAATTGTACTTGAGATAACTCAACCTGCATGGTTTAGTACAATAAACCTTTTGAGCTCCTTAAGGGGACGTCATCATCCTAAACGAATACGGTGACTAGCATGACATACAAGCACTGCCACCACCCAAGATGCAGAGAATCTTGGGTTATCCCATGTAAGCCTCACCCATAACAAGTCAAAGTGATGGTCAACTACTCATACTCACCTAAGACCTTATCGAGGTTTAGATCAACATATAGCCTCCGAGATCTAGGTTCTTCACGATCGCCGATAGAAGAACTCATCTCACTGTGATCCATCAATACGTCGAGGCGCATCCGGCATAGACAAGCAACTAAGTCAAGTCACTTAACTATATCATAGGCTATATCGACAACTCGTTCTCAAGTTGTCTCACCGTGATACTTTTATATCTCATTAAGCTTGACCAATCATACGGACTTACGTGATCTACAACACCTCGTATGATCTAACTTATATGAGATAAGAGGACATACATATGCAATCAAGTAAACAATTCAGATAGTAGATTGTAATAGTGGTAACAGGAAACATTGTATACAAGCTCAACCAAAACTGCTTCCAGTATACAAATCCAACATAATCCACAAGAGGAAATCATGTTTGAAACAACCTTACGCTTTGATTTATTATCTTTTGAGAGTTGATACTTGTTTGCATGTTTGCATGAAATTGTAGAAAAATGGAGCAAAACTTGATGAGATTAGACTTCATAGGTCCAGTTCAATACAACCAGTAGGTAAAAACAGTGCACGTATCAGAGTTCAAACAAGGAGAATGAGCCAAAATGATAAAGTCGTGTAGTTTACTGCGTAAAACACTGCAAGCGCGGCACAAAGGCACAAAATGTGCACAAGCCATGACCGCCAGTGCACATGATTCCACAGTCCTTGTCGAAGCATCATCAAAGAGTAGAATTCATGGCTGCATGTTGTGGTCAGCAGTGCACAGACCATGACTGCGACATTCAAGACTTTCCTATTTTTAGGTGATTTTGGGGGGTTTTCATATTTCTTATGTATTGTGATCCATATTAGGATTCAAATACCTTCTCCAACTATTGTTGACTCCTTTTATGACTCAATTACTTTCTCCACCTATAAATACATCTCCTAACTTTGACATTTTTTATAATTCCTAGATTTTATTACTTACATATTTTGCTCTAGATTTTTAGATTTACTTCTGATGTAGAGATTGAAGATTCAAGACTCAGGGATTTGAAATAGTTCATCGTGATTACCAAACACATGTTTTATTTATCTATCTATTTATTTAGTTATGTTTCATTTTTCCTTTTTGTCTTGTTTAATTTCAATTATGAATAACTAAATTTTTAGTTGATCATAGGATTTGTATGACTTAATTGATGTAGTTGATCTATTGAGATCAATTTGTATGTCAATTTATGATTTGTGACTTTTGGTTCTTGATTTCATGTTTAGAAAATTGATCACTATTGCATACTAGTTGCTTAATTAAATACATAGCGGATTTAGTTGTGCAAATTGAATTCATGAACACACAATACAATTAGATATATTTGTAGGAGGAATAATCTTTTTTGAGATATTTGGAGTTAGTATATTTTCTTGAGACCTAGCGCATATAGAATTTATGTTAATAAACTATTCAAGACTTGTAGAGAAAAAGATTGTGGTTAGCCATATGATTCTTCATCTGAATTGAATTAAAAGTTGGTAATTGGGTTAATAGGTTAATTGCATGATTTTGGTTAAGTTAAAACAATCCTTAGAGTTAGCATTTTATCCTTGAATTTCCAGAACTTGTTTATATGCATTTCTGTTTTTGCCTAATTAGTAATTATCAAACCATAATCACATAGCTTAGCTTGGATAATAGTGAAATATTCGTGTTTTACTACTTGTCGTGTCTTCATCGTTTTAGCCCCTATGGATTACTCTGGTTGCTTACAGTGCACCGTTTTAGTTGCGGTATTTATTACTAAGATTTTAGTGATCACAAGATTAAACCACTCCTTAGAAATATAAATTCTAATTAAATCTCTCTAGCTCATTGTTAGTTTATTACTCCCTCCATCCATCAGCAGTTTGCATTGCTTTTGGTGGTATGAGTTTTAATAAATTATAATGAGTATAAAGTTAGTGAAGATAATGAATGAATAAATTAATTGATTGTGGATTAAAAGTGTGTCATGAAGATGATAAAATGAATATATTAATGGATAGTAGGTATAAAAAGGTGCTCTATGTGTATTTTTTTTGTAAATAGATGGATAATAGATTGAGGTAAAAATTATGGAGTTAATGTCTCAAAAAAATGCAAGTTCTTGGTAAACAAATGGTATATTAAATATCTTTACATCACTAAAATGAACTTCTAAATTAAATTTATGATGTTAATTATAGCCCCCAAAATTTGCATCAATCTCATGATTTAATAATACAATAACACCCAAAATATCAATCTAATCCGAAATCGATAGATTAATTCGAATAGATAAAAAAAAATTGAGGATTGAGGTTAAAACTATCTAACTTGAAAACAAATTCGGTTTAATTGGGCCAAATCCAAAATAGTCCAATAGGATTGGCCCGATTATAAAAATTTTCGACATTACATGGTTTTCAAACTTCATTATTTTGCTTCTAGATTTTGGTAATAATATTTTTTTTCGTATATTTTTGGAATGTATTTTGATTTAAAATCTAAAAATTAAAATACGAACTCATTTCATATTCAATAATCTTACATATTAATCTGAAAGTTCTTGTTCATTAATTAATTACTATATATATATATATATATATATATATATATATATATATATGAGGATTAATTCATTACTTATATATCTAGGGATTAATGCTTTTGGGGCATAAATCTTTTTAATTTTTATTTATTTATGTCTGTAATTTGATGTTACAAATTGCTAAAACACATGACATGTAATGCAAGTGACTTTGACATGATATCCCTACTTACTCTAAATGCAAAATGGGAATCATGACTTGACCCTTCATTTTCTGAAAATTAATTTAAAGATATTCTTCTTCTTACTCAACTGACTTTAACAATTGTTGAAAACATATGGTTTTTAAAGTGAATTAAGCTTTATTTTGACTATTTCCTTTTTAGAATTAAACATATAATTTCTCCAAAATTAAATGGCACAAGATCATTTTACGTTTTGAGTAGATAGTAGTAGTATATATGTTTACTCAAAGTTGAGTTTCGATGAGTGAGAAATAATTAATCAAAATTGGTCACGTGAAAGTAGAGTTGTGTTGAACAATGCAGGAATTATATATAAGTAATGTAAAGTTTATCCCACATTGATTTAAAACATTTTATATGTTTGTATATAAATTTTTACAAAGTTAGATATATTAACTATGTGTACAAGTGAGTGATCTTGTAAGCCCACATGCACGAGTGCGTAGGGCTGTGCAAACTTTGAACCGGATCGAAAAAACCAATCGAACCGATTCGGTTCTGTTCGGTTTTTTAAATGATCGGTTAGCGATTCGGTTTATAAATTTTGGTGAAATCGGTTTCGGTTCGATTCTGGGTTCGGATTTTAGTTTCGGTCGAACCGAACCGAACCGAATATAAACAATATATATATATATATATATATATATATATATATATATATATTTAACATTAATATACTTAAATTAAAAAGCGAAATAAACCTAAAACCCTAATGTGATCCCATTCTCTCGTCCTCCCACTGCGTCACTCATTCGGTCATTACGCCTACTCCAGTCCTCCCACGTGTCCGCCGTCTCCTCCTCCCACCCGTCCGCCTCCTCCTCCCACCGCCACTCGCGGCGCCTGCCTCCCTACCGCCTCCTCCTCTCATTTCACACCTCGGCCGCCGCCGCCGTCTCTCCTGCCGTCTCCTCAGTCCTCACAGTTTCCTCCATCGTCGTGACGCCGTCCACCGCCTCCTCTCACGGTCCTACCGCCTCGATGTTGGGCCCAAACACAAGACAGAATGGTTCAACGGCGTGACGCCGTCCACCGTCTCTTGCATATCTTCTCCACCCACTACGCCAGCCGCGCGTCACCGCTGAAATCATAGTGCGTTTTCTTCACTTTCTCTTCACAATATTTCATGATCAATCACCACATATTATTTATTATTTTGTTCAATGATTTTTTTTCCAGTTATAAGTTGTGTTTTGTCATTTGTGGTCCACGGTCTTCATTTTGGCGGCCTTCTGCATTAGGTTATTAATTTAATTGACAATTAATGTTTGATATATGTAACGACCACATTCTTGTAACAGAGACATTACTAAAATCTTTATTTCTTTAATAATAATAATAATAATAATAATAATAATAATAATAATAATAATAATAATAATATTGGTAATTATATATATATAAGCAGCGGATGTAAAATTTGACGAACGGACGGCATATACCACTGTAAATACGTATATGCCAACCTGAAACAAAAACAATACCAACAATTCCAACACAACCATGACAATATCAATAAGTGTTAATATATGTAAGTAGCCAAAAAAAATAGGAATAAGAGTTTTATAGCCTAGTTCATAAAAACATAAGTTTTATAGCCATTTTGGCTTAAAAAGACCAAAATATCCCTGGAAAATTTAAAAAAACGGCGGTCTCTCTCTGACTCTCTCTCTCTCTCTCGCACTCACTCTCTCTCTCACGGACTCACTCCTCTCTCTCTCTCACTCACCGCACTCACTCTCTCTCTCTCTCGCACTCACCGCACCCACGACTCACTCCACAGGAAAACACACGATCCACGACTCACGACACACTCTCACCGACTCACGCAAAACAACAACATGAGTGATACGGATACGGATCTGATCCACGGTACTCCCGGATACGGCCGAGCAAGCGGCGAAGGAGAAACTCCTCCACGGCGGAAGAAGCCACGCCGGGGCCGTCGCCGCAAGACGCAAGCACGCCGTCGACCTTCTGCTTCGGGTCGACGAACTTCCGGCACCGATTTAGGAGCACCACAGCCTCCGGTGAGTAATCGTGCATTTAAAATTGGTTTTTACTATGTACGATAGTTTTCATGTTTGACACGATAATTTTCATGTATGACACGATAGTGATGAAATTTCGATAGTTTGTGTGTTTAGAAACTTATAAATTAAAATCAGATTGCTATGTTGTTGAAATTCTGTTAAAATTAGATTGGTTCGTAAAGACACGGTTCTACCGTGTCGAAGATCTGTACAGTAGCAGTGTCACGACCAACCGCAGCGGTTGTTACGCCTACGGCGCCAAGTGCACGGATCTTAATACAGTTAGCACCGTGTCTTGAAGAAACGATGCGCGGTTGGTCGAACTCGTGCTAACCGTGCGGTTCTTGAAGACACCTGTTAACCGTGTCTTGATTCGATACGGTTAGCACCGTGTCTTGAAAAACGATGCTGCGTTCGATGCACTAGCACCGTGTCTGATTTGAATCGTGTATTCTGTTGTTAGAACTTCGTTTAGTGTATCTTGATTAATCTTGTGCATTCTGACCTCGTTATAGGTGGTTACGACCACATATGCAAGGCTACGCGGACGCGTCAACAATACATCGAATTGATGTATTAGCCGAGGTGAGGACATGTCAGAGCGGTGCGGATGTATCGGCGTATTTAGGCAGAGTGCTTTGGGCATCTTCTTCATCTCGAGAGAGGAAAGCGCTAATAATGCGCTGCACAATCGATGGCCCGACAGTTGTGGATCCTAGTTTTACTGAGTTCGAGATTTGGTTTCACGTATGTGGAACCGATATCTGATTGGGATGATTGAGTTTGCCCGGTCTCGGATTGCGCTTTGGGCCGTCTTCCTTTGATCCGAACTTGAGGCACGAGATTCCCGACCGGCATGTTCCATAGGTTGTTTCGGGTGGAGGACTACTATTTGAGCTCATGACCGATTCATCAAACAACGGTGGGTGATGATGCCATGAGACTACTTGAAGGCGGCTTTCATATTAGTAGCTTACCTCATCGTCCTTTGCGCGATAGGGAAGCCATCGAGCCATGGGTTTGGGCGTTGGTGAGGATTTTGATATGTGGCGAGTTTTCCTTGGGGCTCTATTCATTCGGGTCCTCATCACGGGATTGATGTCTTTGAAGAGGCACCCGGCGAGTGGCGACCGAGGAAGACGTACCATTTCTATGGTCTGTTTGGGCCTTACTGATTTGGTCGTATGAGGCCATCCAGACTTAGGACGCATGTGTGGATGCCGAGGCAGTGAGATCTGATTAGAGATGCTTGATGTGGACTACATGGAAGTCCCACCCAAAGATATCTTGGATTTTTGATGACGGTAATTTTAATCTCATGTTTAGTATTTCTTGTATATTTATTAAATACATTATAATCAATAATGTGTATGTGTTTTTGTAGCGTTTATGTCATCGTGTCTTGGAGCCGCTCGAGACCGAAAGTTGTCGAGGCATACTACTTGAGCCTATCGAGGCGATCCGATGGCTATTCGGTTTGTGCTGCAGGCGGCATGCGAGGCGCACATGACGAGCTGCACAGCCACGGCGGTGCACATGCGTGAGAGAGTGCCGCAGGTGGCGTGAGCATGTCCCGATCATGCGGCGAGTGGCGGCGGTGGGAAGATGAAGTGCGAGATACATCTCGGGTTTTGAGCCGAGTCGACTGGCGCATCTCGATCGCGATCGAGCGTCGTGAACATGAGGCGCGAGCGAGACCACGTGTCTGCGAACACGCCGAGTGTTCGACCAGACGAGGCCTCCATTTCTGCTGTGATCGAGGCGTCCGTCGTGCCATTGTGGGCGGCGATTCGGAGAAGGGCCTCGTGAGCTCGAGTGGCTCGGCGTGTGTTCGGCGGTTGACGGAGTTCTTGAGCGCAGATCTTGAGGCGTAGATCTCGTACCCTATATCTGCACATGGGAGCTACGGCTATTGAGCATATCGATCAGGCGCGCGGCCTCCCGGCATGAGGAGGGCCCGACTAGCCACCGACGATCCGCTACACGGCGGTCGATCAGGAGGTGCCCGCATTAGCCACCGACGATCGCGCCCACGGCGGTCGATCGGAGGAGGTGCCTCACATTAGCCACCGACGATCCGCTTCACGGCAGTCGATCCGAGGAGGGCCCGGCCCTAGCCACCGACGATCGGGTCGTCGAGAGTCTAATCACGCCGGCCGGCGGAGATCGGCGCTCGAGAGCGATCGTGCACGAGGTGATGGATCGTCGATGGTGGGGATGATCTTTGCGTCGGAGACCCCACACGCAGCTCCGTAGAGTATGGTACCCACGAGCGCGACCAAGGGCCTTCGAGGTCTTTAAGCGGCGGGCCCGGATGTTTTGTCGTGGCTAATTTGAATCGGCATGTCGTGACTCAAAAGCTGTTCGATCATATCACCGACCAAGATTACGAGTTCACGGGAGGTACTTTATTACAACATTTATTAATTTTGTTTATATATTTATAATTGATTAATGGTGTTCTTTTTTATGTGTGTTAGATTATGGAGTTGTACACTTTGTATATACATTGGAAAATAATCAACCCACATCATCACGGCAATGTATTATTGCCCTCGATCAATGAAGCTCGATGCGTTGTAGCCGATTGGATTTTATGTAAGTTTGAAATGTCCTTATCCGGATGATCGACTAAATGTCCTTATGGAGTTTGAAATGTCCTTAAATTATTCGACTAAATTTATTCATTTATGCGACAAGCGCTTTTGCGTGAGTTCACCGACTTCATCCGAGATGATCCTATGGGCTTTAGGGTGGTATCAAACACCACATATCCACGATGGCAAGTGCGGATGACTTGTTAGCGATGGTGCGAGGGAAGATGCGAGCATAGCGGACCGTGGTTGTCTTGACGTCTGATAAATTTATTACCTCATTTCTATTTTTTCTATCAAATTGAATGTAAACTTTAAAATTATCAATGTTGCGGATACTAGCCATACATAACGCCGGGCAATCAACGGGTCACGATTCGCATATCTCTTGTTGAGTGGACTCTTGAGGTGTACGACTCACTGTCGTACAACCACGACTCTCGAGCGTTGAGGCGTTACGGATGTTGCCCATTATTCGGCTTTTCCTCGGTGATGAGGGTAGTTGGATTTTGGAACAACAATCCATTGAGGCGCCACACAATCAAAGATCGACATTGGCGGAGGTGCCCATGATCGCGATTCAGCAGAAAGACTCGGTGAGTTGCGGTGTCTTTGCATGCGTCTATATGTATCGCCTCATCACGGTATACCTCGGAGGTTACATCATAGTCGGCGTTACATCTGATTCGCGTCTGATGATAGCTCGTAGGATATGGACATTGTCTCGTTTTGATTAGTTTCCTTGACTTTTTGTATTTATAACGGATATTGTAGAATTTTATACGTGTTAGTGATATTTTTGTTTGTATTGGAGGTGTGACCTCTATGTATATGTTGTGGAGGCTGTGACCTCTTTGTATATTGCTTGTTGTTGGTTATTGCTTGTTGTTGGCTATTTGCTGAGTGCAGGTTGGCTTATCCATATTTTAGAGGTTATCTTTGCACGTTTTTACATGTATATATAGTTTGTAAGTTTAATAGTTTTGTCGAATTTGCAATTAACCGAATAGGGGATTGAATTGGATTGATTAACCGAATTTGCAATTAACGAATTTGTTGGATTAGGGGATTGCGGTGGTCGTGCGATGGGTGCCGCGGTACCTGCGAGGTACGGCGCAGGCGTGCGCGGTACACGCCGTGCTGCGATCGTGCGCCGCGTGCACGACCGTGTCTTGTGCACGCGATCGTGCACGGCACACCATCGTCTGCGCACGCGGTCGTGCGGCGTGACGCGATCGGTCGCGCGGCGTGTACCCCGTGCGCGCCGTGTACCCCGTGTACCATGCACGATCGTGCGCGACCGTACCCCGTGCACTCCGTGTACCTCGCACGTGCGCTCGTGTACCCTCGTGAATCCAATTGAACCAACAATCCAGCAAAACCAACATAATCCAACTAAAACCAACAACAATCCAATGAATCCCTAATTCAACAAAACCAACATAATCCAACTAAAACCAACAACAATCCAATGAATCCCCTAATTGACAAAACCAACATAATCCAACAAAACCAACAACAATCCAATTGAATCCCCTAATTCAACAAAACCAACAATATTCAACAAAATCGACATAATCCAACAAAACTAACAATATTCAATCAAATCAACATAATTCAACAAAACCAACAACAATCCAATGAATCCCTAATTCAACAAAACCAACAATATTGACAAAATCGACATAATCCGACAAAACTAACAATATTCAACCAAATCAACATAATTGACAAAATCCAAAACAACGAATATCACGCATATAACAAATATCCTTACTCACGAGGCCGTTGAGGACACAAATTCCAGTATGCTCTTCACTCGACAAATACTACATTTTTCCTCGTCGTGTCCTTTCCACATGTTTCATCACTAATGGCGATAAATCTGTGCATGGCGTTTGTTGTGGCCTTGACCCCTTACAGCGTGTGCATATTTGACGACGTGATCTTGAAGAACCTCAACAACCGATTGCATCCTCCTCAATCTAGGGCGCCCGACTGACGTGTGATGATTGGAGGTCGAATAATGTAAGTCGATCTGATGCGGTACAATCCATGCACGGGATGTGATCATGATCCAATTCGATAAGAATAAGTCGCCGCAAAAGCAGATCGTCGATATCTTGAGCCACAAAGTCGTTGACTTGTAAACCAAAGACGCCTAAAAAAAGAAATTAATCACAAAATAAATTAACCACAACATATGAGTTGGACTTGGCGTTTAGATAAATACCGTACCTAATAGCAAAGACAAGCGTGACAACAAGGGATCTCGTCCAAATCGAACTCACGACATTCACATGTCCCATTACGCAAATCAACCACGTATGATGTGTTTCCTCTTCGACTTTAAACATGTGTGTCGTCGTTGAGCGAACAACCAGCGACGCCGCACCCGGCGAGGCATGTAGCTCGACGCGGCTACTTGATCAACTCATCGACCTTGCTGCTGCACTAGCTCGTCGTCGTCAAACCATTTCTCCGTAATAGATCGAAAAGTCTCAAGCAACGAGCAAGCGGTAGACGTCGAGCCCACAACAACCGACTATTGAAACTCTCGCGCGTTCAAGTCGTGAAACTATATCTTCGTGCGGGACACTTCAACCTAGACCACCTATGCTCGCCAATGGAAAGTAGATGATGGTGGGTCATCGGTTTAGAACATCCACGTGAGAAAAAATCTCTCGAAATCCTCGATCGACAGGCATATGCGGTGACTTGATAATCAGACAAACATGCGATCCAAATCTCGCCATATTCTTACGCAAATGGTAAAGCACAACACATGTGCGGCGTTCGGATACACGGACTCCACGGCCTTTTCGATGCCCTTATGTTGATCGAGACACAACTAAGAGATCATCGGGATGACCAATGCCGAACGCGGTAGAGATAAAACCAAGTCCATGACTCTTCATCCTCAATCGGACCTAACCCGATAGCAATCGGAAGATTCCTTCATTTCCATCCTTCGTAAACGACAAAACAAATTCCTTTGTTCTTTCCCTTAAGATGAGTCCGCCTCTACAACGACGACCGGCCAGTAGGTAATGCTTGAAAGCATACAAACACCGCCCAAGAGCAAGAAACAAATATCGAAATTCGCCATCATGAGCCGTCTCAATATCATATAGTGTCCCGGGTTTGATTCTCTCAGCGGATGCAAATATGATGGAAGCAATTGATAGGACCGTTCGAAATCGCCATATGTCATCTCTATAGCGGCGTTTCTTGCTCGGAGAGCAAAGGCGTAATCCATCTCAATGCCAAATTGTCGATGCATCTCTCCAATCATCTCTTTCGGCGATTACCACACCTTCATCGACCAATTTCCGTGCAAAATACTTGCCAACAATCTTAGCGGGCATGGGCGGTGCGATTCAAATCCAAGTGACAAGTATGATTGTTGTTCAACTTAATTACTCTCCATATCGTTGCCCTACGGGCGGCTCGTAGCTTAAAAGGACAACCGTTGCCATGCTTGCAAACATACCCCAAGCGTGTTTTACTTGACCGATCGACCACGTACTCTACATGATTCTCCAAGTGGTACAATCCCATCGCTATCGCCAAGTCATCTTCGTCTTAAATATCGAATCAACGCATAATTGGTTGGTATGGGGTCCACAAGGTTCAACCCAATCTAATGGCAATGCTTTGTCACAATCAGTAATGGAATAACCCATTGCGTAACTCATGCGTTGTATCATCATCTACGGTTCGTGAAGTTGTAGCATGAGCCTCACCATCATCTTCTGTTCGGAAGTGAAGTTCGTTGTCCGATAACCTTATCAAGATGTCACGGTTGTCGAATCCAAGCACCAAATTGAGAGCCAATGAATCAAATATATCTCTACGTCGGTTCGTGTCTTATCTTCATCCGAATACACCAGCTCGTCTTCCTCCTCATTCAAGACAACGGCTCATCTTCGTGTATAGTGAACCAATACATCTTGCATTAGACTCGGCAAGAGGCGTAGATCGTTGTGAACCATATAATACCGGTGTCTCTGTGTGTACAGTGGTTGCATCGCTTGCCACTTTTCAATCACATACACAATGGATCATCCTTTGTTCCACAATCAATCGGAACAAATCGGTGTCGGTTTTCAACGATACTTTTATTCTTCTTCCATCACTAGCGCCGTCGTATAGAAAAGCATATAATCCGATCCACCATTGTTGCCTACTTGCTCATGAATCTCTCTTAGCAAATTAGCACGTGAAATACATTCTCTGACCATGTCTACGAGAACCTCGTCGCCGCTATATATACTCTGCTCCGTCCCAACTACCACCATGACGTATAATAAGGCGTTGCAAGACATCTGTTGCAAAATAAGATATAAAGATAACGATCATATACATAGGATACACGGATAGATAGGATGCACGGCCATGCGCGGTCGTACACGGATGCTGCGGCCATGCACGACCGTGCACGGGATGCGACCATGCACGGTGCGTGCGGTCGTCACCGTGCACCACGACCGTGCGCACGGTGCATGGTCTACCGAAGGCACGGACCATACACGGCTTATAAGCCGTGCACGATCGTCTTTGTGCACCACCGCACCTGATGAATTTTGTGCGGTTTGAATTTTGTGCACCGTGTACGCGATTGCGCTTATAGAGCCGTGTCTTATACACGGTTCGATGTTAACATCTCATATTTTAAATTTAACTTATTAAATGATCCTAAATATTAAATTAATCACTTTATTAACATAAAATCAACACAAATGACATATGTGATGCATAATACTTCTACCGTGTACTCAAGAACACATTTTTGTTTTCTTCAAAACATGAAATTTATCATTCCAGTAACATAAAAGTATTAAAAAAAACATATTTAGGCTGTAAATCATCAACCGTGTACAACCGTGTACTCAAGAACACGTAAAAAAAAATTCTATACGGATTTAATTTACCTTAATCCAGCTAGCAATGCTCGATTTCCACTGTTTGATTGAAAAAAACGCAGGTAACAACTTCTTCTATTAATTATTTTGACTCACTTCTCTCTTTGAAATTGTAATGTTACAAATGAATTGTTTGTGATTTGAATTCAATATCTACCGATTTTTCAAATTAAATGTTTACCAACCTCTTTTACAATTAATGTTTACCAACTTTAGTTTAACATTCAATTTTTGGCAAAATTCATTTATTTTTAGAGAGAGAGAGAATTCTGAGAGAGAGAGAGGAGGGAGAGAGAAAGTTGTGATTTTCACAGAGGGGAGAGAGAGAGAGGATAGAGAGAGTGGACCCAAGGATATTTATGTCTTTTAAAGCCAAAATGGCTATAAAACTCATGTTTTTATGAGTGTGGATATATAACTTATCCAACTATTTTTTTTGGTTATATATAAAGTTCTCCCTATCAATAACAACTAGGGACACAGCCCTCAAGAAAAAATATATATAAGTACTAATTAAACGTCATTATATTTCAACATAGTTTTTCGTCAAAAACCAGTTAAGTTTGTTTCAGCACTCTTGAGTACTAGTATAGTTTGAAACATATTTACATAAAAACATGATCCTGAGAGAATGTATGTCTGGAGCTCATTCCCGTCAGCATCAACCGTCAACTTCTCAGCCTGCAAAACAAATATCAAAATAGGGGATGTGAGCATGCGAACATACTCAGTGGGGATACACTGTAAGCAGTTATAACCAATTGCGTAATGCACACAACATAATGAACTCTTCTTTAGTAGTTACCCTTGCGGGTACTCATTATTTATCGCGTTGGGTAGCCCTTGTGGGCCTCCTCGAGGGTAAATCTTTAACATTAAGCCCTTGTGGGCCTCCTCGAGTGTAGATCGCTACACTAGGTCCAGCCTCCTCGATGGTAGATCGCTACACTAGACCCCTTGTGGGCCTCCTCGAGGGTAGATCGCTACACTAGGCTCGGCCTCCTCGAGGGTACTTCTTTAACATTCTAGCTCACATGCATGCACAAAACACAACAATGATTATAACCATACAACGTACTTACAGATAGAGTAAACCCCACCCCGTGTAGACGTTTCAAAATAAAATCCTTGCTTGGTTGTTCGTCCATGAGCTTCGGATGTCACGCCACCTAGCACTTTTAAAATTACTCTTAACTAAGTTTTATATGTCCAATTAAGTATATAAGACTCATCAACATGTACAAATGGTCTAGTCTTAACCAAAAATCAACATTAGTTTATGTACATAACATATGTCTAACGTGAAAATTTGCACAAGACGTCATCTATCTTGGATGAACCTTTATATATGCTTAAATATCACCAAAGAACATAAATCAACCATCGAAACCTAATATCAAAGCTTTAGCATTGAAAACCCAAAACTGACGTCAAACTAAAATTTTCCAAATTTTGAATACGTCAGCCGAAAAATCCGAATAAATCATTTTAAGCTTTATTCTTATCATAGAATTCAAATATGAAGTCAAAATGATCAAATAAAATCAAAATCCAACATTATATGGGCTAGGGTTTTCGGCCAAAAATGGGACTTTGCATATGTTCGATTTCAAACGTTTTTCTTGCTCAAAACATATTTATTTCAACCCAACAACACATATATGAATAAATACCAAGCATATAAACATCGTAATTCAAGATTAAGACCCCTCATAATTTTCAAAAATCACACAACAATTCCAAAGAATGACATATGTTCAAAATTTCAACGTTAAACGACTTGTCGGCGACTAACCTAACATAATATCAAGAAATAATCAAACAACAACATATCCTCTTCACAATCATAAAAAGGACCAAAAATTCATCAAATTCATAAGTTCATATTTTTCAATTTTTCAAACCATAGATGTGTTCTAGGAATTGAATTATACCTGAATATGAAGACCGATCGAAAATTTAACGGTTGGATCTTGAAATATTTGAACTCAAAATTTTGAAAATCTTAGTGTATGAAGTGTGTGTGTTGGACGAATTGTTTTAGAAA
Organism: Salvia rosmarinus; assembly: GCA_036937905.1. Taxonomy (NCBI): domain Eukaryota; kingdom Viridiplantae; phylum Streptophyta; class Magnoliopsida; order Lamiales; family Lamiaceae; genus Salvia; species Salvia rosmarinus. The sequence goes on along the minus strand of CM072816.1, from coordinate 22,744,480 downwards.
AATTCATGAATAAAGTGAATAGTAGCTTATTTATAGAAATATCTACAAATTTTCTTTACATTTTTCAATTTATTTAATTGTGATTATTCACCATTCTAGAGAATTCTAAATTTCTCTACACATTTATTCACATTTAAGGCATAATATATGTATATTTATATATATGTACATGTATATCCATTTTATTACTTCTTCACAAATTTTTCCATAATGCATAACAAATAAACGTTTTAATCGATTCTTATATTCAAATAACTCAATATCATCAATTAATCACCAATGCATAAAAATTAAACTTCCATTCTAAAATCATAATTATAAATTACTAAAGTTTTAAAACTTATATAACAAACTTTACATTTTTCGCTAGGGCATCCTCATTTCTTAGCCGAACAACTGTAAAAACGTTCAAAACTCAATTTTATTAGTTCACAATTTAAAGAAACATAATTTACTCTTAAAAATAGACATATATATTTATAAATATATATATATATATATCATACTTCTTTAAGAAAAATTTCTAGGGATATTACATTCTACCCTCCTTAAAAATAATTTCGTCCTCGAAATTAACCTGGTAAGTCTCTAAGGTTGGGATATCAAACCAAAAGTTCGTCTTCTCTTTCCCATGTAGCTTCCTCAGGTCCATGCCTACTCCACTGAATTTTCACCAAAGGTACCTCTCGATTTCTTAAAGTATGCACTTTTTTGTCTAGAATAGCAATCGGTACCTCTTCGTATGTTAAATTCGGTGAAACCTGTAAATTCTCATGAGATATAACATGACCTGGATTGGAGATATATTTCCTAAGCATCGACACGTGAAACACATCATGAACGCCCGCCAAGTCTGGAGGTAAAGCTAGGCGATATGCCACATTTCCTATCCTTTCAAGTATCTCGAAAGGTCCTACATAACGAGGCTGTAACTTTCCTTTCTTGCCAAATCTGATCACTCCTTTTACCAGCGCTATCTTTAGAAATACCTTGTCACCAACCTCGAAGTGTATATCCTTTCGTCTTTGATCAACATATGATTTTTGACGATCTTGGGCTATCTTGATTCTTTCTCTGATCTTTGTGATAACTCCAACTGTTTCTTCAATTAATTCAGGCCCTAAGATCCGTCTCTCTCCAACCTCATCCCAATGAATTGGCGATCTACATTTTCTTCCATACAGAGCTTCAAATGGAGCCATCCCAATAGTAGCTTGATAACTATTATTGTAGGCGAATTCAACCAATAGTAGATACTTCTCCTAACTTCCGCCCATGTCTAACACACAAGCACGGAGCATATCTTCCAGAATTTGGATAGTTCGCTCTGACTGTCCATCTGATTGAGGATGGTAAGCTGTACTGAAGTTTAACCTAGTGCCTAAAGCTGATTGGAGACTTTTTCAAAAATTGGAAGTAAATCTCGTGTCTCGATTAGATACAATTGACACTGGTACTCCATGTAGTCTTACAATCTTATTAATATAGAGTTGAGCTAGTTGATCCATACTAAAAGTCATCTTCATGGAAAGAAAGTGAGCTGATTTTGTTAATATGTCGATAATAACCCATATAGCATGATTACCTCTAACTGTGTGAGGTAATCCAACCACAAAGTCCAAAGAAATTTGTTCCCATTTTCACTCGGGAATCTCAAGTGGATTTAGCAATCCAGACGGTCGTTGATGTTCGAATTTCACCTGCTGACATGTAATGCATTTTTCTACAAATTCTCCAATGGATCTCTTCATATTCTGCCACCAATAGACTGATTTCAAATCCTTGTACATTTTGGTTCCTCCGGGATGCACGAAATATGGAGTGTTATGAGCTTCTTCAAGTAGTTCTTATCTCAAATCCTCATTATTCGGCACACACAATCTCCCGTTGAAGACAAGAGTTCCATCAGTCATAACAGAAAATCCTTGAATTGTACCCTCTTCTGCTCGTTTCTTCATTTTACACAAAAATGGATCATTCTTTTGTGCTTCTCTAATTCGATCTTGAATTATCGGACGAACCACAAGTGCAGAAATGATTCATGTCGTGGTGTTCGGTGGTGTCACTACTTCCAAATTCAATTTCTGAAATTCTCTAATCAATTCTTTTTGTTTGGTAGGTAATGCTGCCATGTAACTCTTTCGACTCAATGCATCAGCAACTACGTTTGCTTTTCCAGGATGATAGTGAATGGTGCAGTCATAGTCTTTAACCAACTCTAACCATCTTCTTTGTCGAATGTTTAACTTTTTCTGCGTGAAGAAGTACTTCAAACTTTTATGGTCTGTGTAAATATCACACTTACTCCATAAAGATAATGTCGCCATATCTTCAACGCATGTACCACAGCTGCAAGCTCAAGATCATGTGTTGGATAATTTTGCTCATGTGATTTTAATTATCTTGAAGCATAGGCTATGACATTTCCATGTTGCATTAGCAAGCATCCAAGTCCTTGTTTTGAAGCATCACTGTAGATAACAAAACCATCGGTACCATCAGGCACAGTTAGAACAGGAGCTGACATAAGACGTTGCTTTAACTCTTGGAAACTTTACTCGCACTGTTCACTCCATTGAAACTTTTCATTTTTTCGTGTCAACTTTGTTAATGGACCATAAATCTTTGAGAAACCTTCTATAAATCTTCGATAATACCCTGCCATTCCCAGAAAACTTCTGACCTCATTCACATTGGTTGGTCTTTTCCAATTGCTTATCGCTTCAACTTTTGACGGATCTACTTTTATACCTCTCGAAGTAATCACATGTCCAAGAAAAGCAACTTGTTCTAGCCAAAACTCACATTTCTGATATTTTGCATACAACTTTTCTTTTCTTAATATTTTCAATACAGTCCTGAGATGTTCAGCATGTTGGTCTTTATCCCTTGAATACACTAGAATATCATCAATGAACACAATAACAAACCAATCAAGATATGAGTTGAAAACTCGGTTCATTAAGTCCATGAACACACCTGGTGCATTCGAAAGTCCAAAAGGTACGACAGTGAATTCAAAATGACCATATCTTGTTCTAAAAGCTGTTTTCGGAATGTCACTCTCTTTGATTTTTAGTGGTGATAACCCGATCTCAAGTCAATCTTTGAGAACACACTAGCACCTTTAAGTCGATCAAATAAATCTTGATTCGGCAATTGATATTTATTCTTAATCGTCGATCTATTGACTCTCGGTAATCAACGCACATTCTCGAATCCCATCTTTCTTTTCACAAATATCTTGGAGCACCCAAGGAGATACACTTAGTCGAATAAATTCTTTGCTAAGCAGGTCTTGCAACTGAACTTTGAGTTGTTGCAATTCTCTCGGTGCCATTCGGTATGGTGCTTTTGAGATCGGTGCAGCTCCAGGTACCAGATCTATTGCAAATTCAACTTGATGGTCTGATGGAATTCCTGGTAATTCCTCAGGAAACACATCTACATATTCCCTTACTACCGGCACTTCTGTGATCTTACTTTTGTCAGATTGTGTTTGATCATGGTAACTAAATACCCATGGCAATTACTTTTTCTTAACATTTTCATTGCTTTCATTGCACTTATAATCTTTGATGGAGCCTTTGTTCTTGCACCATGAAAGAAAATTTTTGGCTCTGAATCTCCACTTCCCGCTCACGACATCTGAGTGTTACATGATTCTTACCCATCCAGTCCATTCCTAGGATTATATCAAAATCTCGCATGTTTATAACATGAAGATCAGCTTCTAGTTCCTTCCTTTCTAAATCTATTACTATGCCTTTTATCATCCTAGAAGTTATAATAGTTTTTCCTGAAGGAACACTAACTTCTAGTGCATCACAATCAACATAGCAAGGCATTTCAAGATTGGAACAAAATTTTGTAGAGATAAAGGAATGTGTAGCTCCAGAATCAAATAAAACCAAAGCTGGAGTATTGGACACTTGAAGAATACCTGACATCGTGTCTGCTTCATTCTTGGAATTATCTTCCCCTTGTGTCATGGCAAAGACTCGGGGCTTCACTCTCTTTTCAGGCACTTGCATTTTACTTGGGCAATTGTATGACACGTGCCCTGGTTTTCCGCAAGAGTAGCACACATTCTTCCCTAGCCAGCATTCACCTTTATGATTTTTCTTGCATTTTGGGCACTGAGGCTTGTCAGTACTTGTTGCAGTATTTGCCGAACCTATCGAAGAACGTGATACTCGTTGCCATCTCTTACCTGACCGCTCACTTCCACATTTTCCCGAATTATCCATTTTTCTTTTTCCATAAGAATCACGTTTCTCATCTTGGATTTCTAATTGCAAACCACTAGAAATTGCTTGTGCTCTTTCAATTACTTCCCTATAAGTTGCCAATTTCAAACCAGCTAATATTCCTCGAATTTCTGGTCGTAGCCCTTGCTCAAAACGACGAGCTTTCTTCTCATCTGTATCAACCAATTACGGTGCAAATCGAGACACTCTGTTAAAATTCATTTCATATTCAACCACTGTCATGTTGCCCTGCTTTAAGTTAAGAAATTCAGTTTCTTTTTGCAGTCGATATGATTGAGGGAAATAACGATCTCTAATCAAATCTTTGAAATCATTCCACGTCAAAGTTTGACGTTGTTCAACAGGCATAGTTCGGGCATGCGACTCCCACCAATAACTTGTTTCCTCAACTAGCGTATATGGCACATGAAACTTTTTGCTCTTCAGAGCAACCCATCAACTCGAAAATCCGCTCAAGAACTCGGATCCATTCCTCAACACTATCTGGTCTTTCATATCCTTTAAACTTTGGTGGATCCATCCTTCTAAACTGATCAATAATTTCATAAGTTCTCGGTTGGGTGTTCACGCCCACACCTCGATTTGCTTGTTGCTGCATAAACTCTTGCAGCGTTTGTAGAAACTGAGTAAAATCTACACCATTATCTGGGGTTTGCGACCCATTTTCTTGGCCCGGATTACGTCTTAGCGGCATACTTCAATTTCTAAATCAAGAAATACAAGTCATTTACTTTCAGACCTACAGGTTATATTTCGAGGACTCATTTCTCATAACATAACACATATTTCTTAACTTGAATACAAAACTTCATAAGTTAAGAAAAACACTTCATAGAACTTTCATCTTTAACTTTATAAAGAATGTGTCAGGAAACTATATAAATCTTTAATTCGTATCAAGCATAACAAATCAATATACTTTGTCCATTGTGGACACTTCTTAACCTTTCTCATTGCTTTTGATACGAAAACTTTCAAACATTATCCCGACACAATCTTTCTTTTCATTTCATTTCATTGCATACTCACATCATAACTTTAGAAAAAAAACAATTAAACATTTTTCATAAACATAAATTACCTGAGAGTCGACGTTGAGCTACAGTAATGACCCACACATTCTCTCTTCTCAATCATAAGTTCAAAATCTTTCAAACACATATAATACGTTCATACTATTAGCAAGTCTACAGGAATGTAAACCTTGCTCGATACCAAACCAGAACGCCCCATTCTTATAATGAGACATTACTAAAATCTTTATTTCTTTAACAATTATATAATAATAATAATAATAATAATGGTAATTATATATATATATATATATATATATAGCGGAGGTAAAATTAACGAGCATCGGCATATACCCTATAAATACGTATATGCTAACCTGAAACAAAAACAATACCAACACAACCATGACAATATCAATAACAACTAGGGACACAACCCTCAACAAAATATATATAAGTACTCATTAAACGTCATTATATTTCAACATAGTTTTTCGTCAAAAACCAGTTAAGTTTGTTTTCAGCACACTCGAGTACTAGTATAGTTTGAAACATATTTACATAAAACATGATCCTTAGAGAATGTATGTGTGGAGCTCATTCCCGTCAGCATCAACCGTCAACTTCTCAGCCTGCAAAACAAATATCAAAATAGGGGATGTGAGCATGCGAACATACTCAGTGGGGATACACTGCAAGCAGTTATAACCAATTGCGTAATGCACACAACATAATGAACTCTTCTTTAGTAGTTACCCTTGCGGGTACTCATTATTTATCGCGTTGGGTAGCCCCTTGTGGGCCTCATCGAGGGTAAATCTTTAACATTGAGCCCTTGTGGGCCTCCTCGAGTGTAGATCGCTACACTAGGTCCAACCTCCTCGAGTGTAGATCGCTACACTAGACCCCTGTGGGCCTCCCGAGGTAGATCGCTACACTAGGCTCGGCCTCCTCGAGGGTACTTCTTTAACATTCTAGCTCACATGCATGCACAAAACACAACAATGATTATAACCATACAACGTACTTACAGATAGAGTAAACCCCACCTCGTGTAGACGTTTCAAAATAAAATCCTTGCTTGGTTGTTCGTCCTTGAGCTTCGGATGTCACGCCACCTAGAATTTTTAAAATTACTCTTAACTAAGTTTCATATGTCCAATTAAGTATATAAGACTCATCAACATGTACAAATGGTCTAGTCTTAACCAAAAATCAACATTAGTTTATGTACATAACATATGTCTAACGTTAAAATTTGCACAAGACGTCATCTATCTTGGATGAACCTTTATATATGCTTAAATATCACCAAAGAACATAAATCAACCATCAAAACCTAATATCAAAGCTTTAGCATTGAAAACCCAAAACCGACGTCAAACTAAAATTTTCCAAATTTTGAATACGTCGGCCGAAAATCTGAATAAATCATTTTAAGCTTTATTCATATCATAGAATCTAAATATGAAGTCAAAATGATCAAATAAAATCAAAATCCAACATTATATGGGCTAGGGTTTTCGGCCAAAAAGGGGGCTTTGCATATGTTCGATTTCAAACGTTTTTCTTGCTCAAAACATATTTATTTCAACCCAACAACACATATATGAATAAATACCAAGCATATAAACATCATAATTCAAGATTAAGACCCCTCATAATTTTCAAAAATCACACAACAATTCCAAAGAATGACATATGTTCAAAATTTCAACGTTAAACGACTTGTCGGCGACTAACCTAACATAATATCAAGAAATAATCAAACAACAACATATCCTCTTCACAATCATAGAAAGGACCAAAAATTCATCAAATTCATAAGTTCATATTTTTCAATTTTTCAAACCATAGATGTGTTCTAGGAATTGAATTATACCTGAATACGAAGACCGATCGAAAATTTAACGGTTGGATCTTGAAATATTTGAACTCAAAATTTCAAAAATCTTTGTGTGTGAAGTGTGTGTGTTGGACGAATTGTTTAAGAAAAAATCATGAAGAAAGTAAATAGTAGCTTATTTATAGAAATATCTACAAATTTTCTTTACATTTTTCAATTTATTTAATGGTGATTATTCACCATTCTAGAGAATTCTAAATTTCTCTACACATTTCTTCACATTTAAGGCATAAGATATGTATATTTAAATATACGTACATGTATATCCATTTTATTACTTCTTCACAAATTTTTCTCTAATGCATAACAAATAAACGTTTTAATCGATTCTTATATTCAAATAACTCAATATCATCAATTAATCAACAATGCATAAAAATTAAACTTTCATTCTAAAATCATAATTATAAATTACTAAAGTTTTAAAACTTATATAACAAACTTTACATTTTTCGCTAGGGCGCATCCTCGCTCTTAGCTGAACAACCTATAAAAACGTTCAAAACTCAATTTTTATTAGTTCACAATTTAAAGAAACATAATTTACTCTTAAAAATATAGACATATATATTTATAAATATATATATATATAGAGTTTGGTTCAAATAAGAACCATTCTTATCCTAAAAACTAAGAACCAAATGAATTCGTTATGAAAGTTGATGAATCCGTTGAGAAAGTTAATGAATTCAGAAATTCAGAATTTTTCACCTGGGTTCGAATCCCATGAGGGGCGAAAATTCTATTTTTTTGGATTCAGTAATTTTCCCAGCGGATTCATTAACTTTCATAGTGAATTCATCAGTTTTTGGTTCTCACGTTCTCACAATAAAAATGGTTCTCACGTTAACCCTCCCCTATATATATATATATATATATATATATATATATATATATATACTTCTTTAAGAAAAATTTCTCGGGGTATTACAATATATATACGTCACATATATGAATACATAGTTCGGTTTTTTTCGATCCGACCGAAACCGAACCGATTTTTTCGGTTCAGTTTTCGGTCTGTCGGACAATTCCGATCGGTCGGTTCGGTTCGGTTCGAAAAAGTATAATTCGGTTCGGTTTTCGGTTTCTGGATTTTTTGGTGACCGACCGACCGATACCCAGCCCTACGAGTGCGCCTTGATCACATGCAATATAGGTTCAGCTATCAACTATATTTCATGAGTTTGTTTTAAGTTGTTTTGTTGTATATATTCAAATTCATTTGATCTCATCTTCTACATTTTTGTATCTTCGTTGTTATCCAAAGTTACGCGTGCCATGATTGTGTCGCGCCATATTTGTATTTTTTTTTTTGAAATATTGGAGTTTTATTTACATATTTTAAAAATCAGACCATTTAGATTTCTGCCCAAAAATTGGACCATAAAGAATAATTAATCATTTTTTTTCTTAGTGAATATGGTACAAGTTTTCAAGGTAAAGTAAGACACGAAGAGAGGCATATGCACTGGGATGTATCATGTCCAAGAACGGACGTGTTCCATCATTCACATGAGAAAAAAGTTACTTGTTTATATTAAGTCATGGACGCTTTTAGTAAAAATTTCCAAAAAATATTCCATGCCACTAAAGGGTGCAATGTTGTTCCAATGGTGTTAGAGATGCTTAGAAACCCACATAATTGGAATAAGGAAACTCGTGGTGTGGGACTTTGGAAAATGACACCAAATAAATTTAAAATCAAGAATAAGAATTTTTAGTCTTTTCACTTTGTGTTGGTTAGGAATGTCGATATGAATATTATGTGTAAGCTAGGGTTGCACATTCATAATGCTACACTGGAAATCTTGAAGACGCCTAATGCCACATGCCTCCTCCATCGGCCACCATGTCCGATACTCTTTCAAATTTATTTATTTTTGTTTTTATTTTTTGTCACGTATTAATATGTGATATATCGTGCGGGATGAAAGCCTCAAAATTACACACAGCTTGACGTTGCTCGCTATAGGCCCACTTATTGATGTATTTGTTGTTGGTGTTCAAAACTTAATAGGCCAACAACGTTACTCACATGTCTCCTCTACATTCAAAAAAAGAAAAAGAGGAAGATTCAATAAGGAAACGACGTTAATCTAACACGTGTCATTCAACTTCTCAAGTGACCGAAGTCCCAATATGTTCCACTTTTGTCTTTATTTTCTCATGAGATATGGAGGGTGTTTGGTTGAGCTTATAAGGGTTTTAAAATAATTTATAAGTTGTTTATGAACTTATAAGCTGTTACATTACAAATGTGCCAAAATAAGCTCTTCAACAACTTATAAGTTGTGAAAATAAGCTCCAACAGCTTATAAACTCCCCTAAAAATAAGTTGGTCAATCCTAACTTATTTTTTCATAAACTTATAAGCAACCGTAGATTTATCAAAATAACATCATTATAGTTTGTTATTTCCTACACATACATTATCAATCTCACATCTCGTCAATTTTATCTCTCTAACTCACGATTCTTTCTTTAACTAATGAGATCAATTATCCAAACACTTCAACAACTTATAAGCACTTGAAACATTACCTCTTATAAGCTCTTGAAATATCTTATAAGCTCTTGAAGCTTATAAGCTCTCTAAAATAAGCTTAGCCAAATACCCCATGATTAGTGTAGTCACGAGACATTATTAGGGTGAAAATGCGACTTTTGTTCTCTCTGATAGAGAAAACGTTTCATATGATGATGTGAAGATTGGATATATATATATATGAGGAAAAATATATAATTTTAATTAAATTGATTTTATAGCAATTTCAGTTTAATAAATTAATCATACTTTAAGCAAGTCTAATGAATTGATTTTTTGATAATTTTAGTCTCTAAGTGATTTTTAGGCGTTGAAAAATACAATTGACATAGGAAATAACATGTATACTGTAAGTCATTTCCAACGATGTTTTTGACTTGTGCTCTTTATATATCATTTTTCGGTGCCTACTATGCTTTTTGGTGTCCAAGATCACTTATGGGTTAGAATTGTCATAAAATCAATTTATTATGATTGATTGATCTATTATTATTGATTTATGAGATTAAAATTATCACAAAACCAATTTATCAAACTAAAATTGTGTATTTTTCTTATATTAAAATAACAACTCAATTTTCGGCGGTACACGCAACTTCAAATTGCCGAAATTTTAACTCGGACTAAAAAATAAATAACTAACATAAGTTCGTGATGTACTTATAATATTTATAAATTTGAATTAAAATGTTACCATAGGATGAAAATTCGGACTAAAACTTAATAATAACACTATTATTTATCAATAGGTGCCATCTCATGTTCATTTACATAACTTTACGTCATAATTTTCAACATAAACTAATGTGTTGTATTGTTAGGGAGCATGATTGATATTTTCAATGAAAGATAAAATAAAATAGTTAGCTTAAATTCCACAATTGACTTCTTCAGTTACATGGCGAAGATTTCCCGTTGATTGGTATCCGTCGCTTTTAAAGCAAAATTAAGTACCCAAAAATATCTGGCAAAAAATGAATTATATAAATGTTAATAAAAAATAAAATTATGTTGAACTCATTCGTCATCTAATATCCATCGTCCACATGTCCTTCTCAAGATGAGATCACGAGATTTGGGTCATAGAATCCTCAATTAATTGTAATATTAAAATTAATTAAACAATCGATTAAGTCGCTATACGATAGATATCACCCGTCGCCATTATACCTACTAATACAATACATGAAATCTAGATATAGTGTTATAATATACAATAATGCTATTCATGTTCCAACATCATCCTGCAAACAAATTACCATACTTGTTGAATGAGCATCAGTTGAAAAGGGGGATTTTTTGGTTTTGGTATCGTGTTTCTTTTTATGAAAAAAATGAAATTTAAGATTTCGATAAGATGGTTTTCTCCAATTCAATTTGATGATGAAGATTTTTCATATAAAACACCGACAATCTAATGATTTTATAAAATTAAAAATATATATCTTGCTTGGTCCCTCCTTGCTAGAGGTGGGGAATGGTTCGGATTTGGTTAATCAAACCGAAATTTTCATAAATTCTTAATTGAAATCGTACCATTTATTAAGTTCGGTTAATCGAAAACTGCATCGGTTAATGCAGTTCAGTTTTCAGTTAACCAAAAAAGAACATATAACTTTTTTTTCTTACTAAAGTATATTAAATATTAGATGGTTACGATTAAACTAAATTTATGACAAACTAATTATTGCTTTATTTTAATTTTATATGATTGGCTTCAAATAATTTATTTAATTACTTTCTTAATTAGTTAGTCAATCTATCATCCACATGATTTAAAGTTTTGATACTCCATGACTACGACTAATTACAAGTTTCATAGACTTTAAAATGGAAAAAACCACATGCTCAATATACACAAAGCTACTATTATATTTTCTGGTAATTTTACTGAATTTTATCTACAAATAAAGACTCGATTTTCTTCATTAATCGTTTATGATGAGAACATAATTGTAACAAGAAAAAGAAAAAATAGATTATTCGGTTTTTTGGTTGATTAACCGTTCGGTTTATCAAAAATAAAATAAAATAAATATTTTACCATAAACCGAACCGTAAATCGAATATGCAGTGTTCAGTTATTCGGTTAACCGAACATGGTGCAGTTTCGATTTAATTAGGTATTAACCAAAAATCGAAAACCGTTTCCTCATCCCTACTCCTTGCCCCTAATTGTAACCAATTAAATTACCCTCTTGAATGGGTGAGAATAACATACTATTACTCGATCAAATGAAATATTTAATGTATCAATATATAATGGGTTAGTGAAATTTAGCGTCACTTCGTCCTTGTATCCTATATGGCACTATCAAATTCTTTCATTTTTATTCATCTAAATTCTTCATTTAATGTCATTTAAGTTATAATTTTAATAATAATAAATTATCTTATTCCACATCACTCTCTAATCATACTCCACTAATTGGACAACCTATATAAATACTTAAATCAATATATATTTTCTCATCCTACAATTGTTTTACACCATTAATTTAATTTGGCTAATTAATTACTTAATTGGCCAAATAAATAGTTAACTTTTTTAATTGAAAAAATTAAATTATCCATTTAATGATTTTTAAATTCTAATTCTAATAATAATAATAAAGTTATCTCATCCTACATCGTTTTCTAATCATACTACACTTATTAGACAATCTACATAAATACTAAGAATCAAAATTTATTTTTGCATCCCACAATTTTTTACGCCACCACGTTAATTTGATCGATTAATTAATTAGATGACCAAATAAATAGTTATACTTTTACTGAAAAAAATAATTCTTGAAAATTTAACTTGCCTAATAACTTCGACCAATATTTTAAATTGTCAAATAAAGTGAGTTCATTGGTTGAAAAACTTACTAAAAGACTTTGAAATGAACCATTAGCAAGATATTCATGTAAGTAGAGATCGGACATGTTATTATGAGAAAAATAACATTTGATCCTAAAGTATGGCTAAATAAATTATTTCTTCAATTTACTTTGGCCAAAAAAAGATATTTTAATGCTTAAATTTTTATTGAGATGATAATCAATCATTGGAATAATATATGCTTTATTAATTAATTATTTTATAAATTTAAGCGTATTCGGATAATTAGCGGATAAAATTATGCAAGAATGAGACGATAACATATAGTTACATATACCTTTTAAACAAATTTATAACAACTAAATATATATAAATCCTAAGCAGCAAAGTAAAAAGTAACTAATTGCAAGTTATAAGATAACTAAATATAAATCTAAAATTCATTATTAATAAACTTTTACTGATAAATTTACTTTTAAACTATGGGTGTAGCTGGGTCTAGTTTTATGAACAAAAAATGATGTTCAATGTATACTAAAAAAATATTATAATTGTATATTGTGCAAAATACACAAAAATTGTATTTTAATGTAATATTGATATTAAAAAAAAATACTTTTCTGAATATGTTAACATATGGTGTATACTATATGCTCCCATTATGAATATTATGTTTCATTTACTTTATTTGATAATATTTATATTGCAAAAGTTAATTTCAATAGATTTTAACATATATGTAGTTTGTTACATACTCATTTCATAGATTTATGTATGTATATAATTTTATGTATAAATAGAATATTTTTAATTTATAAATTTTGTTAATGAAATAACTGACTACTTATGTTCCACTAAATAGATATGAGGTAATCTTTTGTGCGGATGTTGATACTTTTTTAAAGTTCAAATGATATATTTTTTCAATGTAAATAATAATTTTCTTCAATATAAATGATATATTTCTTAAGAATAAATAATACTTTTAACCTTCCTCACCTTACGGACAAATATGTACATGAATTTTTTTGAATAGATATTTGGCAAATAAACACCATATTCTCACCATTCACAATATTGCGTCTTTATTGGCACGTTTTCTATTTAAACAAAAAAACTAAATAACTTTTCTCTTGTAATAAAACCAATATGAATTTGATATTATATTATAATATCAGAAATCCACCTCGTAAAAGGAAATACTAGTACTTTTTAATAATTCCAATTCATCAAACTTTAAATCAAAAACCTGAGCGCGACAAGATACGTAACAATTATGTCATTTGGATTGCAAATAAATGTTTTTTATTGTTTAGTTGATTGGTATGAAGGGAAGAAATCTTGATAGTTTCTTCTAGATAGGTTTAGGTTTCCTGACCCTTGTCGTTTCTATTAGTTCAATTAATCAAACTCATATTATTATAATCAACTATTGATTAACCTTATCTGTGTGGCAGACACAGATTATGCCCCTAAAACTCTTATTATAATACATAATTAAGCAACATTAAAATTATTTAAATAAAGTACGATTCTATCTTGATTCGTGTGACTTTTGCTTTCCAAATATAGATAGCAAAATCTAACTCATTATAAAAAGATCCAGTTGAATTCGAACACATCACTAAATAGTCAAATTCTTTAATATCGGCCTGAATTTTAAATTAAAAGAGAACCAATTTAATAATCTTCTTCTTTTGTCTCAATGCTCGTAATAATGTTCGTTTAGCTTAAGATGGAAACAGGCATCTGGGTTCGTGCCACGTGTCGATGTTGGCAGTTGAAAGGTTGGACTATTTTTTTGTTTGCTGTTCCAATGAATCGAAAAATCCAAAGTCCTTAAAAACAGCCCCAATAATTGCTGCTTTTTAGGGAGATTTAGAACTACCAACTTTTAATTATTTAATTGGCTGTTGCGTACCTATAATTAGATTTCTTTTCATTTTATAATCCTAACATAGTAACCTTAACCCTAGTTGATGAAATGCTTTTGTCAAAAGTTGACGAAAGATGGAAAGAATTTCGTTCCTGTTATTTACTCTCACTAGTCTATCAGCCACGCAATTTGTGTGGGACTATTTTATTTGTCATGATATTAAGTAAATTAAAATATACATAATAATACACAAATTTATGTAAGAGCTCGATAAAATAAAAAGAATTACATACATCAAAGTTATACTAGAAGACAGGCAAATAAACGTATAAGCTTTCATTAAACAATGTTAGAATACTATTTTATACATAAAAATTTATAAAACATATATTCCAAATTAATAGGATGTCATTTCAATTCAAAATCCATGAATTAATACGAATAAACCGACTAAAAAGAGAATTATGGCCGAATTTTTTTAGCCTGAATGATTCATAACTAAATAACCCAACAAGGGGTGCTTATTCGGGTATCGATTTTCGGTTAGCCGAGAATCGAAACCCAAAAAGCCAGTTATCGGTTAATCGATAACCAATTTTTTCGGTTTCGATTCGGATATCGGTTATACCCTTCAAATGAATTTCGGTTATCAGGTATAACCGATTAACCGACAGTTATAATCGATTAATCGAATATATATATATATATATATATATATAATTAATATTTGTAACTATTTAATTAAATATTATAATTTCGGTAATATTTGAAATAATTTCGATTATTTTCGGTTAATTTTGGTTATTTTCGATTAATTTTCATAATATTTTTTAATTTTTTTTAAATTTTAATATTAAAATTCGGTTAACTGCTAACCGAACTGATTAAACGAATCAGTATCGATTCCGATTAGCTATTTTTGTCCATTACGAGTTCAGTTAACCGAAATAGAACTGAATCTCACCCCTAACCCAACAATCCGATATGGTTGGCTCTGAATAGCCGAACATAATAGAACTGGCCCCAAAATTGACTAAATTAGTTGTATTTTTTTCTCATTATTTGGTTTTCAAACTTTATTATTTTGCAATCGACCATTGACAATAAACTGCCACACATTTATTACGGGGACCAATTTTATTTAATTGGTATGTAATATGAGCCACACTATATTGGCAAGGACCAATCATCATTTTTTTTATATAAATTTAATTAAATTGACCAAATATGTATTTCTCTATTGCATAGTTTTAAACACACTAATTAGACTAATCAAAATGCACAATAGTATTAGGTATAATCCATAACTACTACAAACGCAATTCTTCAACACCTTAAATTGATAAAAAACTTAGATCGGTTCTATTAATATATGTTGGGTCATGAAAGCAAAGTGTTAGGGGTATGGGTGGGGAATATACATGACTAAAAACTTTCGTAAGTTTTCAACAACCTTAGCAAAAAAGTGATAGTGTTATCTGACAAGTTAGCTGGCTGATATTGTTTATTAGATAACTTGACTTTAAGCTCAGACTCAACGTGTGTGCGGAAGGTGATAGAATAAAAAGGCTGAACTAAGTCCACTCAAAAAACTTGTATAGAGCTGTGTCAGATCAAAACTAAAACAAACAAGAAAGAATGAAAAACATCATATCCATGTAAGATGCTTAAAGTAAAGCAAGGTTATACAGTAAACATCAAAGCAATAAATAACATAGAGGTTTTCACATGGTTCGAAAAATCTTCTTCTACGTCCAGGACCTGATGAACATGTGAATTCCTTAATCCTTAAAAGAATTTCTTGTTTTATACTTCCAAGTGAAAGGACTTTAGATCCCACGAACATGGAATCATCCATCCATGGGTTATCAAACGAGGACCTATCTCCTTCTCGCTTTTACCCAGATTACATTTAGGGCTACTTGCTGCCATTGCTTTCAGCAGCTACACCTTACTGTCTACTCATGGCTTCATCCTAACTTTTATCCTCATCTTGGGCTAGTTATAACTACATTTTCAATTATCTCGAGTGTGTCCTTACAATGAAGAATAAATCTAAAGATAGACACACTCATATAAACTCTATTACAGATTTTACAAAGTAAGAGAAGTCAAGATAAACAAGGACTAGACCTATGTGATTTTACCATTGACGAAGTGGTAAGAACCTTGTACATTTAAGATCAAAATTATGTCTTAGTCTATTCTAAGTTGGAATGAAATATGGAGTTGTCTGTTGTGTCTTGTTTTGTAGGAGGTCCAACTAGCAGAGCTCCTATGGCAGGGAGCACATAAGTGTTGCATTTGCATACTGAAAGCGGTTTGATTGAGCTTATATACAATATTTCTTTTACCACTATTGCATCTCATATCTGAATTGTTTACTTGATTGCATATGTTTGTCCCTTTATCTCATATATAAGTTAGATCATACAGTGTGTAGTAGATCACAGAAGTCTGTATGATTGGTGAAACTTAATGAGATATAAAAAGAATCACAGCTGAGACAACTTAAGGACGAGTTGTCGGTATAGTCATGCATGTATAGATAAGAAGTGACTTGACTTAGTTGCTTGTCTATCTTTGTGCGTCTCGACGTATTGATGGATCACGATGAGATGAGTTCTTCTATCTGACCGTCGTGAAAAACCTAGATCTCGGTGACTTTACGTTGATCTAAACCTCGATAAGGCGTTATGTGAGTATGAGTTGTTGACCATCACTTTGACTTGCTATGGGTGAGAGCTACATGAGATAACCCAATATTCTCTGCATCTTGGGTGGTGGTAGTGCTTGTATGTCATGCTATTTGCCTGTATCGAGTCACCGTATCCGTTTAGGATGATGACGTCCCCTTAAGGAGCTCAAAAGGTTTATTGTACTAAACCCTGCAGGTTGAGTTATCTCAAGTACAATAATAAGGTTGAGTGGTACTACTTAAGGAATTAAAGAGATTAATTATTTTAAGCAGTCAGAACACTGTAAATAATTAATGGACGTGCGATATCTTAAATACGGGGATTCATAAAGTCTAAGTGCGAGCCCGACTCAACTTCAGAAATAACGGGGTAAGTCAGCATTTATTCTCTAGTGGCATGAATAAATGTTTATGAATTAATTTATGTTCTGGGCTAAACATAAGATAATTAATTTATTTGAGGCCCATCTTTACTCCTTGCATTTGATCCCTGGGCTGGCCATCAAGGCTTGGAGCTATGAGAAATTTCGTCCACCACATAGAGAGTCCATTTGGGACTCAGTTCTGATCATCTCTATCTGAAGAGATATTATTATATTTATTAGATATGCAGAGATCTTATCTAGATAGGATTTAGGGTTGCATTATAAATATAAGGTGAGAGAAAATCAAACCCTAATGCTAAGAGAAGAATTTCAAAAATTATACTATTCCAATAGTTAGGATTTTGAAAATCTCAAGGTGTGGAAGAATGCAATTTGAAGACTTTCCATAGATTGTCCTCACTCGACATTGGAGTTTAGCGATGGGATACGATCAAAAGATCCAAGCACGAGTATTGATCCAATTTCTTGCCTGACAAATTCGAAGGTAAACACGAGAAAACACCAACGTGTTGCAATTAATTATATAGGTGCATGCTAGGTATATAATCAATGTATGGTGAATTAAACATCCAAGATGGATCCTCGGGAGAGGGTTAAAATCAGATTTTCCTACAATAAGTGCTAGCTCTTGATTTTCTCTGTCACAGAGAACTCTATCTCTCTCTCTCTCTCTTCCTTGAGAAAGTCATGTATTTTTTGACGAAATGAGAACAAACTAGTTGTTGGAAAAGTTTGTTTGAAATTCAAATTCAAATTCAAGTCTAACAAATACGTCTGTTGGACTTATCATCATTCGCTTTGTCGCTTTGTGAATCAGATCGGATTGTTTAACAATCATCTGTATATTTTGTCACGCCCCAAAACTCAAATGAATAGATAACGGGGATATGACTTGAAATCTTGCTTATACTGAAAGAGGAGTGAAAATTGATTCTTTCAAATTTGACGAAGCTAAATTTTCGAGGAAAATATCGAGATGAGATGTTATTTCAAATAACAATATATAGCTAGTCCCCAAGATCAAAAGTTTAGTTTCGTACTCTGATAATAACCACAAATGACATTAGATAAAGCAGAAAATGGGAAGTTTGAGTTCAAGCTCAACATAGAGAAACATTAGGAAATGTAGTGTTATCTTATTTTGAAGGATTAGAAAGCTAGATAAAAGCTAGTCATTCAGCAGAAGTCAGATTGTGAAGTGGAACCCTAGCCTCAGCTCCGCCCCGTCAAGACCATCCAGTCAACCTGAAAACATTTGAAAAGATTTTTGGGCTGAGTACTAATGTACTCAGTGGGCATGCAACTTTTAACACATTTCACAAGATTAAAGCAGTTTATCCAATATCCCCACATAACGAAGAAGGTTCAAAACTAAAAGCCACTTCCCAGGTTATGTAAAACACTCATTTTATTATGGCGTCGAGATCACGCTCTCTCATTACTCTTATCATCATACTTTCCTTTTCGATCCGGGGCAGCGCCCTTAACGGATCTCGATCCCGGGAACATAGCCACCGTCGGATCCTGGGTGAAACCATTCATTTAGTGAAACCATTCATTTGGCTGTTTCGCAAGTGGAGATCAAGCCACCGCGATTCGAGCCCGTGCGCACAACCCTTAGTAAGTGTGTTAGACCGACTAAGAGCCACAATTGTTATATAAGAGCATTAAGCAGAAGCAGAGCGTAACAAAACATTTATACTGGATAAACATTCACATTTTAGAAATATTAGAGCATGTAACTCAAAATACTTTTGTAAAATAAGCCCACATCGAAGAAGCAACGGTTAAACTCGCCTTGAGTGAAGCGAAGTCAATTCCCTTGGTCAACGAAACCTACAAGATAGACTAATCTTAAAAGGTATGGCAATACTAGCCTTAAGTCTATAAATAAAGTAAGACTACTATTCCTAAATTCCTAAGTCCGGATTTTCCAAACTTTATAAAAAATATAGGGTCAAAGCTTAACTAAGGGTGCAATGATACCTTCGCTCGACATTATCTTTAGACTAAATTGATTTTGGAAAATCAATTTATCAATTAAAACTTATTAGTATTTGATATATATATATATATATATATATATATATATATATATATATATATACTAACATAATTAATTAACTATATTATTAATTAGTTTTGTTTTTAGTGTTATTTTATAATCTAAACATCATTTAATAAAATTTCCTTCAGTTAAAAGATTCACTTAACACAATTAAATATTATGTTAAGTTAAACCAATTTAAGATTTAATTACTAAACCATCATTAATCAAAAGCTTATTGTGGACCCAAATGAGGATACATTTAACTACAACCTTATATCTCTAACAGAAACTGTAAGTATAAGCCCAACAATTATTTAGGCCCATGCATAAATTATTAATTCAAAAATTAAAACAACCAAAACAAAAAGGAAAAGAAAAGGAAATGAAATGGAAATCTTTCTCTCTCCCTCTCTGTATTCATCGGTACCCCTCCCCAAACCCAAACAACAGATTTTCTTTTCCTTTTGTTCTCTCTCTCTATCTCTCTCTGTATCTCCCCCTTCCCCAGAACCCATTTTCTTTTATTCTCCCCTCTCTGCCGCCGTCGGCCTCCCTCTCCTTCTTCCTTCACCACCGCCGTCTGCCTCCCTCTCTCGTGCGCCGCCGTCGCCCCTTCTCCTCGCTACCGTCGCCCGTCGACCTCCCTCTCTCGCCTCCCCAGTCGCCGCCTCTCTTTCTGCCTTCACCACCGCCGCCGTCAACCACCGCCACCTACCACTCTTTTCCTTCCTCTTCCCTTCACTGCCGCCGACCCTCTCTCTTTCTCCAACTCACGCACACACACACTGGAAAACATACACACACGCACACTCTTTTTTTATTATTATTATTATTAATCTTTTTCTTTTCTTTTAGGAAAATGGACAGAACGGAGCTACCCGAAGCCACCGCCTCGTTTCCTCCCTTCGTTTCGACCGGTATCCAACAGTGGTCGCGTCCCACCATCCTCACCACTCCAACCCTCTTTTATCTCACAGACGTCTTCCACAATGAGAAGAAAAGAAGAGAAAGAAAGGAAGCAAATAAAGTGAAGGCTTCACTTTTAGTCTGATTTAAAAAAAAAAACAGCAAGATTTCTGTATCTCATTTGCATATTTCAGACTTATCACATATTGTCCTATTTTTCTCGCCTTCGAATTCTGTTGTTTCACTGGAGCCATATGTTATATTTCTTGATTTCTTAGCTTGTGATGAATTGCTTGCAGAACTTAAGTTGAGTTTGGTGTAGGTACAGTACTAAAATAATCCCAGATAAATTGTTCTACGGTTGGCTAAATAGCATGGATATAATATCTTTGAGTCCTTAGATGATTTGGCAGATATAAATAAGTAGAAGTTTAAGTGTGGACCTCAGTGTGTCTTTTGATGGTTTTTGCGTAGAGTAGAAAAGAGTCTCTGTCACCTTCTTTTTGCTTCTACATTAAAGAAACTAATGATTAGAATGCAGAAAAGTGGAATCAAAGTGTGGAAGGAAATAAAAGAAATCTTTACCCAAAAATGGAGTCTGCCGGGTGAATGGAAAATGGTAAAAAGAGAGAGGCTTTTATAGAAAGGGCTTTTACTGAAATGAGGAATGAGGGTCGACGTGGAGGACTTTGGTCCATATAAGGACTGTTATACATCCTATCAAAATTAAATAAAAATATATATATATATATATATATATATATATATATATATATATATATATATATATATCACAGATCTTTTATGATAAGGTCTTATTATAGTATTGTTTTTTGCTTTATTGTATTTTACAAAAGGCCCAAAAGCTTTTCGGTAAAAAAAAAAATGGGGTATTACATCCTTCCCCTCTAAAAAAAATTTCTTCCTCGAAATTTACTTACCTTAATACTTTAGTTCGGGATATTGAGCTTTCATTTTATCTTCTAGTTCCCAAGTGGCTTCTTCTACCCCGTGATGGTTCCACTTTACTTTCACTAAAGTAATCTGCTTATTTCTCAAAACTTGAACTTTTCGATCGAGTATCTCGACTGGTTTTTCTTCATAACTGAGGTCCTGAGCTAAAACCACATCATCATGTTTTATTACGTGTTTGGATCAAACAAGTACTTCCTTAATTGCGAGACGTGAAACACATTGTGAACATCTCCAATACTAGGCGGCAAAGCCAGCCTATAGGCCACATGGCCTACCCTATCTAGGATCTCAAAGGGTCCTATGTAGCGGGGTCGTAATTTACCCCTCTTTCCAAAACGAACGACTCCCTTAGAAGGTGAAACCTTGAGAAATACACGGTCTCCTATGTTAAATTCCAAATCTGATCGTCGTTTATTGGCGTAAGACTTACATGCATCTGCTTCTTTGATCTTACATCGATTTGGTCGACCTTTTCAACCATTTGCTGTACTAATTCCGGACCCAAAAGCTTTCTTTCACCCACTTCATCCCAATAAAGAGGTGACCTACATTTTCGTCCATACAATGCTTCATATGGTGCCATCCCAATTGTTGCCTGATAACTGTTGTTATAAGCAAATTCCACGAGGGGCAACAAATCCTCCCAATTGCTTCCTTTGTCGGCTATTAGCGCTCGTAACATATCTTCCAAAATTTGGATGGTTCTTTCGGATTGTCCGTCGGTTTGAGGATGAAAAGCCGTGCTGAAATTTAGCTTGGTACCCATGGCTTCTTGTAAGCTCTTCCAGAATCGCGAGGTGAATCGGGGATCACGATCAGACGTGATTGACACCGGTATGCCATGCAGGCGTACTATCTCTTTGACATATAACTTTGCAAGCCTTTCTAATCCGAACATCATTTGTATTGGTAGAAAATGCGCTGTCTTTGACAGTCGATCCACTATGACCCAGATAGCAGTATTTCCACGTACTGACTTTGGTAGGCTTACTACGAAATCCATGTTGATGTGTTCCCATTTCCATTCTGGAATCGGCAATGGTTGCAACGTCCCATAGGGTCGCTGATGTATTGCTTTGACTTGTTGACAAGCAAGACATCGTTCGACAAATGCCGCGATATCTCTTTTCATTCCTTTCCACCAGAATTTCTTTCTCAGATCCTGGTACATCTTTGTACTCCTGTGATGTCTTTGTGTAAGGTGTATCATGGGCTTCACTCAAAATTTCATTTTTCAAGTCTTCTTTGTGGGGCACACACAATCTTTCACCGAACATCAAGGCGTTATCCTTGGCTTCCGTGAATCCTTTGGATTCATTTGTCCTTGCAGCAAGACGCATCTTTTCTAAAAACCAATCTCCCCTTTGAGCTTCGATGATTCTCTCGTAGGTCAGGTACTACGGTTAAACTAGCCACACAAGTTGAAATTGTGTGCGGGGAGTGAACTATCTCTAGACTAAGCGCTGCAAAATCGCGTATTAGCCTTTCTTGTTGAGTAATGAAAAATCCCAATTTGGCTCTAGTCTTTCGGCTTAGGGCATCTGCTACTACGTTTGCCTTCCCTGGGTGGTAGTTGATGGTACAGTCGTAGTCCTTTACTAATTGAGTCATCTTCGTTGTCTCATGTTTAAATCTTTTGCTCGAAAAAGTATTTGAGACTCTTATGATCAGAAGATTTCACATTTAACTCCATAGAGGTGATGTCGCCAAATTTTTAGGGCATGTACGACTGCAGCTAATTCAAGATCATGGGTCGGGTAGTTTAGCTCGTGGGGCTTCAATTGTCGAGACGCATATGCTATAACTTTATTGTTTTGCATCAGTACGCAGCCTAATCCCAACTTTGAGGCATCGTGTAAACCACGAATCCTTCATTTTCCTTGGGATTGCTAAGACCGGGCGATTGTTAATCTAGTCTTGAGCTCCGAAAACTTTGTTCGCAATCTTTGGTCCAAACGCATTTGATCCCTTTTCTCAGCAGGTTGTGTCATTGGCCTTGCCAGTTTTGAAAATCCTTCAATAAATCTTCTGTAGTATCCTACCAAACCGAGGAAACTTCTGATTTCATGGGCGTTCGTTGGAGTCTTCCATCCTTTGACTGCTTCTACTTTAGCAGGGTCCACTTTTATTCCCTCGGCTGATATTATGTGTCCAAGAAACATGACTTCTTTCAACCAAAACTCACACTTGCTGAATTTGGCATATAATTTTTCCATGCGCAATGTCTCGAGTACAATGCGCAGGTGTTCCTTGTGTTGTTCTTCTGTCTTAGAGTAGATAAGAATGTCATCAATGAACACTAAGACAAATTATCGAGGTACTGGTGGAACACTCTGTTCATCAGATCCATAAAGACAGCGGGGGCATTTGTTAGGCCAAATGACATTACTGTAAACTCGTAATGCCCATAGCGTGTCCTAAATGCTGTCTTAGGGATGTCCTCTTTTCTCACCCTAAGTTGATGGTAACCGGATCGAAGATCTATCTTAGAAAATACACCACTCCTTTTAATTGGTCGAATGATCATCTATCCCGGGAGAGGATATTTGTTCTTTATC
The DNA here is from genome assembly GCA_036937905.1 of Salvia rosmarinus. Classification (NCBI taxonomy): domain Eukaryota; kingdom Viridiplantae; phylum Streptophyta; class Magnoliopsida; order Lamiales; family Lamiaceae; genus Salvia; species Salvia rosmarinus. Next base: position 22,720,466 of record CM072816.1, on the reverse strand, counting down.
GTGAGCTTGTTCAATTCTCCGTAATCTATACACATCCTTAGTGTACCATCTTTCTTCCTAACGAGCAGACCGGTGCTCCCATGGTGATCTGTTGGGTTGTATGAAACCTAGATCCAGTGAGTTCTTATGGCGAATCTTCTTCTTGTAATTACAGCGGGGCCATCCTGTATGGTGCTTTTGAGACTGGGGCTGCTCCGGGTTCCAGGTCGATCGTGAACTCCAATTTTCTGTCAGGCGGCATACCAGGCAATTCCTCCGGAAAAACATCTTCGTATTCACGAACCACAAGAACCTTATTGATCGTTCTCTCCTCCTTAGTTTTTCCTGTCAAGGTGACTAGGAAAGCTTGGCAATCTCTTTTTCTTAATATCTTAATGGCTTTCATGGCAGAAATCATTGGTACTCCCTTTCCCATTCTTATGCCATAATAATAGGCCTCGTGTTTCCCAGGGCATTGGAAGGAGATCCTTCTCTTATCACAAAGTATTATGGCGCCGACTTTTGTGAGCAGGTCCATTCCTAAGATTATGTCAAACTCTATCATAGAGATGACATATAAGTCAAGACTAAGCTTTTCGTAACCTATGTCCGGTTCTAAGTTCGAGATAATGTGTTCACAGACATTCGGTCCCACCGGTGTATTAATTAATAAGGTGTTATCGGTTTGGATTTGGAGTTAAACCTAATCCCGACAAGCGGCATGTGATATAAAAGAGTGTGATGCTCCAGTATCAAACAAAACTATAATAGGTACACGATCACATTAATCATACCTGCCAGATTTCCTTGTGCCCGAGCTGCTTGCTGTTGGTTTAAGGCATAGGCCCTAGCATTCGGCAGTTGTCTCTGATTGCCCCCTGGGCCTTGATTCTGCCGCGGTTGGTTCCCGGGTTGCTGCTGATTAGCATGGTTCCTTCTTGGTTTCCGGGTTTCGTTGTTGAGGAAATCCTCTATTCTTCTTTGGGCATCTTTGCAAAGAAATGCCCCGGTTTTCCTGATTAAAGCAAACATTCTCCCTTTAAACATGCTCACAGGTGAACCTTCTTGCATTTTGGGTGGTGCCCGTCCTTTAGTTTGAGGTTGTCTGCGGATCTTGTTGTTGTTGCGGTTCGATTCGGTTTCCAAACCAAGGTTTCTTTCCATTATTTAAGTTTCCGCTTCCTCCGTCCCACTTTCGTTTCCCTTTTCAAGATCTTGTGGTGGGTTGTACCCAGCTGCACATGAGCTTTTCCTTTCTCTCCGTGTGCTTGATGACTCAATGGTGAGGGCTATGCTCGATGTCTCGTGAATAAGTAAGATCTCCTCGACTCGCTAAGGAGATCGATATCTCATGCGCATGCACCATTTCGAACTTCTCAGGCGCTCGATCGGTGTCCACCGGATGTGGAGCGTACTTGATAGTTGATTGAAAGCCCTATCATATTCGGTGATTGCCAGTCCTCCTGTTTGAGATTCCAATTCATTTTGTTTCTTTTATGCATAATGACTGGTATGTATTTCTCATATAGTTACATCTTAAACTCATCCCACGTAAGATTTTCAAGTTCTTCCTCGGTCCCCGTGCGTTCATCGATTCCCACCAAAATCGACTTCTTCCACCGGTTGGTAGGTAGTAAGACGTTACTTTTTTGCTTATCTTCACAACGGATATAATTAAAGATCCGTTCTATGGCTCGTATCCATTTTTTACGCATCGTAGGGTCGCCAGCCGTCGAACATTGGGGTTTCTCTTTGCGAAAATTTTCTTCTATTAGACGGTTCGGTGTTGTTGGCGGGGCCCACTCTTCAATAATGGGTCCTCTCCACGCCCACGCCCACGCCCACGCCCACGTCCATTTCCACGACCTCGCCCTCGCCCTCGCCCTTGTTCTCTTCCGACCTCACGCTCTCACCTTCGTTTTCCATTTTCTAAATTGAGTTTTTATGGAAGTTAGTCAAAAGGGTTGTTCAGTGAATAATTACATACATATGCATAAAAAAAAATGATCTGCATAAGATAAAATCACACAACACATAATTTATAACATTTAAAAAGTGCCTCTGATGAGGACTGATTTAGTACAAGAGATTACAAAAGTCGTCTAGGATCAGGGTGTCAAGGTGAAGTCTAGGCTGAGCAAAAAGGTGCCAACTTCACGATCAAAAGGTTGGGAGGTCCGGCAAAGGGAACATCCTTGCCAACCCGAATCAGACATCAAGACTAAGAAACAAAACACCCTTCCTGACGATCTACGATATACTAGTCTAGAAAAGCAAGGGCTAACAGGTGCCCTAAACAGACTCTCTATTGATAGTCTAGTCTTGGTCTTCCTCTGGTTCTTCTTCTTCTGGATCTTCCTGGTCTTCTTCATCTTCACCAATGACTTCAGTCTTGGCTCTCGCAGGATAGCGGGGAATAGACCCAGGTGTTCTTCTAGGTCAGCTGGGTCTGCTGGAGGTAGTGCGAAGGGTTGACCATACTCTGCCAGGTCGATGCGATGCTCTCGACGTCTCCTGACTCGTGGAGGGGCTAAAGGTACGCCATTGTGAGACTGGCGGTCTGAAAGCTATCGTGGGGGCTCCTCGATGCGTGGTCGCAGAGTTGCAAGTCTCTGCTCATCATCTATGGGAACCCCAGATGGGCCTCCCTCATAATCATTTCTCCCCCGAGAGGTAGGGCAGGGGGGTGGAGTGGGTATCATCGTGAGGTGGCACCGCAGAAAATTTGGCACTAGAAACCGATCGGTGTAAAAGATACCGTGGAATTTCATCGAGCATGAGGGGTAGGCGAGCCATGATTCATCCATCTTCAAGATCCCGAGGCAAACGCTAAAAGTTTCGGAAGGACGACTCGTGAATAATTCAGTTGCGGCGTGTCCTCCGGTTGGGCATCGACCCATGGTTTCGATCTTCGGGAGGAGTTTCACTAGCCTTACCCAGCGTCGTAATCATCGAGTCCAAAGAAGGCGAGCCTCCCGCCACATGCTCGACGAACGTCTAGAAAACACCAAGAAGTTCGATGGGATCTCTCGGAATGTCCAAAATCGTCTCGGACGCTCCTCCTTCCAAAACGCTGAAACCAATAGTTAGGTGGGCGATGCGTTCGCGTGTAGTATGGTGAAGTCGAGGTGGATCCATCTAAAAGAATAAGTTGTTCATGAGATGAAAATTCTTAATGACAACGATGTAATTTAAGCAAAATCTTAAACATTAGAGTCTTGTTCCTATGTTCAAGAGTTTTCTACATAAGCGACTATTCTCTTATCCGTATTCTAGGTTCTTCTAATCAAAGCATTTTGATTGACAAAGTGATCATATCCTAAAATGACGATTGTGATACTCATTTCTTCACTGAAACCTTCAATATAGAGACACTAGATTGTCTCACACATACCAAACTTTGTTGGTTCAAAGAAATACCAAAGAATCCATCTCATTATTCTTGTTCCACTTGAGTCGTCATAGGTTCAGTCCGCCCCAAACACGACAATCATTTAATCATTGAAGTTCAATGACTCACATAATAGCCTTTATCATTATTCACTTTAAACGAACCTTTGTTGACCAGGCAGCGGGACGGTAGCTGAGGGCTAATGAAGTATTTCAGAAGTCCAGGAATACTATTATGGATTTGACGATAAAATAGGGATTACCAGAGACACGAAAGAAAACAGGTGCTCTGATACCATTCTGTCACGCCCCAAAACTCAAATGAATAGATAACGGGGATATGACTTGAAATCTTGCTTATACTGAAAGAGGAGTGAAAAATGATTCTTTCAAATTTGACGAAGCTAAATTTTCGAGGAAAATATCGAGATGAGATGTTATTTCAAATAACAATATATAGCTAGTCCCCAAGATCAAAAGTTTAGTTTCGTACTCTGATAATAACCACAAATGACATTAGATAAAGCAGAAAATGGGAAGTTTGAGTTCAAGCTCAACATAGAGAAACATTAGGAAATGTAGTGTTATCTTATTTTGAAGGATTAGAAAGCTAGATAACAGCTAGTCATTCAGCAGAAGTCAGATTGTGAAGTGGAACCCTAGCCTCAGCTCCGCCCCGTCAAGACCATCCAGTCAACCTGAAAACATTTGAAAAGATTTTTGGGCTGAGTACTAATGTACTCAGTGGGCATGCAACTTTTAACACATTTCACAAGATTAAAACAGTTTATCCAATATCCCCACATAACGAAGAAGGTTTCAAAACTAAAAGCCACTTCCCCAGTTATGTAAAAACACTCATTTTTATTATGGCGCCAGTATCACGCTCTCTGCTGTTACTCTTATCATCATACTTTCCTTTTCGATCCGGCGGCGCCGCCGCGATCTCGATCCCGGAACATAGCCACCGTCGGATCCTGGGTGAAACCATTCATTTAGTGAAACCATTCATTTGGCTGTTTCGCAAGTGGAGATCAAGCCACCGCGATTCGAGCCCGTGCGCACAACCCTTAGTAAGTGTGTTAGACCGACTAAGAGCCACAATTGTTATATAAGAGCATTAAACAGAGCAGAGCGTAACAAAACATTTATCTTGGATAAACATTCACATTTTAGAAATATCGAGCATGTAACTCAAAATACTTTTGTAAAATAAGCCCACATCAAGAAGAGCGGTTAAACTCGCCTTGAGTGAAGCGAAGTCAATTTCCTTGGTCAATGAAACCTACAAGATAGACTAATCTTAAAAGGTATGGCAATACTAGCCTTAAGTCTATAAATAAAGTAAGACTACTATTCCTAAATTCCTAAGTCCGGATTTTCCAAACTTTATAAAAAAATATAGGGTCAAAGCTTAACTAAGGGTGCCAATGATACCTTCGCCGACATTATCTTTAGACTAAATTGATTTTGGAAAATCAATTTATCAATTAAAAACTTATTAGTATTTGATATATATATATATATATATATATATATATGCTAACATAATTAATTAACTATATTATTAATTAGTTTTGTTTTTAGTGTTATTTTATAATCTAAACATCATTTAATAAAATTTCCTTCAATTAAAGATTCACTTAACACAATTAAATATTATGTTAAGTTAAACCAATTTAAGATTTAATTACTAAACCATCATTAATCAAAAGCTTATTGTGGACCCAAATGAGGATACATTTAACTACAACCTTATATCTCTAACAGAAACTGTAAGTATAAGCCCAACAATTATTTAGGCCCATGCATAAATTATTAATTCAAAATTAAAACAACCAAAACAAAAGGAAAAGAAAAGGAAATGAAATGGAAATCTTTCTCTCTCCTCTCTGTATTCATCGGTACCCTCCCAAACCCAAACAACAGATTTTCTTTTCCTTTTGTCTCTCTCTCTCTCTCTATGTATCTTCCCTTCCCAGAACCCATTTTCTTTTATTCTCCCCCCTCTCGCCGCCGCCGGCCTCCTCTCCTTCTTCCTTCACCACCGCCGTCTGCCTCCTCTCTCGTGCGCCGCCGTCGCCCCTTCTCCTCGCTACCGTCGCCCGTCGACCTCCCTCTCTCGTGCGCCGCCGTCGCCCCTTCTCGTCGACCTCCTCTCTCGCCTCCCCAGTCGCCGCCTCTCTTCTGCCTTCACCACCGCCGCCGTCAACCACCGCCACCTACCACTCTTTTCCTTCCTCTTCCCTTCACTGCCGCCGACCCTCTCTCTTTCTCCAACTCACGCACACACACACTGGAAAACATACACACACGCACACTCTTTTTTTTTATTATTATTATTAATCTTTTTCTTTTCTTTTAGGAAAATGGACAGAACGGAGCTACCCGAAGCCACCGCCTCGTTTCCTCTCTTCGTTTCGGCCGGTATCCAACAGTGGTCGCGTCCCACCATCCTCACCACTCCAACCCTCTTTTATCTCACAGACGTCTTCCACAATGAGAAGAAAAGAAGAGAAAGAAAGGAAGCAAATAAAGTGAAGGCTTCACTTTTCGTCTGATTTAAAAAAAAAACAGCAAGATTTATGTATCTCATTTGCATATTTCAGACTTATCACATATTGTCCTATTTTTCTCGCCTTCGAATTCTGTTGTTTCACTGGAGCCAGATGTTATATTTCTTGATTTCTTAGCTTGTGATGAATTGCTTGCAGAACTTAAGTTGAGTTTGGTGTAGGTACAGTACTAAAATAATCCCAGATAAATTGTTCTAAGGTTGGCTAAATAGCATGGATATAATATCTTTGAGTCCTTAGATGATTTGGCAGATATAAATAAGTAGAAGTTTAAGTGTGGACCTCAGTGTGTCTTCTGATGGTTTTTGCGTAGAGTAGAAAAGAGTCTCTGTCACCTTCTTTTTGCTTCTACATTAAAGAAACTAATGATTAGAATGCAGAAAAGTGGAATCAAAGTGTGGAAGGAAACAAAGAAATCTTTACCCAAAAATGGAGTCTGCCGGTGAATGGAAAATGGTAAAAGAGAGAGCTTTTATAGAAAGGGCTTTTACTTGAAATGAGGAATGAGGGTCGATGTGGAGGACTTTGGTCCATATAAGGACTGTTATACATCCTATCAAAATTAAATAAAAAAATATATATATATATATATATATATATATATATATATATATATATATATATATATATATATATATATCACAGATCTTTATGATAAGGTCTTATTATAGTATTGTTTATTTGCTTTATTGTATTTTACAAAAGGGCCCAAAAGCTTTTGAGTAAAAAAAAATGGGGTATTACATATTTGACTCTTCTTCATCAACTTCTTTCCCCGGTCTTCAACTGGGTCCATGTCTAATCTTGTGCTTTCTTTTGTAGACCTTCTTCTGACTTCATATTTAGGTAATATATTTTTTGACTGACTCTCGATATGGCTGAGCTTTTCACTGAGTCTTCAGGTTCTCTGAACTTCATGTATCAGTCAAAATAAGACTTAGATGTTATCCGATCATCAACTTTCCTTACAATCAGGTTTACCAAATCCTTTCAGAACTTAGTTTTAGGTGGTTGATCTTTTATCATTGGCTTTCGTCTGATGCTTTCAGCTGATATTGCTTTAATTAAGCTCATTTTTGTTTGCCTTTGACTTCGTTAACTCATTCGTCGTGTTGAGGGTGGTCTCATCTAACGAGTTAACTGACTCTTCACCTAGTTGAATCTCGACTGGACGTCTTTAGCTTCAGTTCCTCTTCATGAAAGGAGTCTGTCAGGCTGAACACAACTTCTTAAAAAGGTTGTTCCACATACCAAACATCATAAGACTTATCATTATGAGAGATATATTTTCATATATTTTTCAGTTAAGATTTTGATGTCTAATCAAAACTTGCTTCAATCCCGAATACCCAACAATATAAATAATTAAATTTTTTATCATATAATGATCAACTATTTTAATAAAAAATTAATTCAAAATTAAGAAAAATCGTTCACCAACTAACAGTAAATAGATCTATGTATCCAGTATTTCCAATGCTAGGATGGAGAAAACTTTATAACAAAACAAAAGGTTAAACAATTATCATTTTAAATTAACGAACTTTATATAAAAGAAATCAAATTTTATAAGAAGTTAAAACCACTATAAAATATAGAAATATACATCTAAAAATAGGTGAAAGTTATAATCAAATATAGTTATATACTCCCTCCCTCCTATCCAAGATGATATGTATTCGTTTTTAGGTTGTCCCATCCAAGATAGCATGTTTCATTTTTAGGAAAATAATTATCTCTTCAAAAGTTGTGGGATTAACCTACTTTTTTATCACTTTAATCATTTCGCCTAAATAATTGTGCCTAAAGAAATGAGTCGTATTGGGTGGGACGGAGGGAGTACAATGTATGGGTGAGCAAAATAACCGAAATTTGAATATCCAATCCGAAGCAAACCGAAATTTAAAATTCGGTTCGGACTGATATTTTTCAAATTCTTGGATTTTTGGATCGGATCGGATTTTTTAAATCTGAAAAAAATCCGAAAATCCGAATTATATATAATAATATTTATTTAAATATTTTTAAATCTAATATTAATATATATAAGAATTAACAAAAATGGTTCAGATTTTTCATAATTTTGGATTTTTCGGTTCGGTTCGGGATTTTTTATGGAATTTTTGGATTTTCGATTCGGATCGGATTTTCTCTCTCTCAAAATTCAGATTTTCGTATCGGTTCGAATTAGACAAAAATCTGAACCGAAATCTGAATGCTCACCCTATTATACATATATGAATAGTTTTTTTCTTTTTATTGGGTCTAAATATATAAAAATATACATTTATTTATGTTGGAAAAAAACACAGATAATTAAATTTTGTATCTTAGATTATTATATCTTTTCATATTAATTTTGATACTCATACAGTTTTGTCAAAAAACGTAAACAGATTAATAGATACTCTTAGTTATTAAAAATAAATAGATACAATTTTTTTTTCATAAATTAAAAATAAATCTTGGATGCTCAATTTGTATGTTTGTAAGCTCACAATATTAAATTTCAAACAAACTAAATAATATTTAATAGTTAGTAATTACAAACGTTAAAAAAAATTTAGTTCCTAGTGTACATATTCTGTTGTAATATTTATGAACTGTGATTCTGTGAATTGTGGATACACGGTAAAAAGTTTGATCACACTAGTATACTGATATTGATTTACTTAACTTTTGGTGTAAAATTAATGCATGGGAGAAAAATAGCATCATGTGATAATAATAATAATAATAATAATAATAATAATAATAATAATAATAATAATAATAATAATAATAATAATAATAATAATAATAAGTAATTCTTATCTTCATCTATGCAATCTAAATTCTTGGCAAATCGAAAATTTAAATGAAGATATTAGTGAAGGATGATAATTCGGTAACACTCGAATAAAATTGAAATTACAATTAGCATCAACTCCATCAATTAAGTAATTCTCATCTTCATCTAGGTAAAACGGAAATTCAGATGTTGTATAGAGATCGTGGAAAGTATTAGCAAAGGGACAATAACTCAGTAACACTATAAATTTAAGTTGGATGTTCCGATGAACGATAAAATACACATTATAGATTATTTGACTTAATTGTAGATTGAGTGAGTTTGTGGCTAAGTTTAACTAATAAATTTCAACAAATGCTTGTTAGATCGAAGTTTTCTTCTAATATAAATTGTCTACTGCAAGCCCGATCTGGAAAGGACAACATGAGTTTTCTCTTGTCTATGTGGCCGCAAACTATTGCCAAAAGGACAACATTTTGTTGCAATTTTCTCTCGATTTCAACCAGCCTACCAAATCAAAACTAATTTTGTATCGATTTGGCTAGTTTGAATATATGTGTATAGTCCAAAATGATGCAAAACAACGTATTATATGAATTTAGTGCTAAAATATATCGTTCTTACTTTTAAAACATCAATCAGTAACTTAGTGCTTAATTCAACATAACATGTCGCTTTGAGTTTTATAGATAAGAACTACATCGTACGTTTAGCACTTAATTCTTATACTATCTCGTACTACGTCATTTTGCTCATGTACTCCAAAGTCCAAATAGACACGTCGCTGCAAAATCAGCTTTGATTTGGTAACATGGTTAAAATCACGAGAAAGTTAATTACAATAAAATATAAAATTGCTGTCTTTAGAGGGAAAAAATGAAAGTTAATTTGCAAAACTAAAAATGGGCAAAACTTTATGTATTAGGTCAATCAACCCTATTGACATAATGTGTACATAAGAGGTAAAAAAATAAAGTAGCTATTAAGGCAATTAAGCCTATTGACATAAATGTTTACATAAAACCTAAGACGCAAAAAGTAAAGTAGCTCTTCTAATACTTCAAAAACATATACAGTCACTATACGAAAATGTCACTAGTAAAAGAAAAATATAAAATCTAACGGGATTCTGAATCACGTGAAATTCGATGATGACAAGAAGGTATGACTGGATTTCATTCGCCCCTTTACATCATCATACGAATGAGATTCGTATTCGCACTTTTTGCGCCTTCACCATAAAAAAATAAAAAGAATGATAAAAATACAACTAAAAGGTCAATATTGTCTCTTCACATCATAAAAATGGTTAGTACTTATACTTTTTAATGGGTAAAAGGTAAAACTATCCACTTCTCATATGATTTTAAACTATAGGTAAAATTATTTATATATGTTTTCAAATTTTGTAGCTACTATTTATTTTTACCAAAGCAAAATGGCTATTTATCACCATTGACTCTAAATACTAATGAATAATTGCTAATCACTTCGATAGTATTTTAATGAGATAAGTTATGTCGTGCACACTTGTGAATTGGATGACATTTAATGTTCGTTAGGAATTATTTTTGTACAATCACTTTTTTATAAATCTCGATCCTCCGGATGCCGGTCGACTAAATTGATATCACGGCCAGATGGCCACACTATTCACTTTCAAAGCCTCTGTTATCCACCTCCACCACCTTCTCCCCATTTTTCTCCCTTTCCTAACCCCAATTTCGCAATAGCTCATTCTTCCCAAGTCTTAGAAACAATAAAAAATAACTTTATGTATTTCTGTATGGATCACTACATCTATGTTCAATTTAGAAAATATGTTACATGAATCCGCCAAAAAATGTACCCAAGTTCCGTGTCGTTCCTCCCAAACGTAATAATTTCATTTCCACCTTTTGTGAATTACTCAACTAGCTTAATAATTATACATATTAATAAATTATAACTTTAGCATAAAACCGAGCTTATTAATTAATTAAGCCACATAAAGATAAAGTACGGATGACGAGTAATATAGAATTATTATAATAAAGAATAAAAATTTTGAATTATGAATTATGAAATCGAATTTGGGGATTTGGGTATAGCAACGGGTAACCAACAAGCGGGTAATACCCGATCCGGATCCATAACTTGACGGTCCGGATCCGGTCCGGTCTAATATTCTGGTCGGTTTAGAACCGTAACCAATATTAATTTATTGGTTTCGTCCGGTAAACCCACCGCTGACATCCCTAACTACATCTATGTTCAATTTAGAAAATATGTTACATGAATCCGCCAAAAAATGTGTATGACTAAGATCTTTGATACAATGCATTCGCGGGTCATGTGGTATTGCAACAAGAGACATATCTTATATCGTGTACTCTTTTTCTTGTCTAAATTTTCACGTAAGCTTATATCATGTACTCTTTTTCTCGTCTAAATTTTCTCCCCAAATTTCCAGCGAGCTAACAAGCCATGAACATCTAACAATAATGTCTAAAAGGACATAATTTATTTTGTGGACATTATTATATGACATATAGTAGGACTTTTTCACACTCATTCAATATTTCATATTGTAATGTTTAGATTCATCTAGCTAGATGGTGAATGGATATTGATCCTTCTACTCTTACCGTTTCTCTTTGTACCGTATTTAAGCTTCAATTTATTGATATTTTAGTGTAATCTTGACATATTGACATGATTTACGACAACACTGATTCCTTTGTTCAAGGGCTAAACTCTTACTACTAACATTAATTTCAACTATTTGCATGTCAAGGCATCTAAATAATAAATGCTACAAATATCACGTGTCGATTTGTAAATAATTGTATTAACATCAAATCCGATGACACTGAAAACACTGAAGAAGTAGATACATGTCGACACGGTATATTAGATGCTACAGGCCATTAAGTTTACTTTATCTCAATCGATTGAGACTTATAACTATTTGATCTCAATCGAATGGGACCCATCATTTTTCATATGACATCATCATCATCATCATCATCATCATCATCAAGGGGCGGTATGTAGCAGAATGGACCGCAACATCAAATTAACCATGTCGACACAACAAATCGATCAGTTACTGTGGTGTCACTCAATTGTTTGGATTAATAGTTGTCCAAATAATAATAATAATAATAATAATAAATTTCTTTTTCCCAAATGTAATAATAGGCGTTAAAAGGATGTTGATTAGATATGCTTGTCCCACCAATAAATGTAGGCTGCGAGCCTGCGAGCTATCAGCTAGCAGCACCTAATATGTGAAGAATGAGAAGAACTTTTTGCATGCATATGCATATGTATATATAGTTCAATAAATTATCATGCAAATAAAATAAATGTTGAACTTAGTAAAGAAGATTGAAGGAATAATATCTTGTTAAAACGAAGACATATTGTAAATTTTTTGGAATCCTAACAAAAATGTAACCTTATTTTGGGCAAATCATTTGGGAATGAATAAGATACTCTTAAGTTCTTTTTTTGAATCTCTTTTGTGTATTACAACTCAAAAGTTCATTTACAATATGATTAATGTTCATTACTCATCTTTTTGATTAATTACGGATCGTATGATGCATCTGTGATTAACGTTCTTGGTTTATGATTCACATTCGCTTACCCTTTTTCAATCTTTTAATTTCATTTATTACTTACCAAATCACATTTACGATTAATGAATTTTTATTTATTACTCACTAAATCACGTTTACGATTAATGTTCATCATTAATTCACTAAATCACGTTTACCACTGCAAAAAATTGACCCAGACATCGACGGAATCAACGACGGACAAGGATTCATCGACGATCAATGACAGAAATTAAGGACAATGGAGGTAAAGACCAATCTTGTCTTGTCAACATTGACCAGTCGCCTATGGACCGTCGACGGATGTATGGCCGACGGACACATGTCCGTCGTAAATTTCATATTTTTTGAATTTTAAAAAAAACACTTAAAATACAGTTTCTCGACGAATAGGTGTCTGTCGGCCCTTCGCTGTCGATGGTATGTCCGTGATCTGTCAGAGGGTTTTAAAACAAATCGGGCCCTTCCCCCATTTTCAATTTCATCTTGAGCCCTAAGTCATATTACACCCACTATCGATTTCCTCTCCCTCCATCATTGTCGATTTCAAGGCCACCTCACCGTCACCGCCCGAGCCTCATTATCACCTCATTCAGCTCGTCCGACTCCGGTGCCCTTATCTCTCAACTCGTCCGTCGTCATCGCCGCCTTGCTCTCTCACCTCATCGGAAGTCGCCGCCTCTCTACCATCTCGCTGAGAAAGGAGTCGCCGTCTCTCTGCCATCGACACCAGCTCCCCGCTGCCTCTTGCTAGCAAAATCCACCACCGCTCTCCTTGCTGCCTCATGTTGCCGGAAGCCACCGCCTGCTCCCCCCATCATCGTGCTCGCTGTCATCTCCCTCCAATATAAGGTATATCGGTGAGTGAAATTTCTCTTTTCCATGGGATTAATGGTATGAATTTAATTATTGTATGAATTGAGTACCATAGTTTAATTCTTGTTGATTAATGATATGGATTTAATTATTCTGTGAATTGAGTAGCATGGTTTAATCCTTGTTGATTCATGATATAGATTTGATTAATTTAGGAATGTAGTCGCATGATTTAATTCTTGTTGATAAATGATATGGATTTGATTATTGTATGAATTGCTTATTAAGTTGAACAAGTCTATGAAGTTCTTCCCATTTTTTCTATTGTATATTTATTATGAACTCCAATAGTTGTTTGGCTCATTCATTAGAGTTGGGTTAGAGTTGATTTATAATTATTAGTGAACAATGATTGTTGTGTTTGATACATATTTTCGATGTGGAGAAACAGCTGAGGGAGGAACAAGATGCACAGAAACAATTGGAAAAGCTGCAAAAACAAAAGGACGACGAGCATCAGACGTTGAATGCACGCTTAGAAGCTCAATAGCAAATATTGGACTAACTTCTTGCACACCACCACCACCACCACCACCACCACCACCACTACCACCACCTCTCCCATCTTGATTATATTATCATCATGATACATTATTTCTTGCTATCAAATCACTATTTAAACTTTTTATTAATTTGATGTATGGGTTATATTTTGTGTTTCTTCAATGTATGGATATATATTTTGTGTTTGTTTGATGTATCAATATTGAATTTGATTTGAAATTTCATGTTTGTTGTAAAATATTGAACTATTGGATGGTACTTCAACAGGTAGTTGATAATTAGATATGAAAAATAAAATAAAAATCATGATCTTTTTTTAAATATTACATGTGAGTCCATCGTTGATCGCCGACGGAAACTGCCTCCTACACCCAAGAGTAACTCAACGGCAGACGCTCTCCGTTCGTCTGCCGTAGTTGATCAACAACGGACAGTCCATCGGTGCTTAGTCGGGATTAGGTCGGCAACGATCACGACGCACACCTTCGCCAACGGCATACACCGTCTGAATTCCATCGGTGAATCAACGACAAACGCCCAATCCATCGGTGATCGAAATAGCAATTATTATAATGGCGTCGGGCTTCCTCGTGATTCATTTTCCCGATGAAATTTTTCAATTTTTCGACATCATTTTCCATCGATGGTCGCGCTAATTTTTGTAATGTATGATTAGTGTTCATCATTCACGGCGGGTTCCATTTCCGGTCCCTGCCAACATTTTCCGTGTTAAACTTGTGTCCCACAATTAAATTATTATTTGAATCATATTTATTAATAAAAATTATAACATAATAAACCCAAATTAGTCTTTATTACTAAGCTTAAAGAAACATATACCATAATTACGGAATTATACAATTCTAATATAGTCAATGATTCACTAAAAAAGTAAAATTAAATGCTAAAAAGTAATTATAAACCCTAATAAAAGTTAATCATCGTAATTAACAGTTGCAAATTAAAGTAAAACACATGAAATCGTAATTGAAATAAATAAATAAAAACTAATAACTAATATGGTACACTAGAATACTAAAAAATGAGATAGAGGTCCTAATGGGTTCACGTTAGGCTTTTTGATGGAAAACCAAAATCTATTAAACTGAGCAACTTTTTTCCTGTTTCTTGCAGAAATTGAAAACACCTATTTTCACAAAGTAATTTAGACACATCTCCAATATATGGTGAGCTCACAAACAGCAATATCTTTTTTTAATGCAGAGTATCCTTAGGAAAGTATAGTGTAGCTCAGTATATACTGTTGAAATTTATACATTATAATGATACCCTATATATTAAATTTATAGTTCATTTGCATTATTTATTAAGTAATGTTTTATATATTATTGTCTAGTAAAATAGTAAAAAAAAATAGTATATTGACTATAGTGTACGTATAGTGTTTAATATAGTAGAACATTGTTGAGTGTTGAGGCTTAATGGCAATGGACCGGATTTGGACCGGATCTTGTTAGGTCCAGATCCGAATTTTTTTACTTGGGTCCGGATCCGGCCCAGATCCATTGGATCCAAAAAAATTAGATCCATGAGATTCGCAGGGTCCATGGTCTAGACCCGGATCCACATATTTTCTCTTCTAAAATAAATCCTAAATCAATTATAATTCACAGTAACACCATAATAATAATCTAAATATACAATAATATTATAATGATTATTTAAAATTTCTACAATCATCACTACATAAGAAGATATTAGTTACAAATTTACTTTGTTTTCATGACATCAAATAATATTACAATAGGAATAGAAGTAGCATATATATCTTAACAAATAGACCACTCATATCTAATTCATATATAATTTTTTTCAAATTCAAGGTATAATTTTCTAATGTTATTGACCTACCATCCAATTTTATAACATAGTTTATCCAATTTTGATTAGAAAGAGAAATAATATAATATACTTATAAATAAAATAAAAATAATATATATATGGACCAGATCTGGATCGGATCTGGATCTCAGAAATCAAGATCCATAAATCGATCCTGATTTTAAATGAATGATCCGGATCCGGTTCACATCCGTTGGATCCTATTTTTTGAAGATCGAAATCCTGAAAAATGGATTCGATCGGATCCAGGATCCACTGCTATCTCTAGGCTTAACTTACTTCTTGCATCAATAACTGTCAGAATCCTATAGAATAATTATACAGTTTGTTGCAGTTGTATTAGTGAAAGAGCTGTCAAAGGCATCGAAAAGGCCAGCCCGACCTGATCCAAAGGAAAAATTGGCCTGGACCGGCACCACAATTTGGTCCGGCCTAAACTTTAATGGCATCACTTAGAAAACAAATCTCAGTGCATTCAATTTAGGCGGGGCCAAGCTAGCCCCAGTCCACGGCCCAAAATGAGCAGTTCGAGTCAGTCTAAAAGTCAATCGAGCCTAAATTTTAGTAGCCTATCCCGACTTGAAATCAGATCGGTCCATCCCAATTTACACACATCAAATGTATTGCAGTACTAGGTTTTACACATATCATTCGCCTGTATTAATATCAATAGGGATGTGAGTGTAATATACATCAAAGAATTATCATAAAAGCTTTCCTCGGCGTTTTGTCTTCCTTCATGTTTATGTTTTTCAAGTGTTTCTATCGAATAAATTTCGACACTAACACAAATCTATTATTTCGTAAACAAATAAATTATTTGTTGTAACTTGCAAAAGAGATGTTATAGATGAGATCTGGCGTGACAAATGAGTTTGCAGCGATATATTTTATAGGGATGGTCTCCTGCACGCGCGAGTGAGACCACCCTATTAATTAATTAATTAATCTTAACTAATCACTTATTAATTAATTAATCTTAATTAATTAATTATTTAATTCTAATTAAAATTAATTAGTTTAATAAAATTTATTGTAAATTAATAAATAATAATTTTGAATTAATATATCTTAATTTTGAATTAATAAATTCTAATTGTGAAATAATAAACTCTAATTGTGAATTAATAAGCCCTAACTTTGAATTAATAAACTCTATTTGAAAATAATAAATCCTAATTTTGAATTAATAAACCCTACTTAAAAATAATAAACACTAATTTTGAATTAATAAACCCTATTTTGAATTAATAAACCCTAATTGAAAATAATAAACCCTAATTTGAATAATAAACCCTAATTGTGAATTAATAAACCCTTATTTTGAATTAATATGAATTAATAAACCCCACTTGTGAATTAATAAACCCTAATTATGAATTAATAAACCTCAATTATGAATTAATAAACCATAATTATGAGTTAATAAATTCCAATTTTAAATTAAAAATTAATAAATTTAATTATACATTAATAAAATCTAATTATCCTTACTCACCATAATTAATATATAATCATTTTAACAAAAAAAACAAGGGGGAGCTCACGGTGAGGCGGAGCTCACCCAAGTTTTTGTCTATTTTATATCTTTGCAAATATTAATGGATTACTTAAGCCATATTTGCAACCAATATTATATGACAGCAATTACAGTTTGACCACCTTCGCTGCTAATACCGGATCCAATTTACAGTGGAATTCTCTGTGATTATTCCATACCATTAAACTGTAATATTGATTAGACATATCGATTATGATTCACTTTTCATATTTAGGAGATGATTATTGCTAATACAAATGGTTTGATTGACAGGTTATGTTTCCATGCAACTAGCATATGTGATTTAGTTTTGTAGTTAAAATCAGCAGCGAGTATGCTAAATCTCAGCAATGGAAAAATAAAATAAATAAGTAATTCTCTGAAGTAAATAAACTTTAGAAGCAGTGACGGAGCGACTAAGGGGCCTGGGGGCCCATGGGCCCCCCAACTTTTTTCGAAAATATTAGTATTATATACATATTTTACAATTCAGAAAGTTGTTATAGTTCAATTGGTTAAATGCCTTGGAATCGTTCCCAAAGACCATGGTTCGAATCTTGTTGCTGACATTTGCTATTTTTTCATTTTCCCCTTTTCAGCTCCTCTTTTCCTTTTCCCAGTTTTATTATTTTTTCATTTTCTCAATTTCTTTTTTATTTTTCCCTTTTTCTCTACTTTATGCTCTTTCTTTCTTTTTCTTTATTCTATAATTTATTTTATATTGATAAAAAAAAGATATATGCAACTATGATCAATTTAATTTTTAAAAAGATTATGATAAACTTATTCTAACAATTATACATGATATTTATTTAAATTTTAATAAGCTTTATACGTGAATTAATATGATCAATACAAGTTTTTATTTATAACTATTATTGATTGATTGTTTAGTTGTTTGTTAGTATCTTATTATTTTATCTTTGCAAGATATTAAAATATAATGAAAAAGAAATTTAATATGAACAATTACCTCTATTCAAATAATATTATATATTATTTAAATTATTAGTATTTTTAATTTTATTTTTAAAATTATATTTTATTATCTTTTAAAATTATAAATAGTTGGACCCCAAACAAAAAATTCCTCCCTCCGTCACTGTTTAGAAGTGATGGTGAAATATATAATGCTAAATTAAAGTTTTGGTTTATGGCGGCCAAATCTTTCTGTGGAACGAAACACAATCCAAGCCAACAGTTAAGTTTTTCTTGGAATTTAATGTAACATCATTAGAAAGCGTAACAACGGAAGAAAATATGATAAAATGATAAGTTTTTCTGTTTAGGGGTTCAGTTAGAGAAGCGGGGTAAGAAGAGACAAGGAAAGCAGCATTAGTTCATTGAGGTGATGTAAGAAGAGACAAGGAATGCAGCATCAGTTCATTGAGGTGTGGTCTCCTTCTTCGCCTCCAAATACCTAGGATAATACAAAGATCAGTTGCATAGATGCAGCTTGACCTCACCTTAAGCAACCCCGAAAAAGCAACGACTCTCAAGAATATGTTATTGGGAAATAACCCCTCAGTTTTGCATGTCGTTTTTATGATTGTGAGAGTAAAAAGCAATTTAATTTTTGTTTTTCAATCACAAAAGACGAAAACTCAGAGCCAGATCGGTCAGCTGACTTTATCAACATATCAATAATCAAATATAACTAAGCAAGGACCTTAGTAGAAAATCGATACCATTCTCAGCTGGTGAACCATCGAAATTGTTGGGTTTGGAGGTTATTAAATATATAGTATGACGAACTTACCCTTGACCCTTGGCCCAACGAGAGAGTTGATAGAGTTGCACGGTTTCATTTGAAGCATGGCAGGCAAGTAGCAGGTAGTTACGAGGCTGAACCATCCAAGCAAACCTCATGAATAGCGCAGAATATACGCACATTGCTGCCTTGATCAAAAGAAATGTTATTGACACCAGAAACAAAGTAAAGAGATCACATCCTAAATTCAAATCTATACCTGCAGTCATGTTGCCAGATATCATTTCCGGAGGTTTCTTCATGTCCACCAATCCCTGTGAAGTGTGAAGCCAGTTAAGGATATTTTACACAATTTTATCATCCATAATTAATTGTAAATTTGTTAGCTCAGTGCAGAAGCATACAGCAACCACAAAACCCCAGTTGGCTATTGGGCCCCAAAAGTGAGTTGTTTTTGGACCAACAGGACTGTTCAGAAACGACTTGAAGGAAGCCATAAATGAGTCGATTGACAAATCTGCATAAAATTACAGGAAATCCTGAGACATATAGATATATTAAATCAAAACATAAGTTAGAGAAGAGAATATCATCAATCTGCCTAAAAGAAAAGGCTTGAAATATGAACCTTTATTCAAATTCATTGTCTTTTTTCAAACTGCACTCTTTGGTATTGAGTAACAGAGAAAAAAGAAGGGACATGTTGGGAAAATAAGCATGGAGATAGAAATGTGAACTTTATGCAATTCATAGTATGTTTCTTCACAAAACAGTCGAGAAAAGAGTAGGCAACATTTGCTTTGCAGCTTTTTCTCTTGATCCATATCAAAAAGACAACGACAATTTTGAACATAGTGATAATTTTCAAATAAAATGAAATTTATCAGGTAATTAGTGTAATTCAAGATGTTTTAAGAGTCGAGAAATGTATGTTTCAAAACTTGGATTTCTAGAATGCTTCAAGACCAACCAGAGCTAATGCATATGAAGTACATTGTCCCCCCACCCCCACCTCCACCTGTTGGCAGAATACATTAGCACACCTGAAGTTAGAACCATGAAAACTCAAGAAGCTCATTCAGAAGCCAAAAGAGCAAGATGAAATGTTCAATGTGTATACGCACATGTTAACATACATCTTCACACACACACACACACACACACACATATATATATATATAGTGAGGTTCAAAATAAGAACTATTTTTAATGTGAGAACTAAGAACCACGAAAATTAGCTATGAACAAAATGAATTCGCTGTGAAATTTAATGCATCATCTGAGAAAGTTACTGAATCCAAAAATTGAAATTTTCATTCATGTTCGAATTCCATAGTGGGCGAAAATTCTTATTTATTTGGATTTAGTAACTTTTCCAAATGATTCATCAGCTTTCACAGCGAATTCATCATTTTTGGTTCTCACGTTCTCACGATAAAAATGGTTCTTAACCCTAAGGCTCTTGTGCTTGTAATTAGCAAATTCAGGGAGATCCCTGAATCATGCATGTAGAAGTACTAAATGGTCTAGATAGTTGCAAAAATACATGCACAAATGTGGCCAATTATCAGGATCACTGGCATTCACATAAAGTTCCCCCAACAAAAGACCAATTATATACGTATCAACTTTTATTTTATTTTATTTTTTCTAAGAAGAAAATATGTATTTATCATAAGAAAGTATAGAAAATTGCAATGGCATCGTAGTGCATACAATCTTCTTCATACAAAAAGAAAATTCAAATACATCAAGGAAAACATAACAAAACAAAAAATTCGACAAAATCATCTAATGCCAAGGCAAGGGACTGAAAGCTCGCACTTCAAATGCTAGAAAATCAACCACATATCCAAATTCTCCGCAAATGTAATGAAGAACCAAGATGTAAAATCCAAAACTGCACATAAGAACCTCAAAAACATAGCCTTAAAACATACTGGATGGAAAGGAGTCAAAAGACTCCCAAAGAAGCAGAGAAGAAATTTTTACTCAAAATGAGGTAAGAAGACCACACAGAAGCGAAGAAAAGGAAAATTACTCTCACATAGGGGAGAAAGAATAAACTACTCCCATTTAGAAAAAGAAAAGGCCACAAACCTCATCACTACCCCAGCCCATCCGACATCAATGGAGGAGAGGAAAGAAGTAAAGGTTGGTGGTTCGAAATTTGGAGTATGGAGTAGGGGAGAATTTTTAAGAGAGACACTATGCGAGAAGGTGAATGTGTTTACATAACAACTTTTATTCCAAATGCCTAGTAATATGTGAAAAGTCTACTGATCCAAACAGATTTATCACCTACACACATGCCACACGAAACCCAAAATTTGTCAATCACGGATTAAAAAACAGTTCTTTGGACCCATCAACACATTTCAGAAGTCCAGGAAATTAGCAAAGCCAGAATGAATATCCGTTAAAGGAGCAGTTAGCTTTCTCCATCCCAATTAGTGTTTTCCAACATCAGTAAAAGCTAAGTTTAAACCAATCACACAGATGTTGGACCTCAAGAAGTTACATACGGAAATTAGTCAGAATAATTGGCATCACTATCAAATCAGACAAAAAAAAAAATCATGAATCATTCCAAATTTCCCCTAGTTCAACCCCCATCTTATTTCCTTCAGCAAGAACAAAATAATTCAATCAAATACAGAATAACAAAATTATCTCAGTTTATGTAGAAAAATAACAATTACATGAACGACAATACCTAAACCCACATAAACATATCATCTGTTCATCCAAATTGTTTAAACTTCCAAAATTCGTAGAGAAACAGGCGTGAAAATTATCAAGCCCCAAAATAAAAGTTCCATAAGTATCGACAATATATCTTTAACAAAAAAATAAAACGCACGCATGGCTCCAAATGCACATGAGTGTGTAAAGGTCGTACCTCGACGCAGATTTTATGTCACTGCTTTGTGTGCGAAACCGTTCAGAGAGGTGTCTCAGCTGCCAAAACCGCTGTTAGGTCGTGGCCACACTCTAATTTAGATGAGAAGGGAAGATAATAAAGATTTTTTTTTTTTTTTTGAAAGAGAAACATATTATTTAACACGAACATGGGGTATGAAGAAGACCCTCCACAAAGGACGGGGGTTCTTCCCAGACATGCGGTGTATCAAAATCGGTAGCCTTCCTTGCTAACCTATGAGCTATAATATTAGCATTCCTACTAATACCCTTGACAAAGACATTAACACTATTACGTAAAAGCTCACGATGATATAAGCAATACAACCGAGCTCGAGATATTCTCACATCCAATTAATGGCGTTGTGCAATCCGTCGTCACTTTCGATGCTACAATTTCGATGTTAAGGCCGATAATCCACGATAGGCTTCGTGGATGCCTATGATTTCACCTTCCTCCACTTTCACCCACCTTGCTTCAAAATCGCTCGTCAGAATGAAGGAGCCTCGTGATCCCTAAACAAATGCCAATACCAAGGACTTTGCTCTTTGAAAAAGCGGCATCAACATCAGATCTATACCATCCCACGCTCAAATCATGCCACCTGCGCACCACCCTATTCACGCCCTCCGCACCCTTCCCTAACTCGCGAAGTTACCCGAGTTACCTTCCACCCTCCCAACAATCCAAGGCAATGGTGCAAGTATTCGAGGAGTCTGATAAAACCCTTCCAAATTGCATGGTTTCTTTCTTTCCAAATTTGCCAAAGAATCATCGGCTTTTGCATGCTCGTCATTACTACAAAGGATCGAGGATGAGGAACACCGCCTCGAAAGATGTCGCCCTCCTCTCCACGCCACGATAAACCCGTCCTGTGCCCACCTTCTTCCAACATGCAACGCAAATGGATGTGAAATGAATGAACGCCACACAGTCTCAATTCCTCTTTTACAAACCCCACAACCTCCATCCACATTAACTCCTCTACTCCAAAGCATAGCTTTCGTAGGGAGATTATCTCACGCCTACACGTAAAGATCTTAACCTTCTCCCAGAATCAGAAATTCCAGATTTTAGTCCATCTTCCATCAGTTTCTGCATCCTCGTTTATGGTGAGGGAGCACGCGAGCTGGTAGGCAGTCTTCACCGAGTATACACCATTCTTGGAAAAGTGCCAAATAATTCTATCATCCATAGCAGTCGGCGGAATGGGAGTATTGATAATAATATCAGCTTCCCCCTCTTCGAACAATCTCCTAATAAGCTCCACATCCCATCTTTGCTGACCTGAGATCATCAGATCCTCCGCCTTCAAGTCGAGGAGCTCCCCCTGCGGAATCTTGGTCGAGAAAAAATTTTCGTCACGGCGAAGCCATGGATCAAGGAGGGGTCTAATCTTCTTCCCATTTCCTATCCTCCACCTCGCACCCCGTCTAACCAAATCTTGCGCCGCACAAATGCTTCTCCACGTATAACTTGGGCTATACCCTAATCTTGCCGAGAAGAAATCACCCTTGGGGAAATACTTAGCTTTTAAAACTCTACACACAAGGGTATCCTGATCCGTCTGAAGACGCCAAGCCATTTTACCCAACATGGCCAGGTTGAAGAGCTGAAGGCTGCGAAAGCCCAGGCCTCCCTTTTTCTTATCAATGCAAAGACGCTCCCATCTCATCCAACAAATACCCTCTCGACTCGATTTTTACCCCACCAAAACTTGTTCATCATTCTTTCCAAGTCATCCGTAACACCTATCGGAAGGAGAAAACTTGACATACAATACGAAGGAATAGCTTGGGCCACCCCCTTAAGAAGCACCTCTTTTCCCGCTCTGGACTGATTCTTCCCTTGCCAACCTTGAATCCTCTTCCATAGCCTATCCCGGAGATGCTCGAAAATCTCTCTTTACGTCCCACAAGAGAAGGCAAGCCGAGATACCTCCTCAGATTTAGAGGATTGGAAATCCCTAATATTAGATAAGCACATCTCTATCGGGCCTCATCGACGTTTCCATCAAGAAAATGCCCGACTTAGAGTAGTTAATAGCCTGTCCCGACGCCGCCTCAGACTCATCTAACAGTCGCCGAAGGTTCGAACATTCCCCAGAGGTTGCTCTACAGAAAAACATGCAATCGTTGGCAAACATGAGGTGCGATATAGCCGGCCCCGTTCTACCAATTCTGATTCCGTGGAGACCTCCCTCGGCAACTTCATAATTCAGGCCGCCGATGCACCTCAAGACAAAGAATGAAGAGGTAGGCGACAAGGATCCCTTGTCAAGGCCCTTCTCGGCTTGATCGGGCCAACCAAATCACCATTCACCAAAACCTTGTAATTAACCGCTCTAACACACATGCCCATCCAATGCCTCCACTTCTCATGTAATCCCAACCTTTCTAAGACAAAGATCCAGATATTCCCAATCGACTCTATCATAGCCTTGCTAATGTCAACTTTGAGCGCTATCTCTCCCAATTTTCCCTCGTTTCACGCTCATGCAAATGGATAGCTTCAAAAGCAATCGTAACATTGTCTTGGATTGCACGACCTTCCACGAAAGCAGATTGAAAGGGCCGATCAAAGATGGCGTAACTTTCTTAAGTTCTATTGCACAAGATCTTCGAGATAATCTTGTAGAAAACATTGCAGTCGATATGGGTCAAGATCTTTCATATTAGAAGGCCGCCATTTTTGGGATAAGAACAATGGTAGTATCGTTAAGTCCCTCCGGAGGCTATTGCCATCCAAACTTACACCGACTGCTCAAATATATCATCCTTCAAAAGATCCCAAAATGCTAATAAAATTTTGGATTAAACCCGTCCGGACCGTGAGATTTATCGGGTGCATCCGAAGAGAGCCTCTTTGACTTCCTCTATTCGAAGGGACCTAGTAAGCCTCAATTCTCAACTTCTAAATAATGGGTCAGATTTCGCTGAGCACAAGTCCGTGGTTGTGTTCGATGTCACCGAGACAAAGAGGTTAGAGAAATAATCCAACACCTCCATCTTAATATCATTGGTGAAGAGGTCCAGAGCCATCACTTTTTGAAGATTATGGATTTTGTTAACCCTTTTACGAGCCGATGCCATCGCATGGAAAAATTTAGTGTTGCGGTCTCCCTCCTTCAACCAATGCTGCTTAGCCCTTTGTTTCCAGTGGCTCTCTTCTTTGATCATCGAATTTGAAGCTCTTCCGAGCCCTTACCAATTCAGCTCCCGATCGCACATCAACTTTTCCTTGAGGAACCGATTTTCGCCAAGGAAACACTTCTCGCCTCGTCCGTATCTCCTTCCTTTCGCCCACTTAGCAATCAAGTAGAGGTAGCAGAAGCCTCTCCACTATTCTAAGGCCATCTCGAGTTTCTCCAAGAATCACGAACAATGTTCGGAGCTCGAATCTGACACCATTTATTCTCAAACCGAACTTTATCGTACATTCTCCGCTTATTCCTTCCGCTTTGAGGACGATGGGGTAGTGATCCGATATCGCGCCATCGTAGTTTCCGAACATAATTCGGGAATTTAGTCAACCACTCCCGCTGGCCATACCTCTATCCAATCTCCTCCACCGCTAGCCGAGCCCAAACTCCTAGCCCAAGTGAACTCGATGTCCACTAAGCACCAGATCGAAAGCCCGCTGTCAATCACCGCCGATCTAAACCCATCAAGAAGCCAATTGGGGTGAGGAATTCTTCCACGTTTGTCAGCTACATTCAGAAGGTCGTTGAAATCCCCCATAATAATCCACGGCTGCTCGTTAACCTTACTCAGACACGGGCGAGGTTCCAAGATTCTCCTTCTACTCCCGCTGTGAAGCCATAGAACCCCGTCACCGCCAGCCTCCATGATTGTCCAGGATTCTGATATCAATATGATGTCTCGAATACCCGAATATATTACAATGCGCCTCCTTCCACAGCATACATAAACCACCACTTCTCCCTCACTGCTCACCGCAAAGCACCCCTCAAAATTAATCTTAATTCTAATGTCTTCCACCTTCTGCTTATGGGCTATCGTCTCACAAAGGAAAATAACCGAGGGTCTGTGAACTCTAACAAGTTCACACAGCGTCGGAATTGCAAGGGGATGACCCAACCCCCTACAATTCCAGCTAAGAAGATTCATTGGGACCGGCCGGTCCCGACCTCGGAACCCGCCGCTAAAAAAAGAATTTCCCGACTGTCATCTCCGGCATTATCCAAGAGAAAAACATCGGTAGTGTTAGAAACATTCTTGGAGTGAAGACATTCCTCATTTGCCCGTCTGCGCTTCCTTTCTTCCCCAGGGGCATGATCGTAAATCTCCTCATGCATGGGGGTTAAACTAACAGAACCACCCCCATAACCAATATCCTGACTTTTAGGCAGAACGGTTACACCAATCTCATTGTTATTATTTCCAAATCTTCTGATATAATTTCCCCCCGTAATCACCGCTCTTCCATATCCCACTCCATCTGGATTATCACGCGGAAACCCCGTCTTTTCTGTTCTTGTAACAGGCTGAGTATGGATTGTTTGCTGATTTCCCGGGCGTATCCCCTCATTCTCGTTCTGAAAGCCGTCATATCCGCCATGATTGTTACGATCCCGACCCGGCGGTGGAGGGTGGTGCTCCTCATCGCGGCCGTCTTTTCTGCCACCTGACCGGAGCCATTTATCATTTTCTGTTAGAACAGCCCTTCGATCCGCCGCTTTTATCCAAGTCCCCCACTCTCTCTTGATCTCTTTACTTTCCATTTCAAAAAGTTTCTCACAGAAGCTCTCTGTGTGCCCCAGTCGACCACATATGAAACAGAAAGCATGCAACTTCTCATATTTGAAGTTAACAGTGAAGCTTCCCCCATCCCTTCCTTTGATTTTCTTGCTTCTCTTCAAGGCTTCCGTCACTCTCACCGCAACCCTAATGCGCATGTATTGTCTCCACACTCCCGCAGAGTTCGTAGCATCATACTCCAAGAAGATACCTATGAAATTTCCCAGCGCCTTACCTATGCTCTCCACTAGATAGCCTGCCGGTAGGTCATGTACCTGGACCCAGAAAGGCAATGTATCCAGAGGAACAAGCAGAGGGAATTCTCCCCTCTTCAATCTATGGAGGATAAGAGGGATACTTCCAAACGTCCATGGCCCTCCATCCATAATCCTCTCTATGTCCACCGTGTGAAAGAATTGAAATATGTATCGTCCTTGCCCTATATCCTTCATGAAAACCCCTTTGCCTGGCCTCCATAAACCAGCCATTCTAGACCTCATAATGTTAAAATTAATCGGTTGATCCGTAAGGAATCTGCCAACAAGACAAAGATTCACTTCGATGCTTGAGTCATCCAGGGCCGTGTCATCGAGGATGAGTTCATCCTCTTCGCTGTTGATATTAAGGTCCGCCATATGGTTCTCCATGACAAGAAAACAAAACTCAGCCGCAGAGATAAACCCTCGGCCAGAACACAGAGAGAAGGCACACACCAAAGGAAACAACCGAAGCTCTCAACAAAGGAGAAAAAACGAAAGCTCTCAACAAAGGAGATATAGATAGCAATTTATGTGCTAAAAATCAATTTTTATTTTTATTTTTAAAAAGGCAAAATATATATTGGAGTCTAATAGTCTATAGTTTTTTTATGTTAATAATCTTTACATTTTTCCTTAATTCTGTTAGGTCTTTATTTAACATATTTCATAAGTCCGTTAATTTTGTTTTGTTGGTGGTTTCGATCGTCAACAGACCACGAACCAGAATGCTGGAAATTTGGCGAGGATGGATACAATCTCCAAAGATCTGGCTACCTATATATCTATTAAATTCCTTCACGAAGTGTCTTCTCCCTCTCGATCGGTCTCTCTTTCTCCCTCATTCAGCCTCGTCTGCAAAATGAAGAAAAGAGGATCCGAAATCTGAAACTCAGTTTCTCTCTTATCGCTACTTTTTTCTTCTTTTTCCAGCTAAAGCTTCGTCATCCACATCCCACCGCCTTCGCGCCACCAGCCCGTTGCCCACAACAGCTGTCAAGCCTTTGTCGTCGCTGTTTACTAGTGTAGCCGCGCCACCCCCATCTTCTTTCTCGACCGAAAAGGGAAGCCCGACAACTGATTCGTCCTTATTTTTTAATGTGCTTTAATTCCTTGATCAAAATCTTATATACTGTTTCAATTTCTGGATTTTTGTTTCCAAAATCTTTTACTCAATTTCTTATATCTTGTTTCCAATTTTAATTATTAAATTTATATAAAAAAAACTGCAAATGAAGATGTGTCGTGGGTCTTGGCTTATTAGTTCGGGTGTCGAGCATGTCGACAATGATCGGATTCGGAGCTTATTAATTGTATAAGAGCAACCCATAATAATCCACTGACAACGGAAAAGTTAACAGATCACATCATGTGATCCGTTAAATAAGGGCTAATAAAATTAATAAAAGTAAGTACAAAAACGTATTAAAACAAAAAAAAAATTGTAGAAGAATTTGATGAAAAAAAAAAAAAAGGATCGACTTTTAAATGTGTTTTGCCAAAAGAAAATTAGCAAAAATGTTTTCGTAAAAGTTTCGATGGTCAGCTGTTTGATTGTCAACACCAATCTTACTTTTTAGTGGGGGTTTGGAGATTAAGAATAATTCCAAATCTCCCATGAAAAGAAAAATGTTTCAAATTTCTGTCTACAATTGGAAAGGAGATTTATGTATTACTCTCTTTATTCATTAAAAGCTTATACTATTTTTAGTGGTATGAGTTTTAATAAATTATAATTAATGCAAAGTGAATTGAGATAATAAATGAATATATTAAAAGGTATTGAAAGTAAAAAATAGGTCAGGTATGATTTTTTTATAAATAAGAGGATAGATTGAAGGTGGTTGATGTTTCCGGAAACTAGAAAATACAAGCATTTGGTAGATGTGTAACACAAATTTTTGTATTTAAATTTTATAAATACAAAATTGTATAAAAAATTAATCGAATTTGGATTTGATGAATTTGAGATGAGTTCGATCTCTATCTATCCTCTGATTCTTCTCTTCAACTTGAATTCTTGAACGATCTTGATGTTCTTCGAGTTGTTTGGAGGGGATGTAGTTCCTTGATCTCCTTGAACTTGAAGTTTGGACTTGACGATGTTGATCTGAAGGACCTTGGCCTTGTTTTCAGATCGACTGTTGGATTTGGTTTGATTTTTGAAGAACGTTTGAAGATCTTCAAGTTTGAGCGTCAACGTGGAGGGTTTTCACCATATTTCCGAATTAAACGACATCTTTGATTTGATTTGGATGATGATCTTGGCGAAGAATTGAAGAAGACTTCGAAGCTTCTTGAAGACTTCGCCGATATTCTTCGAGTGTCTTGAGCTCTTCGATTCTTCACCATCTTCACTTCACTTCACCTCTCATTTATGAGAGCCTTCCACCCCTATTTATAGATTTAGGTTAGTGGGCTTATGGACTTGAGCTTATGGGCTTGAGCTTGGGCTTGGGCTTGAGCTTATGGGCTTAAGCTTGGGCTTGAGCTTATGGGCTTGAGCTTGGGCTTGAGCTTATGGGCCTTTTATGGCTCATTTGACACAATTTGAGTGATTATTCCTCTCCGATGTCGTTGCCACATATCATTCTCTTATTTGTCGATAAAATTAAATATTAATCACATATCTATTTAGTTTTGGAATAAATTCCATTAATAAAATAGAAATATAATCAATTATTTAATTCTTGATTTACACATGGCGTAATATAATTTGCTAACAATTTTTAATTGTCTAAAAATTGCCCCATCGAGACTTGTTCATGGACGAGTTGTCTTGGAAATGGACGAGTCTCGAAATTCATTTTGATAGTTTAGACTCTTGTCGAGGAGTTCTTGAATTTGAATTTGTAAATAGTTTATACTCGTATTTAGGAGTTCTTCGACTTGGATTTAAATTTGTAAACAGTTTCTACTCGTATTTAGGAGTTCTTCGATTTTTTTGATTTTGAGTTTGTAAATAGTTTATACTCGTATTTATGAGTTCTTGAATTTGAATTTGTAAACAGTTTATACTCGTATTTAGGAGTTTTTGAACTTGATTTGAATTTTAAACATTTTATACTCGTATTTAGGAGTTCTTGAACTTGATTTGAATTTGTAAACAGTTTATACTCGTATTTAGGAGTTCTTCAATTTGATTTGAATTTGTAAACAGTTTATACTCGTATTTAGGAGTTCTTCAACTTGGATTTGAATTTATAAACAGTTTATACTCGTATTTAGGAGTTCTTCGACTTTGAATTTTGATATTGAATTTGGACTTGACACTTGGCCCCAAAATTGGGCCTACGTACTTACTTTTAATTTGGCAGCCCAATTACATAAAAATGGCCCAAGCATGTCCAAAAGAAATTGGACCATGTTTTATTTGAAGGGCTCATTAGCAACATAAATTATTGGGCTCAAACTTGGAATCGAAATTCTATCCTTTTTTTTTTATACTGCCACGTTTTTTTTTTTGTTATTTAGAGCAATCAACCCTTTTTTTTTAAAGAATTGTTACGATAACAATTACTTCAATACAAGGTATTTTGACTTTGACTTGGCAGACCATACTTTATCAAAATCTCATTTCAATTTATTTCCTTCTTTCTAGTAACCCAATTTCCACAAAATGGCCCATGTAGTGCAATGGTTATCTATTGGGCTAGTTTATAGTTTACAATTGGGCCAGTTTGCAACTAAACAACAGAGAAGGTACGTAAGTTTGTTAGTGATAGGATATGGCCCAACCTCTCAGGCCCAATAGCAGCCCAAACGAGTGGCCTAACCTAATGTTGCTCTACTCGGTTACCGAATGACGGTCCCCAAACCCTAATTAAAGGCGGAGTCAAGGACACGATAATGAGGTAACGGTGGAAATCATGGGCGCTATGGTGGATCATGGTCACATGAGGATCATGAGTCCGCCAATCAAGGATTCATGATAAGGTTTACGCTTATGTATAAATAGGAGTTAGATGAAGGTAGAGGGTTAGCAAATCATCGAATACTAGAGTTCTTCGAGATACTTGTCAGAATCGAATTATAGTAAACATCTTGAGGATCATCTCCTCCGTGGACGAGATCTTATTCTCGATCGAACCACGAAAAGTCTCTCGTGTTCTTTATCGCTTTCATAAATCTCACACACTAGATTTATCATTGGCGCCGTCTGGGAAACTCTTGAACAAAAGTCGTGTTTTCTACAATCTAATGGCAAGGACACGTGCAAACGCTAAGATCGCCGGCGATGTCGGTAACAACCGTGCAGAGGACGATCGGTGGTCACACAACGCGGGGAAAGGGATTGCGGACGCCACCAGCGGTCACACACCGAGGGTTACATGGAGAATGCTTCCATACACCCTCGTGATCGCCGCCCAACGAAGGAAGACGCCTCCTCGCACGGTGAATGCGAGGTTCACCGCCCCACGAGGTCCTCGGTCGAGCAAAGGTCCGAGTTCCTCAACGCCAACCTCAATCAATTCCGTAGTTTCTCAACCGTAGGACAAACGGAGCGGGCCCTCAAGAGTGCTCAAGTGGTGATTACAGTAATCGAGGTCGCCACCTCTCCGAAATAATCAACGCTCACCGCAAAGATAATGATCGCCCGATACTGTGGTTCATTCGCCTCGCACCTCCGCGAGCCGTTCTCTCCTCGACGTGATACCCATGTGAATGGACGGGAAAGAAAGGAGGAAAGACTAAGTCGAACTCCCCTCAAGAGACGATGACGCCGTTATCGATCTCCCACTCCCGAGAGGATGGTAACGAGCTCCCTGATTCGACCGACACGGACGAATTATCTCTTTTTCAAGGGAGATTCTGGATACACCCTTGCCACAGCGATACCGGGCTCCGAATATTGCTGCATACGATGGCCTTGGAGATCCTTCTGACTTCCTATTTGCCTATACCACCAACATGGCGAATCAAGGGATGGAAGATTTCCATATGTGTAAGGTCTTTCCCGAGGTGCTGATCTCCAACGCTCGACGTTGGTTCACCTCGCTTCGCCAGAACAGCATCCATTGCTTCAAAGACCTCATGGATCAGTTCAAATGGCGCTTTTACCAAAAGATGCCGCCTCAACAACCTTCATCCGACCGCATAATCCGCCAAGGGCGGACGAAACAATGTCGAATTTCGCCTCAGTTCATCATGGAATCCCTTAAATAGATGAGAGTAACGATCTCTACATCATCAACGATTCAAGAATGGGATCCGACCGAGCTCAATAAAGAGATCACCCATGAACACCAAGACGCCTAGTCGCCTTTGGACCTTGGTTGACAACTTTGTCAAAGGGGATGAGTCGGACCGGAAGAAGAGAGAGATCTGGGATGAGCAGCGGACTGAGAGAAGGAAGCCAGAGGATCGGGGCCGAGGTGCTGAACGCCGAAGTGCGTTCGAAAGAATAAAAAAGGGGCCAGTAGAATCAAGGCTGGGACCTCGGCCAAACCCTGGTAATAACGAGCGCTCTCTATTCAAATCCAGGGCGGAAATATTTGAGCTTCACACTGAGCTCTTTCCAAAACCTCCTCCTATGAAAGGAGGATCCAAAAAAAAGTCAACGGGAAAGTATTGTGACTACCACCAGGGGTACGGTCACGATACAGAAGATTGCAAGTCCTTGAGCTCACAGATTGACGAGCTCGTCAAGGAAGGAGCGCTGAAGAAATACATCGGCCGACCAGGGTCGGGAAATAAAAAGCGCAGAGGGAAAAATGGAGGTGGTAATAACTGCGGACCGACCTCAACGGCAGCCCGACCTGAAGATGACGAGGACGAAGGTCCCAATGCAATGGAGCAGGTCTATGCTATAACCGGACTGCCAGTTGGTACGACGAGGTCGTCGCTTAGAAATGAAGCTCGGAGGCCGACCCCCGAGGAGCCAAAAACAAGCGACTCCGGGATGGAGAGAACATCGTGTTCTCCAAAGACGACCCAAGACTCCAAGATCATGCCTCACCGTAATGCCATTACTATACAAGCCGTGGTGGGTAACAAGAATGTACATCGGGTCTACATTGACATCTGAGCCTCCGTTAGCATCATATTCCGAGCTGCCTCGGATAAACTTGATGTCGGAGGAATTAGTACACCCCGCACCTTCCCAGCCATGAGCTTTACTCAAGAGGCGGTTCAACTCGAAGGTGTCATTACCCTTCCTTACCGTAGGCGCGCTCCCGTGTCGGTTACTAAGGCCATTCAATTTTTCCCGGTCCGAGCTCCTCTCCATACAACATTATCCCGGGAAGAGATTGGTCAGATGCAACAGAGCCGTCGCTCCGTGTACCACCTCACCATTAAGATACCCACCCCGTGGGAGTGTTAAGCATTCAGGGTGACCAAACGGGCTAAAGAATGCCTACGAGTCTCAACTCAAGATGCGGCCTTACCTCGTGCCTAGCAATTACGTAACCTCCAAGTTGCCACCTTGGGATGATCCGACCGAGAATCTTCACTATCTGACTAATTCTTCCAAAGTTGTCAAGGTTGGTACTAAGGTTCACCAATATTCGCCAACAGTCATGCGACTTCTAAGGAATATAGAGATGTATTTGCATGGTCTCCATGGATATGACCGGGTCTCGCCTCGAGCTCATAACTCATCGTCTCAACATCGATCCGGCTACTAAACCGGTTCGCGAAGAAGAGAAGTTTTGCCGCGAGCGGCTGTGTCATAAGAGACGAGGTAACCCAACCTGTGAGGCTAAAATCTCGCACGAGGTTAAATACCCAACTTGGATGGCTAATCCGTTGTAGTTCGAAAGCCGTGAGAGGGATGGCGCATGTGTGTCGACTATACCGACCTCAATAAACACGCCTAAAGGATCGTACCCTCCCGACATCGACAAGAAGGTGGAAGCATTGGTGGGGCATGAGATCTTCGCTCGGATTTATACAAGGGATACCACCAAGTCTTGATGAGCCGGAAGACGCAAAAACAGCTGCTCATTATCGACTTGGTGTCTTTGCCACCGAAGATGCCTTTCGTCCGAAAACGCTGGGCTACCTACCAAAGAATGGTGGACGCGATCTTCAAGGATCACATAGGAGAAATTGTTGAGGTCTATGTCGATTTATATAGTAGTCAAAAGCAAAAAGTCGAGAATCGCGCCATCGACCTCGAAACTATTCTTCACTCATCGGTCGGCCAACCTCAAGCTCAATCCCGTAAGTGCACATTCGTGGTGAAGACGGGTAAATTTCGGGATCTTGGGTTTCTCAAGAAGGCCCGAAAGCCAATCCTACCAAGGTGAAAACGGTGCTCGACATGCGGATCCCAAAACCATCCGTGAAATACACAAACTCACCGGATGCCCGCCGCCTCACCGATTCCTATCTCGAGTGCCGAGAAGCGACTTCCTTCTTCAAGATCCCGAGGAGAGCTCCAGATTTCACTGGCAGAAGAACACCTGTGTCGCCAAGACAACCAAGGAATATCTCGCCGACCGCCGACACTATCCGCCCCAAAGCAAGGTGAAACTCTATCGTTATATCGGCCACCCCTGACGAGGCAATTAGTGTCAGATGGTGCGAGATGAGACGGGACGGCAACTCCCCATCTACTTCATTAGCCGGCTCTCAAAGGACCGAGATGAGGTACACCAACCTCGAGAAGGTAGCTCGCCTTGGTGAACGCAAGCGACGCCCGGCCTTACTTTCAAGCTCATTCCGTCCTGTGTACTAACGGACTTACCTCTAAGACAAGTCTTATCAAACCGGAGTCATCCGGACGATAGCTAAGTGGGCACTTGGAGCTCGCGAACACGATATCTCATACTCCCCTGGCCGGCCATAAAAGGCAAGCCCTGCAGATTTCTGGTGGAGGTCAATTCACCGAGGTCGCCTCTACCAATGAGGTCACTCCCACCCTTACGGCGGAGGAATCATCCCTGCATCACCCGTTGAATGTTGGCGTATGTATGTGGATCTGAGCTTCATGCAAGACGGTAGCGGAGCGGCATCCTCCTCCTCGGCCCGATAAGCAAGAAGTGACATACGCCTCCGGTTTACCTTCCCACCACCAACAACGTGGAATACGGCACCGATCTCGTGACTCCGCCTAGCAAAGGAATTGAAAGTGGACAAAGTCCAGATATTTGGAGATTCCTGTGTCGTGGTAAACTGTGTCTTAGGCACATACGAGGCTAAAGAGGATCGAATGAGCGACTTTGAGAAGGCAAAAGAGATCTTGGCCTCATTCAGATACTTCAAGATTAATCAAATCCCACGGAGGAAAACAAATGAAATGACATCCTTAGTAAATTGGCTTCGCCATCAACAACCGCCAAGAGAGGAAGTTCATTCCGAAGCATTGAGGCGCCCACATCGCCGTTATCTCGAGGTCGAACCAAACCGACGACGTCCCTAAAAGCATACCGGAAGTTGGCACACTACCTCGTGATCGGCTAGAGGCCAAAAGATGATGGTGAAATCCTGTAGTATCTTGTGTACGAGGGCTCTCTCACCGGAAGTCCTACCTTCAACCCTCCCGAGATGCCTCGGGCCGGAAGAAGCCGACCACGTGCTCAACGAGATTCACCGGGTCTTCATGAAGCTACATCGGTCATGAGCTCTCTCAAAGAAGACGTTGAGGTCGGGATATTATCGCCCACCCTTATTCAAGATTCACCGAACTCGTCAAAAATTATCCAAGTGCCACCACTCCACACAAGAAGCTACCCTGCACCGATCCGAGCACTGCAGAGCCCATGGCCTTCATGCAATGGGGATCGACATCGCTGGTCCATTCGACCGAGCACCGTGTCGCCTTCGTTATTTAGTCGTTGCCATAGACTACTTCACAAATGGGTCAAGGTGAGCCATTGTCGAACCTCACGAGCAAAAGGATTCGACATTCGTGTGGAAGAATATAGTCCGCGCTCGCATACCACACATTCTCGGTCTCGGATAATGGTACCCGCCTGGTCGATAAAAATTTCAAGGGTGGTGCAAAGAGCTCCAGATCGACCAACGCTTCACCTCGGTCGCACACCCGCAAGCCAATGGTCGACCGAGGTGACGAACCGCACGATTATACAAGGATTAAAGAAGAGGCTAGACCGAGCTAAAGGTGATTGGGTGAAAACCTTCCCCAAGTCCTCGGGTCCCACGTAACAACACCCCGGACTTCGCATGGAGAAACACCTTCACTGGGTCTATGGAACCGAGGCCGTCATACCACGAAATCGGCGCACCGAGCCCACGCACTCTTCACTTTGACCCGGATGGGAACGAGGACGACCATGGACCAACCTTGATGCTCTCGAAAAACGCGAACTCGCCTTCATAAACGAAGCTAAGACAAGCGGCCAGTCGCACCAGGTATTACAACAAAAGGGTCAAAGCCTCCAGACCGTAAGTAGGTGACCTCGCCCCACGAAATAATGAAGCCAGCAGAGCCGAACGTCTTAACAAGTTGGATCCGACATGGAAGGCCCATACCGCTGCTCACGAGGACCCCGGCAAGAAGGGGCCTACAAACTATCTCACCTATCCGGCGCTTATCCCCTAACACGGCATATTTCTCATTTAGCGAGGTACTTTACATATCTTCGATTCTGAACGACCTTATGTTAGTCTCCTTACTTGCTTTGCCAAGTGCGATGTTATACACTTGTTCAATAAAATGTTTATTTTTATAATGAATATTCCATTTTATTGAGACGCGAACATCTATTTCGATATACCGCATTTAAACCTTCACGAGGGACGCCTCACGAAGATGAATAACCCACTAAGTAGGGTACTCACTAAGCCAACCGACTCGTGAGATTACTCATGAAATTGAACGCCTCAAAGGCAACGCACACGCATAACTCATTAATTTGAAAGTCTACATGCACACATACTGATTACTCATTAAATTGAAAAGTCTATATGTAAAAGACATCCAGATGGATCTCACCAAATTATGATGTATACAAGATAAATACATTTACGACCAAACGAAGTCCTAAGCTATGTTCATACCTCTTAAGAGGAAAAACGACACTTCAACGTAGTCTAAATACATTTATACCTACATACAAAGTCCCCGCACTATGTACACTCATTCGACTTCCGGCCCGCCGAGACTCACCGGTCGAGATAGTTCTCAACAAAACCCTGTGTCGACGATGAATACCCGGAATGAACTCGTGCCTCCACCCAATCTATGAGGACGACACCACCTCGGCCCGCTCCGGATGCATTCTCGACACGACACGGGCGGATTCCCGCCCGGGAGGCGATCTCGTGCCCGAGGTCGCACTCGACCTCGTGAGCCTAACGCCGGTCGAACCATGCCTCGCCCCGAACTGCCACCCTTCCACCTCGACCGCCGCCGCGCCGGCCTCGCCTCCGACCGCCGAGCCGTCCTCTAGGCACTCCTCTTCGGGTAGACCCATTAGACGGAGCACCGGCATGATCGCAGAACCGCCTCCCTTCGTGCTCTTCAATTATGGGATCACGCGCCACCGTAGACGCTGCATGGTCGGGGCATGAGTCGTTTTGCGAATCCATCTCAGACATCCGCATGTATTTCGTGATGAGTCGAGGCGCCTTTAAACTTCGCTATTTGGACCCTCCTCATCCCTCAATACCATGCCTCCGCCAACAAGCTCGAACTCGATCATCGGCCAGATATAGTAGTTCCACCGGTCCGCGGATTACCTTCTCATACTGCATGCTCTTCCGAGGTCCGAGCCGACTTCTCTG
Source organism: Salvia rosmarinus (assembly GCA_036937905.1). Lineage (NCBI taxonomy): Eukaryota > Viridiplantae > Streptophyta > Magnoliopsida > Lamiales > Lamiaceae > Salvia > Salvia rosmarinus. Next base: position 22,682,996 of record CM072816.1, on the reverse strand, counting down.
TTGTCACCGAGCCGCCTCGATTGCATCGACCGCCCTGGATCACATCCGCAGATAAATCAAACCCTCGACTTCGAGTTGTGTAATCCTTAACTTTAAAGCCTCATTCTCGAAGGAGGCGGACCACTGCCATGATCGACCTCATGCAACTTTTGCTTGATTCGGCCGACGATGCCGTGACGACATCCATGCCGGCGAACTTGAGTCATTCGGCGGACCGACTCCTCCAAAGGCCACTTCTTCATCCTTCGGCTAAAGCACCTCGGACTTCTTTCACTTTGTTAGTAACTCATGATCGAGTCCAAGTATTGAGATGAGGAATGCTAGAAATAAGACAACACACAGCGCATTTTAACAAGATATGTCTATTATTCAAAATGGAAGTTTGTACAACACGTGGTCCTATCGACCCCGCAAATCGCCTATTACATTAGGTCCACCGACCTCGTGCTCATTGCCGGACTCTCCGACCTCCCCGCTGCGCCGCCGCTCCTCCACAGTTGCCGATCTCGGAAGGGATGTCCAAGCTCGGACCAGCCGCCTCGGTTTGCGCCTCAACTCGACAAGGAATGCTCAAGCTCCACGCCTTCATCTTCCTTGACCGAGTTACGGACCTCCGCCGTCGGAGTGAGGCGAAGATGCCAAGGCATCCACCACGGGAAAGAGGTCGCCCAGCCGATTATGCGAGCATAATTCATGCATACCCGAGGTTCGACCTCAACCCAACCGTCTTGGGCCTTGTCAAAATCGTGTCTCGCCGCCAACTTCTAGGTGGGCACATATCACTGCGGCCTCATCACACCGCCGGTCGGAGATGAAGGAGGAAAACTCTCCGACTCGATAAGCTCACCGGGCGAAGGCCCTCAAGATAGTCCTCGCCCTCGCCCAAAGTGCGCTTGTCTGCTGCCGCCTTCCTCTCCGCCTCGACAGCCTCCTCCCGAGCGCCTCCACTTCGGCACGGGCCGCTCGTAAGCCCGGTCCTTCTTCTTAAAGGCGCCTCGGCCGCCTTCGCCACCGGCGTTCGTCTTTGCACATTTGGCATCCGCCTGCTGGCGTCGGTAGCGGATTCGGCAGCAGGCCCTCAGAGCGTCTGCGGCGGCTAGTCTTCTCTCCATGGCCTCATATTGTGAGGCGCCCTCAACAACAAGACCGGCCATGCGGTGCATCTCACCTGCCATCGAGGCCGCATCCTGAATATAAAACAATTAGCAACACGTAACAACAAAATCACAAGGATAAGAGTAGCGACTTATACCTTTGGGAAGGATAAAGGAGTCTGGAAGCCGCACCTCGGCAGAGGTTGGCCATGGACCTCGATCTCAGTCGGGCCCGAGGTTGCCCGAGGACCGATCATTAAATCCTCAGGCGCCCACCACCACGGGCGTTGGGTGGACTCATTTCGCTTTCTTTCTCGCGGGCTCCCTTCGATCGATGGTGCAGGCGCGTAGCTCGCTATATCGATTTCTCCGGTAGGGTCAATCTTCACCGCAAATGAGAATGAGAATGTCGTTAGCACAACGAAATCGACGGGAAATAAAGATAAGAAGGTTGCCCTCACCCAAATCGGACCGACACCGAGCGTCGACCTATGACACTCACCAAAGATTGTTCAAGTCATCTTGAGTATAATTGATCGATAGGATCTCACCCATATCGCTCAATGCCTCCTCCATAGGCCTGTGGAATTAATTTTCACATCCTTCATCGCACCAAGGCCCCACTCATACCTCGGATATCCCTCAACCCGCAGAAAGAAATATCTATTTTGCCAGTGGGATACCTTTGAGGGGGATGCTATCTTGAACTTCAAAGCGAGGTGATAGATAATACACTTCTATGGACTTGATGCTAAAAACGATCAAAACTTCAAAAGAAAACTCCTCGCCTATGCCATAACAAAGCCAACCTAAGCCCAACAACCGACCTAATAGAATTCGAGGTCGGTTGGCATACGGGATTCAAAATACTGAAGGCTTTGGAAAATAGAGGCAAAAGGAAACCTAAGCCCATTTATTAAACTATCTACAAAATGGTAATAAACCTCCGGAGGGCCATCGCCCTATCATTGGGTTTGGTGAGCACCACCATGCATCCTCGGAATGTGGTATTTCGCAACCTCCGTGAGCTCCTCTGTCGTTAAAGTTGATCTCGCCGCACCAATCCTCGATGCCATCCCATACCGATGACACCGGTGAAACCACAGAACTAAGTCCTATAGATTTACCTGGCGATTATGGCATATATAATCCCTCACATTGGGATCGGGCGCCGAACTCGAAACCGAACCCGTAAATACTGTAGGCGAGAAGAGGAATGAGAAGATGAAGAATACATACTTACTTTTTACGAGCGAGATATCCGATTTCTTCAACAAAGTTTGAAAGAGGATGGGAATTTCTGTGTATACTCTCTCGAATGAGGCGTCGAAGAAGAAAGTGAACATTGCCTCTTTTGACCTATTTATAGGATAAATGGCGCCTAAAATCTGCCGCTTCGCTTATCACACGTGCCTATCTACGATTGGATGTGTGACCGACGCCGCACGCCGCTCGAAGTGCCCAACTACCGCCGCGTATGACGACTCTATGGAAAATGCATCGCGACCGATCATGTAATGATTACATCGAGCTCGGACATCGGACCACGCCCGTCCTCATACCAAGACAAGTATTTCACACGGCGACGGGACGCGAAATGCGGGCGACGTGGGACGCGGATTGCGGACGACGTGGGCGCTGATCACGTAATAATTTTGAGCTCGGACATCGGGCTACGCCCATGTCCACCACGGACCAGCAGAAGTATTTCAGGTCGGACCTCGACGACCTCCATATATAAAAAAAAAAAGCAGGCCGTACGGAAGAGACAAGAACCTTCAACGAACCTTCACCAAGCAACATCCCGCCTCGGTAAAGCACATTCTCCGCTTTACCGGCAAGGCTATTCCTCGACTTTTCGGTGGCTATGATAGGATATGGCCCAACCTCTCGTGCCCAATAGCAGCCCAAACGAGTCGGCCTAACCTAATGTTGCCCTACTCTGTTACGCCGAATAGATCCCCAAACCCTAATTAAAGGCGGAGTCAAGGACACGATAACGAGGTGGTGGAAATCATGGCGTTATGGTGGATCATGGTCGATTCTGAGGAGGATCATGAGTCCGCCAATCAAGGGATTCATGATAAGGTTTACGTTTATGTATAAATAGGAGTTAGATTGAAGGTAGAGGGTTAGCAAATCATCGAATACTGAGTTCTTTGAGATACTTGCGTAATCGAATTATAGTAAACATCTTGAGGATCATCTCCTCCGTGGACGTAGATCTTATTCTCGATCGAACCACGTAAAAAGTCTCTCGTTTTTATCGCTTTCATAAATCTCACACACTAGATTTATCAGTTAGGGCGCTGCAACTTTGTCCAAAATTTGTTGAGGCTACAGAAATTGTTGAAGGTGAAGACAAAATTTGTTGGAGTTTGTTTAGATAGCAAAATGCCAAACTGCAGATTCAGGTTTCCAGCGGCAATGTTTTTGGCTCTTAATTTTCTTCTATAAATTGAGCCACATATTCATTTCTCACAAGCACTACATCTTCATTTCTCACAAGCACATCACTCTTAATTAGTTTCCTCCTTTCATTCGTGTCTCACAGTGCTCCAAGCACATCACGACAATGGTGGTGATGGCGTCGAGAAGTGGTACAAATTTTTTTTTGGGTGGAGGCTGCCATTCAATGGAGTTGGCGGCCGCGTTCAGAATCTATTGGAGCTTGCCCACACTCGTGTTCAGCTTCTTCAAGGAGATTTGGAGTGCTGATTGGGTCTCTTGTAGAACGTGGCGTCCGCCGGCGGTTGTACCTACTGGGAATGGGTTGTCTGTTTGTGAGGAAGAGTTTCTAATGGAGAACCAGTGGCGTCGCGGTAGAGAAGGTGCCACAGCGGCAGTATTGATTTTTGATGGCCTCAGCAGCATCGGAGACGAACAAGGGCGACTTCTGGAACTCCATCACTCTTATGTCCGTGAGCAAGCATCAAGGCAGGAAGCGCGTCCAATGGCCAGCGCGCTTCGAGGCAGTGAGGGCGTGGCATTTAGAAGTGGAGACAGACTTCTCTTACGACTTCGTCGAGGCACGACAGACGACGGTGGCGGCCTATGGTGCTGGCCAACGACGTCATAGGCGGTGGCAGCAAAGCGGCGGAGGTGTCGGTGGCTGGCAGGGGCTGCTCTCCTCATGCGGCGGCGATGGACCTTCAAGTTGTTGCTGTTCGGCTGGAATGAAGAGAAGGACGGCGAAGCACTATGGGTTCGCTGGATCTGGAGACGACGCGGTGGCTCTCGCTGTTCTCGACACGACGTCAGGCAGATGGAGGCTGGAGGAGCGACGACATCATCGCTGAATTTAATGGTGATGGCGACGCGACATACCCGAAGGGAGAGAGGAGTGGTGGCTCGGCGGCTTCCTCAGTTTTGAGCGCTGGGGATGGAAGACAGAGGTCGACGGCAGCAACTCTCGCTGTTCATGATACGGCGTTGGGCAGATCGAGACTGGAGGAGCGAGATTGGAGTTGTTGGGTCATCGGCATGAGAGAGGAGATGGCGCGAGGTCGACGGAGACGATGATACGACCAGACGTGTGCGTGATAGAGCGATCTTGAAGTAGCCGGGCGAAGATGACGACGAGCTAGAAGAGGCTGCCTTGTTGACGTGAGAGAAGAGGTAGTGGAGGTCGACGAAGATGACGACGAGAGCTAGGAACGATCGAGTCATCGATGGCGATAGCTTCGAGCTGCTCTGACCAACGATGAGGGCTCACGGCGCCGAGATGAAGGCTTCGATGGTGGTGGCTTTTTCGGCAGACGGATGCAGAGGTTGAAGACGGTGCTGCTGCTATCGACGACATCTGGAGGCAACGTCGTTCTCGTTGTTGTTCATGAACAGAGAGAAATGGTTGTCGGCGTTTGGTTGCGAACGACGGCGGGGCTTTGGCTGAGACGAGGCTGGCGGTGACTCAGGGGAAGAATGAGGGGAAGACGGTGGGAGCGCTGACTGAGCAAAGTCGAGGCGTAGGCGGCGGTGACCAGACGCGAAGGAAGGAGATGCGTGGTGTTGTGCGTGTGTCCGTGTGTTTGGAGAGAGAGAGAGAGTGGAGAAGAGAGAGATAGGGTTTGTGTGTGTTCGGAAAATGGGTTTGGGCTGAATTTTTTCCCTTTCTTTTAAGTGGGCCGATGGTTTTTTTATTTTTATTTTGGGCCCATTAATGTTTGTGTTTTATTTAAAGTGTGGGTTGAGAGAGATTAGGAAAAGTGCCGAAGACTAAACAATATATTTGGGCCTTTTTTTTTTGGCTGGGCCTCCTTTTCAAATAAATGAGATGTGAAATTTTGTATACAACTCATATATACATCATTGACACATGTATTTATACAATTTTGCATTTATTTTTGCATTCTTTTATTATTTTCACAATTTTGTGCTTGTAACTGTCTTCCAGATTGCAGAAGTCTACGTAATTCAATTTTAAGTCTTCTTGCTCAAGAGTCGATCAACTAGAGACTTCACATTTGACCAACTCCAAGACTTCAACCTCTTAGCATTGGCATCTCATTCGTCGCAGATGTCATCCTCATTTTGCAGGATTAATGACCTTCTTCTTAGCAGATGCGACAACGCGACAGTGGAGATGATATCGTATTTTGATAAGAGACGCAACAGTGACATTGCATGAAATTCGGCATCGCGACCTCAGCGAGCTAAAAGCAGCTACGAAAATAAGCTAGAAGCCGAGCGCTAGCATCGACGGAGGAGGAGCTAGAAGCTGTGCGTCATCGGTGGAGAGGAGTGAAGCCTAAGCGTTGGTGGAGATCGGCATCACGACCTCAGCGAGCTAGAAGTGGCTTTGAAAGAGGAGGTAGAAGATGTATACCATCTACGAAGGGGAAGCTAGAAGCTATGTGCCACCTGCGAAGAGGAAGCTAGAAGCTGAGCGTTATCTGTGAAGGAGGAGCCAGAAGCTGTGCGTCATCTTCGTAAAGGAAGCTAGAAGTTGTGTGTCACTCGCGAAGAGGAAGCTAGAAGCTGAGCGTCATTTGTGAAGGAGGAGCCAGAAGCTGTGCGTCATCTTCGTAAATGAAGCTAGAAGTTGTGCGCCACTCACGAAGAGGATGCTAGAAGTTGTGCGCCACTCGTGAAGAGGAAGCTAGAAGCTGAGCGTCATCTGTGAAGGAGAACTCAGAAGTTGTGCGCCATCTTCGTAGAGGAAGCTAGAAGTTGTACGCCACTCGGGAAGAAGAAGCTAGAAGCAGTGCTGCATCCGCCGTGAGGACGAAGCTTTGAGCCATTCGCCGTGAAGATGAAGCTAGAAGTAGTGCTGCATCCGCTGTGAGGAGGAAGCTTAGAAGCTGTGAGCCATCCGCCGTGAAGATGAAGCTAGAAGCAGTGCTGCATCCACGAAGAGGAAGCTTAGAAGCTGCGAGCCATTTGCCGTGAAGATGAAGCTAGAAGTTGTGTAACATTCACGAAGGCAGGCTGGATTCATCAAGCTGAAGCTATCTTCCAAAAGAGCTCGACGATATGGTGGTTGAGATTATCGAGCTGAAACCATCTTCAAAACAAGGCTGATGACGTGGAGTTGGACTCGACAAGGTAGAATCATCTTCAAAGCAGATCGACAGCCTCGAGCTGGAGTTGACATGCATGAGACATCATCAAAATGTAGATCCAGACTCAGAAGTTGATGCCATTCTTGAAATGTGTTGACAATGAAATAATGAATAATCCATCATCTTTAGTTGTTGCCCCATGACTGATTTGCTTCTTTATAATTTTCACCATACTGTCTCTTCCAGGAGCTCGTATTTTTTTTTTATAGTCTGAGCTTGAATTTTGATCACCCCACTTGAAATACGAATTTGTAATGAGCTTTGACCACATAACTTGAAGGAGAAAAAAAAACACATATATATGACTGAACTTAGAAAATATCTAAGCTGCCTATGTACCATTTTAAAATGAATCAAGTTAAAACGTAGTTCAAAAGATCGACTTGTGTTTTAGAGGAGTGCCGTACACAGTTTATGCTCATGCGGGCCAGGAGTAACATGCAGTTTAGGCTCGTGTGTCATGGAGCTGTCTTGTTTTTTTTGGCGTGACGTGCAGTTTAGGCTCGTGCGTCATGGAGCTGTCTTATTTTTTTGACGTGACGTGCAGTTTAGGCTCGTGTGTCATGGAGCTGTCTTGCTTTTTTTGTCGTAACATGCAGTTTAGGCTCGTGCGTCATGGAGCTGTCTTGTTTTTTTTGACGTGACGTGCAGTTTAGGCTCGTGTGTCATGGAGCATGGTTGCTTCTTTTTTTGTTGATTTTCTTGCTTTCTCATTTTTTGACTTTTGGATTTTCTTGATTTTTTTTTGTGCTTTTGTTTTGATCTATGTACATATATACGTGTCTTCATTGCTACATTTCAGGAATAGTAGCATTTCAACAACTTTTGAGTTGTTTCCCCAACTTCCATATTGTCGTCTAAGGTTGACTTGCATACACTGTTGGAGATGTAGTGAGATGAAGTCGCTCTTTTAATGGTGATTCGAACAGGCACTTTTGGCACAAATCCCAAACCCATTTTAATGTTTTGGACCACGTCATCTTTCTTCTTCAAGTGAGGTTCCGGCGTAAAGCTCTCTTGACGATTGTACCCAGCATTGACGAGGAGCTTGTATGCTTTTGGATCAAAATGCTTCGTAAGTTCGTTGTCTGAAGATTCTTCATGTTCGACAGCATTACTTTGCTTTGGTCGAACAAACCCTTGAAGAGGTGGAGAAGTTGGTCTTTTAGCATCAATCTTGGTCAGAGGCATCGTCAGTCCCTCGAACAGATCCATCTTGGTGAGAGATGTTTTATTCTTGACAATCGGACCGACTTCAAGTTCTTTGTCATGCTCAATTACTTCTTCTTTTGTTGTCTTTGTCATGTAGAATTTGGCATCAGCAAAGTATGACTCAGCTTCTGTGAAAGGCTTTTGATCGCCGGTCACTGTCCTTACGACGCCGTCTTGAAGATACTTGATGCATTGATGCTATGTAGAAGGGACGACACCATTTTCATGCAGCCATGGCCGACCAAGAAGCATATTGTATGACGTTGTGGCATCAATTACATGCAGTAGTGCAGTTGAACTCATGTCTTCCATTAGCAAATTCAACCTTATGGCGCCAAGGGCCCTTTGTCCTTCGTGGTTGAATCCTTGAATCATCAACCGACAGCTAGATAAGTCATCTACTGGAATATTCAGTTGCTTCAACGTTCTTAATGGCAAGATGTTGACTGTCGATCCTCCATCAATGAGAATCCTATTGACTTTCTGCTCATGGGTGAAGCAACTCACGAACAGCGGCCTATTATGAGGCTCAGACCCAAGCTGCAAATCCTCGTTGGAGAATGTGATTGTCAAGATACCTTCATCATCGATCATATTTGACTTGAATTGATCTCTTACTTGGTCTGTCGTATCATACAATGCCCTAATACCTTCCAATATGTCGTCAGATTCAGGGGTGACAACATTTGTTGCAGCATTTTCCTTCTCGAGTGATATCTTCCCTTCTCGAGCTAGCCGCATGATTTTTTCTTTGAATATGAAGTAATCGTGTATGGGATGCCCGATCAATCGATGGTATTTGCAATATCTTGGATCATCAGTTCGTCCAGCCTCATTTGGTCGTTTTATATCAGGCAGCTCGACGAGTCCTTCTTTGAGCAGGTCATCGAAGATCCCAGAGACGTCAGAGTCTAAGAAATGATATTGTTTTTGCTGCATTTATTTAAATGTCAACCTTCTTTGCCCCATGTTTTGAGGAAAAGTCTGCTTGTCGCTTTTGTTGTCATCATTTCTTAGGAACTTGACAGAAGTTGCTTTTATCGCCATTGACTCTTCTTTTGGAGCATTGTTAAAGGACTTGGTTTTCTTTCTAAATTCTTGTCTTTCTTTGAACTTCTGAGGTTCTTGGATTGGAGGCCCTTTGAATCCACTTGCTGCCATACTTAGCTCCATATCATGAGCTCTAGTGGCCAACTCTTCGAACCTCTTGGGCTGAATTCCTCGCAGGATGTATTGCAAGCCCCAATGCATCCCTTGAATGCACATTTCGATGGCAGAGGATTTGGATAACCTGTCCTTACAGTTGAGGCATAAGTTTCTCCACCTGTTGATGTAGTCGATCACCGGCTCTTCTTTGAACTGGCGAGAACTCGTGAGCTCCACCATGCTGACTGTTCTTCTAGTGCTGTAGAAGCGATTGAGGAATTCGTGCTCCAGCTGCTCCCAACTGTCAAGTGAGTTTGATTCCAAGTCCGTGTACCAGTCGAAGGCATTTCCTTTGAGTGAACGAACAAATTTCTTGACTAGACGATCTCCAAATGTTCCAGCGTTGTTGCATGTTTCAACAAAGTGAGCTACATTGGGTGGTTGATAACCATGTGGCATTCTCAAGTTGTCAATTCTTTGGGTATAAGGTTTGGAGTAAATCAAAGATGACTTGGAATTTCCCTCGAACTTGTTCTTCATGGTCACCTCGATGAACTTCTTAAGTTGGTCTGCCTTGATGAAGCCATCAGAAGAGATTTGGATGTGTTTGCCAGACGATTCTCTTTCTCCATCAGTTTCTTGCCTTTCGTCTTCTTCTTCATCGTCGTCACGTTCACTTCCTTTATCATTGATGTGACTTGACTCTGTCTTCTCTCCCCTGAGCTTTGCAATCTTGGCATCTTGCTCTTGGATGTGCTTGTTCAAAGATTCGACCAGTCTTGTAAGATTTGCAAGCTGTTCTTCCACGGTAGAAGTGTTTGTCATCATCACAGGCGCCTCAAGTGGATAACTTGTGATAGAATTCGCAATAGGGGATGTGAAGCTTCCTTCAGAGCTAACACTTTCTTCATTTAGAGTGGCAATGTGTTGCTTTTTTCCCCTGGCGATGGCTGACTTCGAAGCTTCTTGAAGTTGTTTGACTTTGCTTCGTGTGATGACGCCAATGCTTTCTGAAGAAGCTTTTGAAGCAACCTTAGTTGCATATTTTTGGGTGAACATCGTTCAAGATTTTGGTGAAGAGTAGAGATGAGAGGTAGAGACGTCCCACCGGGCATGCCAAAATTTGTAACACAAATTTTTGTATTTAAATTTTATAAATACAAAATTGTATACAAAAATTAATCGAATTTGGATTTGATGAATTTGAGATGAGTTCGATCTCTATCTATCCTCCGATTCTTCTCTTCGACTTGAATTCTTGAACGATCTTGATGTTCTTCGAGTTGTTTGGAGGGGATGTAGTTCCTTGATCTCCTTGAACTTGAAGTTTGGACTTGACGATGTTGATCTGAAGATCTGAAGGACCTTGGCCTTGTTTTCAGATCGACTGTTAGATTTGGTTTGATTTGTTGAAGAACGTTTGAAGATCTTTAATTTTGAGCGTCAACGTGGAGGGTTTTCACCATATTTCCGAATTGAACGCCATCTTTGATTTGATTTGGAGGATGATCTTGGCGAAGAACGTGGTGATTTGCACGAAGAACGCCTTGAATGTTGAAGAAGACTTCGAAGCTTCTTGAAGACTTCGCCGATGATTCTTCGAGTGTCTTGAACTATTCGATTCTTCACCTTCTTCACTTCACTTCACCTCTCATTTATGAGAGCCTTCCACCCATATTTATAGATTTAGGTTAGTGGGCTTATGGGCTTTTGCTTATGGGCTTGAGCTTATGGGCTTGAGCTTATGGCCATTTTATGGCTCATTTGACACAATTTGAGTGATTATTCCTCTCCGATGTCGTTGCCACATGTCATTCTCTTATTTGTCGATAAAATTAAATATTAATCACATATCTATTTAATTTTGGAATAAATTCCATTAATAAAATAGAAATATAATCAATTATTTAATTCTTGATTTACACATGACGCAATATAATTTGTTAACAATTTTTAATTGTCTACAAAATAGATCGAAAAAGAATTAAATATAAGTTTTTGATGAACGGATAAAGTATTATTTTGTCAACAAAAATGTAAAACATCCCTTCCAAGAAAAATGTAAAACATGATGCTTCTATAGTTCATTAAATAATTTCACGTAATATTACACTTGATTGTTAAAATAATGGCTAATTAACCATTCCTAAACGGTGGAGTAAAATAGATTATTGGTACGAAGGCTTTCAATTTTGACTGTGAAGTCCTTTTGATCTAAATTAGGATACGCAAGTAAAGAAGAGTTACAAATATATTTTCAATTATCTTTTTGTTGATGGTTTACTAGAGTGGAATGAGTATTTAATTATCAAAAAATTCAAATTCAAAATTTTCTATTATTTTATAAGTCGAATTTATTGCATTTCACTTGGAATTATAATAGTATATTCTGTAGTTATATATGTTTGTGTAAAAATTTTATATTGTACTATTATAATATTCAAAGTTCAATGTGACTTACGAAAAGAATATTTTAGATTGTCAAACGCAAAAACCATTCTAGATCATCTATTAAAAAATATATCTTTTTCAAAAAAAAATTATATTATTTTCATTATTTGTCTCGGTGGCATTTGTTCATATTCATATTCTATCCAGAAGCATTTGGAATCCGAATATGATTCATATTCATTGGGCAGAAAGAACCTATGCACAAACATTTGGAATCCGAATATGATTCACATTTCACACTAAAATACATTTAACACTAAATTTGTAAGAATTATCCTTCAAAAAGAAACTTTTTATCACTTTAATTACTTTATATCTATCTCCCAAATACCCGCCATTCAAATTGAAATGGGACGGAGGAGTAAAAGAAAGAATGTATTGAAACGTGCTCCTTGCTTGACAAGACGCCTAAACTAAAGCAGCATATTTTTCACACTCGTTGCAGTGAGAAGAGAAACTTGAGTTAAATGGAAAACCCAGTTGCCATCGATCTTGTCGATTTCTTGAATGCTTCCCCAACAGCTTTCCATGCAGTAGGTAATAATTTCTTCGATCATTTTCTAGTAACTAATTTTTCCGTCTCCTAGTTTTGTGAATACTCGTGATTTGCATTAGTTTTCCAACTATCAAGATTTTGTAAGGTTTATAAATCGGATGAAATTGTGATGAAATAAAACCATATTTCTGCTCCCCTCAAGATTCTATTGGCTATGGGTTGATTTTTGTAGATTCTGTTGGCTATGGATTGATTTTATTTTTTTCCTGATTATGTGTTGTATATGAGGATTTATGGATGGAGCAGTAGGGTTTTTAACTATTAGAATAATCAAGATTAATTTTTCTATCAGGTGCATATCATTTTATCTGAATTACTCTCCTTCACGAGTTGGTGTTGTCTATTGATATTTCAGAAAAGTATTGTTAATGGGTATGGTTTATGTGGTTAGACGAAGCGAAGAAGCGATTGAGAAGCGCAGGATATGCGCTTTTGTCGGAGAGGGATGACTGGAAACTAGAAGCTGGCAAGAAATATTACTTCACCAGGAATCACTCTACTATTGTTGCATTTGCAATTGGTAAAAAGTAGGTTATTAGTTGTTCGAAGCTTCTTTTTTATTTTTCCCCTACGATACAATTTAATCTTAGTGGGCTTCTGGTTTTGACTATGCGTTATGTAAATAGAGTGCCTAATTGATTATTGTTTGTAGGTATGTAGCTGGGAATGGGATTTACATAATTGGTGCTCATACAGATAGTCCCTGTCTAAAACTTAAACCAGTTACTAAGGTAATTACTTATGGCTTAGTGTTTCCATTTGATGCCTTTCATAGTTAGGAAAAATATGAGTTTGGCAGGAAAATCTAACAGGCCATTCTTCAGGTTGCAAAAGGTGGGTATCTGGAAGTTGGTGTGCAACCTTATGGAGGTGGGCTGTGGCACACATGGTTCGATCGTGACTTGACTATTGCAGGACGAGTGATAATTAGAGAGAAGAAAGATGGCTCTGAATCCTACTCGCACCGGCTGATCAGGATTGAGGATCCCATTATGCGTATTCCAACTTTGGCAATACACTTAGACAGGTGCTTCCATTGGATATCTTGCATCACTTATTAGATCTCTATTACTGTTTCATTGAATTTTTATCTTCTGCTAATTTAGTGTGCTCTTTCCTTTTCTATGTTAGGGAAGTGAATGATGCCTTCAAGGTTAACAAACAGACTCACCTTGCTCCTGTGTTAGCTACATCAGTTAAGGTAATTTAGACATTATTTACAGAATGTGTGGTACTGTGATTGTATATTGGCAATTATATCTAGATTACTCCTAATAGATAGGTTTTAACCCATTTCTCTCGTCCTCACATATTTTTTTGGGGCGATAGTGGGGCATGACCGTCATGTTTTGAAATGGTTACAACTTTTGGAATGTTTACGTAGATGTACAAGTAGTATTCCGTTCTAAACTCTTTTCATAAACCAGTAAATAAACCTTCGGGCTTTCTATCTTCTGATATAATCAAGATGCAATTGATAAAAGTTATCCTCAGGTAAATAGAAAGTAGGTAAGTCATAAAGTAGGTACGTACATGTTCTTGTATTTTCCTGCATGCAATCATGAGAGAGAGCAGAGAGCTAAGGCATTCTGGATTCACATGTAGCAAGTCTACATTTTGTCTCTATATATTCTTCTCTTATGCAATTTATATTTCATGCAGGCTGAGCTAGATAAACTGACTGCCGAGAATGGTTCCACTGGAACTGGATCAGGTGATGGGAAGAAGATTGACGGAAAGACAGAGACAAACCAAAAGCACCATCCCCTTCTATTGCAAGTAACAGCATCTCTTTCAGTCTTTCTTTCTTTCTCCTTCCCTATGGAGCTCCTCGTCTATAAAGTTTTAGTTTGAATATGCAATTCGTCAATTCCTCAGTTATAAGTTGGCTAAGAAATAATGTCATGATCACTGACTTTATTCTTCCCCTCTTATTGCAGCTGATTTCTGCCCAGCTTGGGTGTGAGCTAGATGACATATGTGATTTTGAATTGCAAGCATGCGATACTCAAAAAAGTATTGTTGCTGGTGCATTGAAGGAATTTATTTTCTCTGGAAGACTGGATAACCTGTGCATGTCATTTTGCTCTATAAAGGTTTGTGGCAATTATTATCACTCTAAATAAGCTTCAAAATTCCATTTAGAGAAGCAAAAGCTCTTGAAGATTTTGTTATAAGCAATAAGATGTATGGTTAAATAAACATGGGGTTATGACAAATTATATATCTTTAAATATGGGATATCCCGTATCTCTCCTAAAATCCAGTCTTCTGTAAAAGTTGTATCCCAGTCATTCTTCATGTGTATAGCCTTGTTATATGTGTTTCTCATACCTATCAGATAATATACAAATATGTAATCCATTTACGGACTTTTTATTTATTTATTTTATGCCATGGGCTTGTCATGGTAGAGTTGCATGGTTTAGTTGGAGTCTTAGGGTTAGGTTATTTAAATAGGTTGTTTATCGTTTTTTAGGTCATCTTTTGGAGATCATTCAATTCAGCTTTTGAGCTTGGGTAGGAGATTTCCTGATATTCTTCAATACTGTTATTTGTTTATTTCGCAATTGTTCTCTGTTCTATCAGTGTCACCCTTAGATAAAGGGGGTCACACCCTGGTCGTCTCTCCCTCCTTCTAAATCTGCATTTGTCTTCTTTTTCTTCTGTTCTTTCTTTATTCCCTCTGTGTCCTTTTATATTCTTTTCTCTCTTGCAGTTTCTGGAGAAATGTGGGTATGACAAAAACTTTTCAATAGTGATAGCAACTAGTTAATAAAATGGGAATCACTCTTACTCTGTAGCTTATAAGAATATTTAAAGATTCTAAAACTTGTTGTTTTCACTTCATTTTTTTCTCAAGTTCTGGCTTTCATCCATATCTGGAACAACTATCAATTTCAACAAGCAAATAGCTGTTATTTACGTTTATCTGGTGGTGGTCTTCAATTCAGGCACTGATATAAGAATGGTTGCCTTGTTTGATCACGAGGAGGTTGGCTCGGATTCTGCACAAGGAGCGGGATCCCCCGTGACGTTGGATGTTTTATCACGAATGACCAGTTCCTTCAGCTCTGATACAAAGGTAGAAACTTATCCGCATTCCATCCTGTTCTTCCCTGGATTTAACATAACTGCATTTGGTGTTGCCTCTTGTTTGGATGTTAAATATTTTGAGATCTATCATCAACTAACTGTGCAAAGTGGATTCTTTGTTTCTGTATATAGCGAAAAACCTAGATGATAAACAATGAAAAGTTGCCCCTTCCAATTTTTAAGTGATCAGAAGTTACATATGTCAAGTTGAATTATGGTCAGCTGATAATTTGGCTTTACTAAAACTGAATGTTATAACTTATAAGTACATATGGGATAAGTGAATGTTGCGATAAAATACCTTCCGCTACTATAGAGCGTGGATTCCAGAAGCCTATTTGATAATTCAACATTACAACTAAGGGAATAGAAACTTTAGAATAAATATATCTTGAACATTTCTTGAACATTTCTATGCGTCCAGTAACACTAAGATTGGTTTGACAACTTGAAGTCGTGATTTATAATCCTTAGTGGATCCTCACTGCAGGTTTCTGGAAACTATTGGATGAGTGCACCTGTCAATATTCTTGTTACCTTCTCTATTTCTAGAAAGTTTTTCTTTTATTTTTTGCCTATATTGGTTCTTATTTTCTAATTGCTACTCAATACATGTTTGTCACACAGTTGCTACCGAAAGCAATTCAGAACAGCTATCTCGTATCAGCTGATATGGCTCACGCCTTGCATCCAAATTATATGGTACATCCTTTCCTCTTTTCCCTATACATCGAAGATGTAAATCATTGTTATCAATTTAATAAATATATATCCTTTATCAGGATAAACATGAAGAAAACCATCAGCCAAGGCTGCACGGTGGACTTGTCATCAAACACAACGCAAACCAAAGATACGCGACGAATGCTGTAACTGCCTTCTTGTTCAGGGAAATAGCAGCCAAGCACAACCTTCCAGTGCAGGTTCGAGACTCTCAGTATCTTACGATATGTCTACACCCTTATGTCCGAGTCCTTATGAGTTTCCTTCTTGCTCCATTTAATGATTCGTTTGGGCCAAACCTTTCTTTCCAGGATTTTGTGATCCGCAATGACATGCTGTGTGGCTCAACAATTGGTCCCATTTTGGCGAGTGGAGTAGGCATTCGTACAGTTGATGTTGGAGCCCCACAACTTTCGATGCATAGCATCAGAGAAATGTGTGCAGTGGACGACGTCAAGCACTCTTACGAGCACTTCAAGGCCTTCTTCCATGAGTTCTCACATCTTGACGCAAAACTGGTTGTTGACGTCTAGGTTTCTAAGGTTTGCTGCCAGTTGGTATCACAATAGGTTCGAGTTTTTATTATTAAGAGACTACAGTTGTTTCTGAACTCGACTGTGTTTCACTCCATGGAAACCAGAAGTAATATTTTCTTCGACAAACTTATTCCCATACGTTATGGAAGTGGTGGTCTATTGTGATAAAAGTCTGGTGAATGGTTTTCAATGAAGGAAACAAGTGAGAAACACTCCCACTCCACTCTTTACGAACTACGTTTTTTTTCCTAAGTTCAAATCGACATGACTAGATTTTGAAGTTGAATGAGAATCAGTTCCATCAACACGGTAAGAAGCGTTGGTTAGGGAAGACACGATTAAGATCTCAAAAAACTGTAACTTGCAATCTGATGTAATGCTGTAAAGTGCCAGTGCAACTCGATTTCAACATGATTTTTAGTATCTATACGAAGTTGTTCTCGACATGACCGTCTAATGAGGACATACATAGAGATATTATAGGGAAACATTGTTGGGAAAATGTTGTCTTACCTTAGTATTTTGATTCGATTCCAAACTTCTATAATGATCGTCTTGCTGATGTTACGTAATGTTGCTCACATGTTAGGAGCCAGCTTTTTATGTTTACATGTGTTAGTGGAAGAAACATCAGTATGGATAGATAATACTGAAGGAGTTTAATAATAGTATTGAAGTCATTTATGTTGATAGAAATATCAGTGTCAAATGCTACTGAAGACTGAAGACTATTAAAGACAAAGAAGTCAAGAAAATGATTAAGGTCATACTAGCAGAAGAGAAGTTAAAGTTGTTGGTTATCTACGTCAAAACTGAAGTGTAATACATCGCGAAATTTAAAACTTTATTAATTATTTTGTAAAGCAAAATCGAGATTTGAGTTTAGGGCGATTATTAAAAATTATAACTTCGGCGTTTCAATTTTATTTTCAGACAAGAAAATTTAAACGAGAGTCGGAGAACTGATACAGAATTAGAGTCCAGACAGATAAACTATACTATGATAATTATCTCGTCGCATCAAATCCCCAAAATCCCTCAACTTTTTCCTAAATCCATCTACTTTTGGAGACACTTACTATCATCTTTCACATTCCTACTCTAAGAAGTATGTACCCTATGAAACTTCTCAACACTTATTATCATCCTACACACTTTTTCAACAAAACAAAACAATCTGCAGTCATATTTCCATTCATACCAGCGTCCATTTCAAGAAAGAAGGAAAAGTTCTCCTTATTAGCTACAGAAGGTAAATTCCTTCCCTCTCACAACTTTCCTCTGATTTCTTTTAGTTCTAAAAATAAGCAGCATCAACAACATAGATACTTGGTTTCCAGCACATGTTCTTGTTCTCAATAATTTTCAGAAAGACAGCAACAAGCACACTTACCCATTACAGGTTCCACAAGGCTCACCCATTGTTTTATTTCAATTCCTTCAATCTTTATGCCACAAAGTAAGATGGATTAGAACACGACAAGAATATTATGCTCCACAACTACAACACAAATTCCTTAACTCATAATCTACAACAAAAAGTTCACATAACTGTTGGAAAATTATTATTTTCCATATGAATTTATTTAATAGAGTTGGTTATTGGTTGTTAATTCGTATTTTTTCATATGAAAAGACGTACATTTTCACATGAAAGGACACGTACCTCTTCGTGAAAATACATCTTCCTCTCTATAAATAGACCCATTTGGTGGACATTCAAACACACCAAAACAAAGATAATTAATCTATCTCATTCATTTTCAAAAGCCTCTCTGTCCCGAGTATCAAGTAGTTCGCCCGGAGTACGATTTCCTAGTACAAGGTCTCGTATTAATAGAAAACCGTTGTATCTTAGGGACGTTTGCCGTTGAACCGCGTGTACTGTGCGGGGCAATTTCGTCTTACGAAAACAGAGTCTAACTCTCGCCTCGATTTTATATAGCATATTAATATTCTGTCCATTTTCTACACCCTACATATAACAATCGTAAGACGAAATTATTGTAGAAGTTGGCATCGTCAAGCAGCAATGTTGATGCTCCTGCCCATGCCGAGAAACCGAGAAATTTTCAGGTTCTGATTTCAAACGTTGGCAGTCTAAAATGTTGTTTTACCTTACTACTCTCAACATATCTCATTTTCTGTCCGAAACTCCTCCTTCTGTGGGGGATGATGAAACCGACACCCAAAAACATTCGGAGTTGGATGCATGGCATCATAGCGACTTCTTATGTCGCAATTATATTTTGAATGGGCTGGACGACAAACTTTACAGTGTTTACTCCACAGCCAAAACGTCCAAAGAGTTGTGGGACTCGTTGGAGACAAAATATAAAACCGAAGATGCCGGTTTGAAGAAGTTCATCGTTGGTCGTTTTCTCGACTTCAAGATAGTGGACAACAAAACCATTCTTGAGCAAGTGCAGGAAATTCAGTTGATCATGTATGACATTCTGGCGGAAGGAATGAGTTTGTCAGAATTCTTTCAAGTTGCCGCCATAATTGAGAAGTTGCCCCCAATGTGGAGGGATTTCAAAAATTACCTCAAGCATAAGCGCAAGGAGATGGGCCTTGAAGACCTCATCGTGCGATTGAGAATCGAAGAAGACAATCGGAAGACCGATGTCAAGATGAACAAGTCATCCATGGAGGCAAAAGCAAATCTTGCCGAGTCAAACAAGAAGCGGAAATTCACTCAAAAGAAGCAAGACTCGCAAAAACAAAAGAAAATCAAAGGAGATTGTTACAACTGCGGCAAAGCTGGACATCTGGGCGAAAGATTGTTGTAAACCAAAGAAGGATAAGAAGAACGAGCGCCACCAAGCCAATATAACTGAAGAGAAATATGTGCCCGTTGATTTGTCCAACCTTGATCTATCGCAGTTGTAGACGAAGTCGACATGGTTGGTAGCCCAGTCGGATGGTGGGTTGACACCGGCGCTACCAAACACATTTGCTCGGATAAAGCCATGTTCTCCTCTTACGAGCCCGTCACCGAAAAGAGAAAGTTATATATGGGCAACTCTGCTACCTCCAAAATTGTCGGAACTGGAGATGTTATACTAAAGATGACATCGGAATTGAAAGTGACGCTCAAGAATATGTTGCATGTTCCGGACATCCGCAAGAATCTTGTGTCCGGCTCAGTTTTGAGCAAGACCGGATTTAGACTAGTATTTGAAGCGGATAAAGTTGTAATTACCAAGAATGGTCACTTAATAGGAAAAGACTATCTAGATAACGACCTTTTCAAGCTTAATGCTATCAATGTACTTTGTGACAATGAAATAAACGACAAAGTTGCTTACTTGGTTGAGTCTCCTAATTTATGGCATGATAGATTAGGACATGCAAATCTAAATACACTACGACGTTTAGTAAATTTAGATTTATTGCCAAAAATGACTTTCAATCAACACAAAAGGTGTGAAATTTGTGTTGAAGCAAAAATGACAAAATCTCCTTTTCATTCTTTGGAAAGATCAACAAAGCCTCTTGAATTGATTCACACTGATCTATGTGATTTAAAACTTGTGCAAACAAAAGGTGGAAAGAATTATTTTATAACTTTTATAGACGATTGCATAAGATTTTGTTATGTTTATCTTTTGAGAAGCAAAGACGAAACATTCGAAGCTTTCAAAACTTAGAAAAATGAAGTTGAAAATCAACTTAACACCAAAATCAAAATGATTCAAAGCGATCGAGGTGGCGAATATGTTGCACCTTTTGAAGAATTTTGTCGTGAAAATGACATTATTCATCAAACAACTGTACCTTATTCACCCCAGTCAAATGGTATTGCGGAACGAAAGAACAAATTATTGAAAGAAATTATGAATGCTATGTTGATAAGTTCGGGCCTATCACATAACATGTGGGTGGAAGCTATTCTTTCGGCAAATAAAATTTTGAACAAATTACCCCAAAAGAAGCAAGATAAAACTCCATATGAATTATGGAAAGGAGAGAAGTCATCCTATAAATACACAAAAGTGTGGGGGTGCTTAGCAAAAGTTGAAGTACCAAAACCCAAGAAAATAAAAATAGGACCAAAAACTGTTGATTGCATTTTCATAGGATATGCAAACAATAGTAGTGCATACCGATTTTTGATTCACAAATCGGAAGTTCCCGCGATGAATTAGGGAATGATCATAGAATCAAGAAACGCCGTATTTTTTGAGACGATATTCCCTAAGAAAGAAAAGAATGACATAAGCTCGAAAAAGAGAACTTATGATGAAATCTCGCCAAGAAGTAATGGATCAACATATGAACCAACACCGGAACCAAGGTGAGGAAAGCGTACAAAAACTGCAAAAACCTTTGGTTCGGATTTTGTGGTCTACTCTTTAGAAGACGAGCCAAAGACAATCAAGGAAGCATTGTCTGGTCCCGATGCCGATTTATGGCGTGAAGCGATCAATAGTGAAATCGAGTCAATCTTAAACAATCACACTTGGCATATTGTTGATCTTCCTCCGGGAAATAAACCTTTAGGTTGTAAGTGGATTCTTAAGAAGAAATACAAAACCGATGGATCTATTGACAAATATAAAGCACGTTTGGTAGTCAAAGGCTACAAACAAAAGGAAATGTATGATTATTTCGATACATACTCACCGGTTACTCGAATTACATCCATTAGAATGCTACTTGCGATAGCAGCATTATACAATTTTGAGATACACCAAATGGATGTAAAAACGACATTTCTAAATGGAGATTTAGAAGATGAAATATATATGGAACAACCCGAAGGGTTCGTAGTTCTCGACCAAGAAAAGAAAGTTTGTAAACTTGTCAAGTCTGTATATGGACTTAAACAAGCACCTAAGCAATGACACGGGAAATTTAACCAAATAATGATATCAAATGGATTCAAAATCAACGAATGTGATAAGTGTATACATCAAAGGTACATCAGATAATTTTGTTATTGTGTGTCTTTACGTTGATGATATACTAATTATGGGTAGCAACAATAAAATCATCATAGACACTAAAGAAATGTTAAAGAAAAACTTTGACATGAAAGATATAGGATTAGCCGATGTGATTCTAGGAATCAAGATTTCTAGAACACCCGATGGAATAGTCTTATCACAATCTCACTATGTTGAGAGTGTGCTTAAGAAATTCAAAGCTTACGATCTACCTCCAGCTAAGACACCTGTTGACTTAAGTAAACACTTAGCCAAAAATCGAGGAGAACCCGTATCACAAACAGACTATGCTAGGATCATTGGAAGCCTAATGTACTTAGCAAATTGTACAAGGCCAGACATATCATATTCTATTAGCGAGTTGAGTCGGTTTACAAGTAATCCTGTAAAGGATCACTGGACCGCATTGACAAGAGTGTTGAGATACTTAAAACACACTAGCACTTATGGTATACATTATTCGAGATATCCCGTTGTTTTGGAAGGATATTGTGATACCAATTGGATATCCGATACTAAAGAATCCAAATCCACAAGTGGTTTTGTATTTACCATTGATGGATGAGCAATTTCATGGAAATCTTCTAAGCAAACTTGCATAGCCCGATCTACAATGGAATCGGAGTTTATTGCTTTAGACAAAGTCGGTGAAGAAGCCGAATGGCTAAGAAACTTCTTAGAAGATATTCCCTGTTGGGAAAAACTTTTGCCTCTGGTTATGATACACTGTGATAGCATGGCAGCCATAGGGAGAGCAAGAATAGCATGTATAATGGTAAGTCTCGACATATTCATCGAAGACATAATACCGTTAGACAATTGATCACTACAGGAATAATGTGTATTGACTATGTAAGGTCAAAAGACAATATAGCGGATCCGTTTACTAAAGGTATCAACCGTGATCAATTATATGATGCAGTAAGGGGAATGGGATTAAAATCTACACGTTAAGAACACTTACAATGGTAACTCAACCATGATGATTGGAGATCCCAAAAACATGGTTCAATGAGACAACTAAGTTGTAGGAGTTCAAGTTGAGCACTTGAAAATTTTAAAAATCCATTCTCGCAGCTGCTCAAGTGCAAACATGTAGCTTGTGGTAAAAGGGTAAGCCTTTAAGGTTTTTAATGATTCCTATAGCCTTTGATAGGTGGAGTATGGCAGGATACTCTTTATGGGAGATCACCTATATAAGTGAAGAAGTGGGGTCGCTTCAAGATTACGATAACACTTATGAATCCAAGAAATGGTCCAAGGCCAAAATGGACACAACGTGTAATATCCTGAAGTTTTAAAGCCTAATTACGATAATTAAAATTCGTAAACTAGGGTTTCGCCGTGATAATTGAGTTAGTAATTTATCGATTATTGATTTCGATTATTTATGATATAATGAATTCTTATATCATATTCACTAATGATTGTGAATTAAGGGATATAGTTTATATAAATTATTTTGGCAGTAATATTTTAACGTCGATTGAATATCGATAGTTAATATTACATAAATTTTTCTAAGTAACGAAGCTTAGAATTAAATTCCCTTATTAATGAGATGGATTAATAAAGTGATTACGACTTTATTATGAACTTTTTGAGATGGTTCGATTATTAACGTTTTGAGACGTTTCGAACATCAACGTTTAGAGACGAATCGAAAACTAAGTCTAACGATGGAGGAATTATAATATTTAAATTACTATGATTATTTTATGTAATAAGAGCATTATTTATCATTAAAACAATGCTAGAGGATTAAGGAATAATTATTGAATAAAATGTGTAATTTTTGAAAACCCTAATTTTGAAAATTAGGGTTTTGACACATGGATCTTTTTAATTATTTTTTCTATGATTTAATTTATCATCTAAGACCTATATTATGTTATATAACTATAAATTGCAAGAAAATAAAATGTTTGACACTTATAGTGTACAAGTGCCATGAGCTTTGGTACATTAGGCTTCAATGATTTGAATTTTGCTATCTTTAGGCTATACTAAGTAGTAAATGTTTTAGTAATATATTATTGCACATAAAACAAGAAAATTAAATAGAGGATCAAGTGGATTGTGCAAAGGCTTGAAGTAGCCGTGTATAATGTGATCACATTTGAGGAAAGAAGAAATTGTGGGACTCTTTGTTGAATTGCTTTCATGAGTTAATGCTTAGATATTTATATTGTTATAAGCCAAAAGAAATTAAAAACTCCTTCTTTGTGCAATGAGGGTGACCGACGTACATGGTGAGAAAGGAGTAGGATTTTTGTTTCATTCAATAAAATTGTGTAAGAAGCATTTACTATGGCTAAGTGATGACATACTATAGTGATGATGAGTCACAAAGTAATAAATTTTGTCTTGCTTTGTATGTGTGTTTTTGGACCGAGAGGTATAGGAATTTAGTACTAAGTGTTATTATTTCTTTTGCTTTGGTAATAAGTGATAGGTTTTAAAAATCAAAACATCATTCTCATTCCCAAAACACCATTACCGTGAGCATTGAGAGGAAAAAAGAAAGGGTGTTCTTCATTTTAATATCCCAAACCTTGATACAAAACCTTTGCACTACAAATCGACACGGTTAAAGGTTAGGAATCGAACGAGCTTTATATATCGTTAAAATTTTCAATTTCCAACCGTTGGATTTTAATATATATGCTTTTGTATAAATGCTACAACTATGAGAAATTATGTTATCATGTTAGTTGTTTATTAATTATGTTTAGTATGTTAAGTTGATCATATGTATTGTTTTAACTTAAAAGCTAAGCATGTTATAATTTTAATGGTAGTGATCGAAAATCTTAGTGTTTAATTGTTGATGGATTAATGATATATAATAGTAAAGGAACTCATTGTGATTTATTAGAAATTTTTAGAAATCATATGCAATATTTTTAGTATTACCGAAAATTTATTGAAATTTATATGTTAATGTACAAATTACGTTTAAGTGATATTATAGCATATTATTGATCTATAGCCTTAATTAAGTGCTATGTGAATTTATTAGATTTTTAAAAAATGTATGTTCATATGTGAGAATTTTGCGAGAGGTATAAGGGTTGATACATTGATGTGTGAGTTATAATTGTTGGATATTATGATGTATTAATGATCCTATGATAATATAGTGTATTATGTGATTTTATAAAATTTTGGAAGAAGTTTGAGAATTAATTGTAAGAGGGCGAGAGCTAGGTTTGAGAATTTAGGGTTTCAAATTCTTTTATCAAGAAAATCACATATTTTATGCTTAGAAAATATTTTAGACCTATTAAAATTTATGGAATTTTAGAAACATAGTATACTATGTTTACGGCGAAACATTATGTTAAATGACGATAGATGTGAAAAATAATATGTAATGTACAAGTTAGATCACACTTTAGTAAAATATTGATCATGTTTGTTGATTAACGTGAAAAATTGAGAATTAGGGTTATTTGATAAGAAATCGATTGAAAATCGATTTATATGGAAATTAGTTATCAAATATGTGAATAATTCGAAAAATATGTTAAGAAAAGTAAAAAACGTTGACTTAAGTTTAAACGTATGAAATACGTTAGTATGTGATCAATGTTGTGATATACGTTGAATAATACACTAATACGTGTAAAACGTATTAAAATTTTAAGAATATCTCTTTTGTGAGAAAAGATTTCATAATTGAAATCATTTTATCGAAAGACGTTAGTATAAGATCGACGTTTAACCTAAATGGTTAAAATGAGGCCGTAGATTATATTTCGTCTCTATCGAAGTAAGAGGAGTTATTAGTTAAGATATGCGATGAAACGACGTATTAATTTAGTTAAGGGATGCGAAATATTATATTATAAAGTTATCAAAGTTTATTAAACTTTGACGTTCTCGAAAAACATGACCGACGTACTAAATTAGTTTTTACGTAAAGGTGGGACGCGGACGTGACAAATTGGAGAAGAAAGAAATCGAATTAAGACAATCTACAGTCCAGGTGGGCTTTACTATACTTCTCAAAGATAAAATGCTTATCAAATGATTTATTTACAAGGCTTTATTTTTAAGAAATGATGATGAAATGATTTATTTAATTACCTGCCCAAATGTTTATATTTTTATGTATGTATCCTATCCATGAGATGTTATGAATGTTGTTGGTTCGCTACCAACTTATGAATGAAATCGAATTCGGATCCTATGCCGGAGGGTAAGTTTCCTGGCTAGGGTTAACATATATACAATAATGGTATTTGTGTCTTTGAAAGGATAATTCTCGACCGATCGCGTGACGTAGAGGAGCTACTTCTACGGCGTTAATGGAAATGTTCTATGGAAAGAAAAGGATATGGATCATACATACTGAGGAAAATATGTCCGGCGGACTAATGTTTATGAAATGATGAAAATATTTCGTAAGTACAAGGTCTTTTCAAATAAAACCCTTGTATCTTACTGTGATGGGGCAGTGTAGTTTAAATATGATAAAATGTTTTGGCATGAGTTCACTGAGTGCATTCTTGTACTCAGCCCTGCATGTTTGTTTTTAAATGTGCAGGTTGAGCAGATGATGGATGGAGGTGTGTTGAGCAGTCGGAATACTTTTGTTGTTGATATGTATATGTTAGAACCTTGTTTACACATCGTCATATGTGTATTCACATGCTTTTCCGCTGCAATAGAACACTAAGTTATGTTTTGAAGTTGACAGTTGAATACCTTCAGATCAGCTGAATTCTTTTGGATCTGTTGTTCTAGTCTCACCTTTATATTATAATGTGTATTGTATATAATGGTTGAAGCCTCTTAGTTTACTTGATGTATGTCTTTCATGTCTCTTAATTACTGTTTCAAGTGATAGTCCCTACTAATCCGTCATTAGTAGTAGTGGGTTGTTACAAAGTGGTATCAGAGCAGTTCGCTCTTTGAATCCAAAACCTCCTTCAAAGTCGAGTCTAGATTGAGTCACTAGACTTCTAGAAATCAGCTGACTATGCTCAACACTCCATCACATCAAGCTCAACCGGAATGAGGTAAATGATTTCTTCTCGAGTTTTGAAGTGAAAAGTTCAATGATGAAAAAGATTGAAATCGTGTTTTGAAAGCAAAAGTGAAGAAATGTTATGAAGTTTGATTGAAACGAAAGTTATGAAAAATGATTGAAAAGAAATTTCAAAATTCTATTTTGAAATCATGCTTTCAATCAATGAAAGTTACGCAAATGATTGGAAAGGGAAGTTATGAATAATGTTGGGAATGGA
Organism: Salvia rosmarinus; assembly: GCA_036937905.1. Classification (NCBI taxonomy): domain Eukaryota; kingdom Viridiplantae; phylum Streptophyta; class Magnoliopsida; order Lamiales; family Lamiaceae; genus Salvia; species Salvia rosmarinus. The sequence goes on along the minus strand of CM072816.1, from coordinate 22,656,414 downwards.
TGCTATGTAAAGTAATTAAAGTTAGAAATGAATACCTATGATTGATAATGGGTATAATGTGCCAAGGATGAAATGTTGAATTTGCAAAATTCAAGTAATTCATGCTTACAATAAGATATGTTATGAATCTTGAATAAAACTTTCAAGTTTTCATAACCAACTCCATTCAAGTTTCAAGTTATGTATAATGATGAATATGTTATCCCAAAAGAACATAGACGATATAAGAAGCATGATCACTTATTGCGAAAAACATAGAAGTATGAATGTAAGAACTTCCTCCCATTACAAGAACAAAAGTAAAGATGGACATTCCATCTTGAGATCGAAAGCAAAAGATTGGTACGAGAACAAACGCAAAGATCAAACGAAAACAACGCGAGTTTTCAATCAAGAACGAAAGAAACAAAAGTGAAGGGAAAAAAAAGGATCAAGATGCAAAACGTTTATGACAACAAATGGAGGATGATGACGAAGGAATTAAGGTCACTATGTGATAAGTGACATGATTATAGTCATTCGTTTGTATGTACATGTACGACTTAGACTTCGACCTCAGCTTAGACTACGACCTCGGCATCGGCGAAACTACCCTGCGCAGTGTTTTTTTTTGGCCCGTTCTCTTTCGTTTGAACTCCGATTTACGCACGATTTTCGCCTACGTACTCCTATCGCAACGTACTTTATTTCTTATGATGGACCAAATCCCTAATTCCTTCTTCAGAATTTACGAGAATCAGTTGAAGTTAGTTCTATGATTTATATAGAATGAGAACCTTATAGTATGATAAGAATCTTAGAATGCTACTAGATAGTAAGCTTCCCAGAAATGTAAAGAAATTTATGACGTGTGTTCTATATGAGAACCTTTCCTGATAACATTTATCTGCTTATCAGAGGTGTTTGGATTGTTTTATCTGCTTAATAGATATGTCCAGTTTATCCTATCTTCTTAACAGATGTGTTTAAGTTTATCTTATCTGTTTATCAGATATATCTAGATTAACTTATGATAGTTTTGTCTGTGGCAGATGGCGAGGACTCGTCACATGGCAAAGAGAGGATTAGGGCCGAGAGCTACACCAGAGGAAGTGATTCGAGCATACCGTACCTATGGAATGTGTTGGGGCGATAGTTTAGGGGAATTTTTGACACATTACCTCCGTCACTGGGTGGATGCACATGAGCACGGCGTGACAGATTTTGACGGCATCAAGCGTCTTTTGACCTTATTGCCTTGTGACTGGGAGGGATATGCTACAGAGGTATCGGGTGATAATATATATCGTGCAGATGGTAGCTTTAATTTGATTGCAGATCTCCCGAGGATCGTATGTCATTTGAGCTACGTCTATAGTGTCTACCGGGCAGCGCCCAGAGGACCCTATCTTCCACCTCGATGGTACACATGGCGTGATGTCTCCCCAGAGTGGCTGTATCTAGAGGTCCCGAGAGAGGTCTATCCGGTGGTGCCCAGGTATCTGGAGGATGAGGGTAGACTTGCACATGTGGAGAGGGCAGCACGACCGAGAGCACTGGGAACGCCAGTTTTTCCTCCACTGTCAGTTGGACATCCATCACGACCACCACTTCCAGTGCTACCACCAATGATGGCGCTGCCGCCTCCAGCAGAATCCTATCCGCAGACAGCACGCATGAGGGTGTCTGATCCTCGAGATGACTATAGTCCGATACGTGATGTATATGCCATAGGAGACAATGGAGCAGGCCCTTCCCGTACGCATGCCAGGGAAGATAGCTCGGATGGAGACTCAGAGGAAGAAGAGGATCCGGATGAGGATCTCGATGAAGAAGATCCGAATGAAGATGAGTGGTAGAAGGCTTCAGATGACAATAGATGTAAATTTGTGTATATATGTATAGTATAGTATGTGTGTAGCGTGTTTAGTAACGTTAAGGTAGTGGAAAGAAACATAGTATTTTTGTAACACTATGTAATCTAGTATGTTAGTTGACGATGGTTAATCTAGAAGAAGTGCCACAGTATGTACGTGACTTTCTTTGGTGTTGGCGACTTGTACATAACAGTCCTCTTTGAGGCAAATTTTCCTATATATGCATGATGACCCTAGATGGGCTTTTGCGGCAAAAATGAGTATGACAAGGATGGATGGTTTTATTAAAGCTGTTTTATGATAAGATTATATGATGATGTTATATATGTTTAAGTTGTGAAAATGATATGTGATCGCTATATTTCTACCAAAATAAATTGATAGTAAAATAGCAAGTATATATATCGTATCCACAGGGACTGCGACTCGAGAACACAACAATTAATTAACACAGAATCTTGATTATTATCCAGGCAACAATATCAAGAGAGAAGATTATAAAACTAAACTTGAAAATAAAGATAGGAATAAAATCAGATATAAAAGACTGACCCTAGGGATGTACTTAACCTAACCAGATTCACACAATTAACCTATTAATCTGTTTACCAATTTAATCCGCATTCATATGAAGGATCACTAATGTAACTATAGTTTCCGTTAGAACAGCCTATAGTAGTAGGTTAGCCTAAACTCTATCTCCGTCGGGTCTCAAGAGAAGTAAGCTAATTACCAAAAGCACACAAAGATATAACCTCCTACAGATCACCTATCTCCGCCAGGTCTCAAGGCAAAAACTGTATTATAAATTCAAGATATCGATTATGCAATTAATTCCGCCAATACATTAATCACATAACTAGCATGCATAAATATTGATTAGATACCAACACATGAGAATTAAAGCCAAGAATTATAAATATGAATGGGACGGCAAAACAGTATCAACAGATAAATTATACGAATCTAGTCAGACATACAAACCCCAGAATCAATATGGAATTTAGCTACGCATAATTAAATTACTAAAGCAATAAATAATTAAAGATAACATGACTGAAATAAATCGATAAAACCGTATGATTCCACGATGAACAAAGTAACACTTGAATCCGGACGTAAAACTGAGCTCCAATACTAAATTATGAAATTGGAATAAAAACAAACTGAATTCCTCTATTGAAAAACGTGCAAAGAAAACAATGATTAAAAGCGTTCTGTTCTGGAATATAATAAAAAGCTCTCTGTTCTCTCGTCTCGTGAATTGTGTAGTCCTCTCTGACGTCCGCCTCCCGAATATACTCAAACCCTACTCTTAGTCCGGATCGCGAGCCGCTATCGCGAACTATGATCGCGAGCCGCTGTCGTGATGCTCCTTCCGCGTGGATTCGCGATCTTCCATCGCGATCTTAGGTCGCGATGCACCTTCCGCACGACCTCGCGATCTTCCATCGCGATCCGTGGTCGCGATTCCGGGTCGCGAACGTGGATTTAGCCTTCTCGACTCATTTAGGCGCGACGAAGGCTCGCGAGCCTCAATGAGCTTTCATGAACGTGCACACGTGCGTGTTCTCCGTTTTTAGATCAAAACCTGTGCTAAAATAACACAAACTACACACGGCATCATATCTTTCAAGGTAATTGAAATATATCACAAATGCAGCTCAACCAATCATTTATCAATTAGAAATAGGACAAATATAACCTTATAAAACAGGTAAAAATGAGGCTTATCAATATGCGATGTTAATTATATGTTTTAAATAACAGAATGCCGCCTAGACGAGATCCTGAGCAGGAAATTAGGGGAAGAGAAAGAGGAAGAGGTAGGGGAAGAGGCATAATTCCAGAACAGGAGAATGAGGATATACCACTGATAAACGTGCATTTTACACGTTTATAGTTGATATTTGAAGATGAGTTTAGCTCGTTTAATGTGCGTTTATGTATCGATTCTTAATGTTTTATCTATTTCTAGAAGATCGCTCTTGGGTGTTCTTTTGACGCTTTGTAGGTTTATATGTTGATAATCAAAGCAAGGAGCCACGCGAGAAAGTATCACAATCGACTGTTTTAGCGACCGACTAGCGGTCGCTAGGGATCGCCGCTAGGAAACCCGCGAGAACCCGGCGAGCCGCGACCGCAACCTCGTGCCCGCGAGCGAAGCCCAGCGCCGAGAAAGCTACTGGATGTTTTCTCGCGACCAGTTCATAATTGCTAGCGACCGCTAGCCGGTCGCGAGGTACAACGCGAGCAAGAAGGAGGCGAGCGAAGCGAAGAGCGCGAGACATACCTAGTGATCGCCCTAGCGATCGCGAAGGGTGGTCGCGAGTCGTGGCGGCAGAGGCACAAATTAGGGTTTCCACCATTTTCTATAAATAGGGCCAAGCCTCTTACGCCCCCATCGGACCCAATACGCCCCATAACTCAATTTCTTCAGTTTTTCCTCAGTTTTTCCTTTCTTTAGCTTTAGTCTTCATTTAGTTTAATTCTAGTATTGATTTTCCGTTGTTCTAGTTTAGTTTATCATTTCGTCTTGATCGGAACGTTTTGTCCGATCGTTTTCCGTTTTCGTTCGTTGGGATTGGATTCAAGACCAACCATTGTTCATCAACGCTTCCTACGGGTTTTATATATTTAATTTCCGTTTTATGGTTAAATCGTATTTTATTCCGTTTATTATGTCCGGCTAGTTTTCGTTTCTAATCCTAGGGTTTGCATGATTCAATCCTATATGTTGTGATTCTGTTATCGCTATTTACTTTCCAGGAATTGATTCATGATTCGATTGTGCTTATTTATATGTGTTGATTTCTGATCAATCTTGATGCATATCTAGTTGTCGGTTAATTACGTAATTGTATTAATTGTCAATCGTTATCGAATGCATGATCTGAATGAGCCTTGAGTCGTAGCTGAGATAGGATATTCGTAGGAAGCATATTCTTAGTGATCCTTTTGGAGTTACTTGTTTTCACCTAGAATGGTAGGGAAAACCCGTAATCTACTACCGCAATTGTCGTAATTGAAGTTGTTGGTTATATTTGTGATCTTCCATCTTGTCTGGATTAAAATTGGCTAATAGGAACAGGATAAACATACGTTGTGGATAGGATTAATGCATCCCTAGGGTTAGTCTTTATTATCTGTTATATCATCCGTGAGTTTATTGCTTTATTTTATATTTCTGCTTGGTTACCTTCGCTTTGGATTAAATTCTGAAGCCTTTAACCTTTCACCCTTTTTCTGTGCTTGGATAATGATGAATTGTCGTTGAACTAGCTTCTATGTTTTCGTGATACAATCTCTGTGGATACGATACTTCGCTTACTCTATACTTACACCTTTTCGTGTTAGAAAATTAAGCGATCAAATTTTGGCGCCGTTGCCGGGGATTGTTAAGATTGCATAGGAATAATTTGTGATTTGGATTTATTAATTCAAGTTATATATATATTATTATTTATTTTGTCGGTGCTAAATTCTCTTTTCTCGGGTGGTTTATCGCACAAGATCTCGGGGACCTCACAAGTATTATTAGATCCCGAGATCGAAAGCTCTCAAAGGAGAAAAGGGCGAGAGAAGAGACAAGTCGCAATGGCGGCCAATCCATGAGCAGGGGCATTCCTCCCGAGCAAGTTGCGCATGCTAGGCGACTTTGCGAGATGCAGCGTCGGATGGCGAATATGGGAATCATTGTCCTGCTCGGAGGAAAGACCTCTGAATCACATGTACCGACATCCCACCGAGCAGTTCAAGGAGGCGGTTGGGGCCCGCACGTAGATGCAAACAATTTTGAGCTCTAACCGCCCCGATCGGTATGGTCCAAGGAGAGCGGTTTGGGGAGGAGTCACGGAAGACCGAATGCGCATCTCGAGACTTTTCGATATTTGTGACACCATCAAATGAATGGGGTGCCACAAGACACGATCCGGATCGCATGTTCGGGTTTCATTGTGCAGCCGGTGTAAAGATTGGTTCAAGAGTTTGGACCGAACTAGCATCGACACTTGGGGAAACTTTGCGAAGTTTCTTTGAAATACTCCGCCGGCGAAAGTGCTAGAAGATCATCGCGAAATCTCTCATTTTACCAAAACCACGGCGAATCATTATTCGAGGCATGGGAGAGATTCAGAGGTCTATTGAGGCGATGTCCACAACATGGGTTCTCCAGGAGCAACAGATCACACAGTTCTACAAAGGGTGACATGGCGGGCGAGGAGCATGGTAGACGTCGGCGGGGGCTGTTTATTGAACCGACAAGTAGAGCGAGGCGAGCCGTATTTTAGAAGAGATGGTGCCAACAGCTATCAATGGCCAACGAGAGAACGCCATTGTTCAAAGCATTCTTGTTGAGAGTGATTCAAAATATGACGATCTCATGAAGAAGTTCACTATTTTGAAGAGTCAGATTGAGACAGAGAACGTCAGCCACATCAATCAGAGGAATCATCCGAATTTCCAACAACCTCCAGCAGGCTTCAATGTTCAGAATGGTGTAATTCAAGAGCCGAAGAAGCCAAGTCTCGAAGATATGATGCAGCAGTTGGTTGTAAGCAACCAACAATTGGCAACGAATCAGAATTCGTTCATAAGCAACACCGGGCATAAGATAAATCATTTGGAGTCCACTGTGACGGCTATGGGGAAGCATATGAAGATGTTGGAAAAGCAAATTGGTCAAATAGCCGTACAAGTGAATGCACTACAAAAGACGGGCCAATTTCCGAGTAATACGGAGGTAAACCGAAGAATCGATGCTTCGCCATCCAGACGAGGTGGGACGAGCCTACCCGAGCCCTACCGAGGAAGAAGAGCATGAAAGCACACTTTGAGCGTAAACTGCGACCGAGCTCGCGACCGTGAGCCCGATCGCGAGAGTCCGTAGTTATCCTCGGCAGCTCGCGACCGGCGCGCGCCGCGCACCGACCGTGAGCCATCGAGTGTCTTGCGCGCGAGCTGTTCATGCGGCGACCCTGGGCTCGCAAGCCAGCCCCGCGAGCAATCGAGCGAGCAGAGGTGCCGAAATCACGTGTGAGTCGCGCCCGCAAGCTTCAGACGCGAAGAAGGAGATCGGCGACAATGATACCTTGCGACCTTCCCAGCGGTCGCGAGGTCGACCGTGAGGCAACCCCTGAAGCAAATCCTCGCACGTACACTCCTCCGATCCCATTTCCGAGTCGACTTGTCAAGTCGAAATATGACGAGGAGTTTGCTCGTTTCAAAGAGGTTTTTCAAAAAGTTGAGATCAATTTACCTCTCTTTGAAGCGCTGCGAAACATGCCGGGATACACGAAATTCTTAAAAGACACGCTTGCAAGCAAGAAGAAACTGGGGAAATTTGAGAAAATTACCCTATCCGAAGAATGCAGTGCTGTCTTGCAAAGGAAGCTCCCTCTGAAGCAAAAGGATCCCGACAGTTTTACGTTAGAGTGCGAGATCGCCGAGCAGACTTTTCCAAATGTTTTGTGCGACTTGGGGGCGAGCATCAATCTGATGCCGTTGAACGTATTCAACCGGCTACACCTAGGAAAGATGAAGCCGACGAAGATTTCACTGATGATGGCTGATCGGTCAGTCACATATCCAAAAGGTATCGTCGAAGACGTGTTGGTAAGAATTCGGGATTTTGTTTTTCCTGCTGACTTTGTTATTTTAGATATTCCCGAATTCAAACAACAATCGCTAATCCTAGGAAGACCTTTTCTAGCAACTGGTCGTGCGTTGATTGATGTGCAGGAAGGAAATCTCACGTTTCGTGTTAACAATGAGGAGCTCAAGATTTCCATATACGACGCCATCAAGCAGCACGACGTTGGAAAGCCGGAAGATTACTGCTCGATCATGACTACTGCTGCCGCACACGTCTCGCGTTTAGAGGGTACTCGACCGATCGAGGAAGCTGCGAGAAGGAAGAAGTGGACTCGGCATGGAACTCCGAGTGTATCGTTCAAGTTTGGAGGGCACTTCCATAGTCAGTGGTGGTCATCCGTGAATGCCAAGTTTAGGAGGGTCCACAAGTTGAGAAAGATGTCTGTTGCCACAAAAACGCCGGATTGAAAAAGGTTAGTAATGGTCTAGCTAAAGACGTTAAATTAAGCACTTGTTGGGAGGTAACCCAACGTTTTCTTTGTTTTTGTTTTCGTGTTTTGTTTTGTTTTTCGTTTGTATTGTTTTTTGTCGTATTTTGTCTTTCTTTTCGTGTTGTGTCTGTCGATCAACGAGTTAAGTGAAGTGTGTTAATCCATGTGGCCAATGATGATAGAAATTTTTTTGTGAAATTTAATGATAGTGCGCATGATATGTTAGAAAATGACGCATGAATGACGTGAGATTGCTTAAACTTGTTGTTTTCACCATTTGCTTAACCCGTGAGACTTGAGCTTCATCGTATAAACATCTTGATCTGATTTCATCAATTGTGTGATATCATGCATGTGATTATCTTCTAGAACTTGCCGTTCTTCCGTGTCGAGACCGCAATATGTGTTTCAATTTGGAAAGGATAAAGGCCATCTTTGTTAACCACATATTCACCCAAACACTAACCCGAAGATATATACCTTTTGTCGCCTTCTTTGAGCCTTTATTAGACTTTTTCTTTCGATTAACCGGATGATAGTAGGTGAGGATGGATATGGGAATCAAAAGGGGCTGAAATTTTGATGTAGTTATGACGAGAAAAGTTTCTTTTAGAAAAATACATCTGTGGTGAAAAATAGTACCTTTGTTGTGAAAGTTAAACCCTATAAGCTCTAGAAAAGAAAAGAAAAAGAAAAATGATAAGTTCACTATGAGTGTTGAGCATAAAGGGTCTTTAATCAAAGTATATGTACCTTCTGTGGCATTAAACGTTGATTTAGCACGTTGGAAAAGAAGAGGAAAATGGACAAAGTCCATATGTATCGAAAAGTATAAATGGGGGTGCTTGGAATATTCTTGAGTCACTTAGCCATATTATCCTACCTTAACCAATGTGCCTACATCACAACCTATGAAAAGACCTCTTTGATCCTAATTTAAACACAATGACGCGGTGGAGATATTAGAGAAACGGCAAGCCTATGGTAAGATGTTGCATTACATTAATCGTTGAGTGTATACACGTCCTACATTTCTTTATGAGTTGAGTGTATCCTACATTCTACACACATGCCTTTGTGAGGGTTGAATTAAATGAGTTTTACCGTAAATTATTGTTTGTGTTGAGTGGACTAACGTCGTCATGTGCACTAATGTTTTTGAGCGTTGATATGTTTCGAGGGCTAGAATGGTTATCATCTTTGCTACGCTCGTTGATCTTTTGTTGTGTCTTCTGCTTTGGTTTTGTTTGAGGACAAACAATGCTTTAAGTTTGGGGTTTGATAAACGCGCATTTTACACGCTTATAGTTGATATTTGAAGATGAGTTTAGCTCGCTTAATGTGCGTTTATGTATCGATTCTTAATGTTTTATCTATTTCTAGAAGATAACGCTCTTGGGTGTTCTTTTGACGCTTTGTAGGTTTATATGTTGATAATCGAAGCAAGGAAGCACGCGCGAGAAAGTATCACAATCGACTGTTTAGCGACCAGCCCAGCGGTCGCTAGATCGCCACTAGGAAACCCGCGAGAACCCGCCGAGCCGCGACCGCAACCTCGTGCCCGCGAGCGAAGCCCAGCGCCGAGAAAGCTACTGGACGTTTTCTCGCGACCAGTTCATAATTGCTAGCGACCGCTAGCCGGGTCACGAGGTACAACGCGAGCGCAAGGAGGCGAGCGCGAGCAAGAAGAGCGCGCGCGAGACATACCTAGCGATCGCCCTAGCGATCGCGAAGGGTGGTCGCGAGTCGTGGCGGCAGAGGTACAAATTAGGGTTTCCACCATTTTCTATAAATAGGGCCAAACCTCTTGGGCCCCCATCGGACCCAATACGCCCCAGAACTCAATTTCTTCAGTTTTTCCTTTCTTTAGCTTTAGTCTTCATTTAGTTTAATTCTAGTATTGATTTTCCGTTGTTCTAGTTTAGTTTATCGTTTCGTCTTCGATCGGAACGTTTTTGTCCGATCGTTTTCCGTTGTTTTTCGTTCGTTCGCTTGGAATTGGATTCAAGACCAACCATTGTTCATCCAACGCTTCCCTACGGGTTTTATATATTTAATTTCCGTTTTATGGTTAAATCGTATTTTATTCCGCTTATTATGTCCGCTAGTTTTCGCTCTAATCCTAGGGTTTGCATGATTCAATCCTATATGTTGTGATTCCTGTTATCGCTATTTACCTTCCAGGCATTGATTCATGATTCGATTGTGCTTATTTATATGTGTTGATTTCTGATCAATCTTGATGCATATCTAGTTGTCGGTTAATTACGTAATTGTATTAATTGTCAATCGTTATCGAATGCATGATACGAATGAGCCTTGAGTCGAGGCGAGATAGATATTCGTAGGAAGCATATTCTTAGTGATCCTTTTGGAGTTACTTGTTTTTACCTAGAATGGTAGGGAAAACCCGTAATCTACTACCGCAATTGTCGTAATTGAAGTTGTTGGTTATATTTGTGATCTTCCATCTTGTCTGGATTAAAATTGGCTAATAGGAACAGGATAAACATATGTTGTGGATATGATTAATGCATCCCTAGGGTTAGTCTTTATTATCTGTTTTATCATCCGTGAGTTTATTGCTTTATTTTATATTTCTGCTTGGTTACCTTCGCTTTGGATTAAATTTTGAAGCCTTTAACCTTTCAACCTTTTTCTGTGCTTGGATAATGATGAATTGTCGTTGAGCTAGCTTCTATGTTTTCGTGATACAATCTCTGTGGATACGATACTTCGCTTACTCTATACTTACACCTTTTCGTGTTAGAAAATTAAGCGATCAACCACTACCACCCCCACCTCCACCTGATCGTAGAATAGAAGAACTTTTCCTTAGGCAGAATCCACTTTCTTTTAATGGAAAGGGGAGTCCTGATGATGCTGAACAGTGGGTTAGAGCAATGGAGAGAATTTTCGATTTTCTCCACTGTACAGCACAAGAACGTCTGTCTTGTGTTACTTTTCAACTCTTAGGACCTGCGGACTTTTGGTGGGAAGCCAGAAGGAAGACTTTGACACCGGAACAGATAGACTATTTCTCTTGGGAAGATTTTAAGACATAGATGTATGAGAAGTACATCCCTAAGAGTTATAGGAAGAAAAAGGAGAATGAGTTTTACAGTTTGAAACAAGAACTAATGTCCGTAACAAAATATGATCGCATCTTTTGCGATATGTCAGATATGCACCTGACCAAGTGAATACTGATATGAAGATGTCCGAGAAATTCAGATCCGGCTTAAGGCATGAGATAAGAATGTCTCTTGCAAGTCACGGCGACCTGACTTATAAAAGGTTATAATGTAGGCTCTTTGGTAAGGTAGGGTATATTTAGGCTAAGTGACTCATAATCCCACAATGAAAAACATCCCAAGTATCACAAGACATAATTCCCAAATTTTCACAATTCATTTCAATCCTCTACACCAAAGAGTCATTTTTCTTTTAAGAACTCCATACTTTAGTATATAAATGATATAAACATCTCACAACACTAGTTACTTACCCATTTATGTTCTCTTTGCACACATGTGCTAACTTTTTCATTTAGTTTATTTTGAACTTATATGGGTAAGCAACTATTTCTTTTATTATCACTTTCTCAACATAAATTTTCTTTCATTTCTTTTTCTCAACCCTCAATTTCAAGCAACCCAAAAACTCACTAACAACATAACCCAACCCACGGCTATATGAAAGAATAAGGTAGGCTCAAACGGGCTCATCAAAAGATAATAAAATAACAGTTAGTGTTTCGATAGTGTATAGGCTAAGAAAAGAATGCCTAATATCATCTCATAATTCTTAAGCACATCAATGCAACCTCGAAAAAGAACCAGAGCAAGTTCTAGAGAAACACATGCTATTTCAAACTATTCACACAGTAAAGAAATAAGGCGAAAAGATATGATACCAAAAGCTCAAGTCTCACGGGTTTCAAAAGTGTGATCAAGTTCTCAAAGGCTCAATACTCACAATAATCATAACATGCTTCGTCTCACAAAATCAGTTGCAATAGATTTTCTAATAAAAACAATTCTCATCATCGGTTGCTCGTCATTTAACTCAATCCAAAACAGACACTAGACCAAAACAAAACAAAAACAAAACAAAAACAAACACAAACAAGAAACAAACATAAAAGATAAAACAAAAAGAGCAAGAAGAAGATAAAGAAAACAAAGCTCATCATGGAGGTGGTGGTGGATGATATGACCACGAGCTATGCATGTCCTGCAGGAGCTTGAGATATTGCTCGTTGTATCGCGCCTGCTCTGCCCATCGCCGCTCGTTTTCCTCTTGTTGACGTCGCTGCTCCTAAAACAATTATGCCCAAGCAGCTGCATATTGGCCCATATCCCTTCTTACTCCAGCAAACTGATCATCAATATAGAGACGATCCTCAGTGCGGCTATCATCTATGTACTCATGCAGCTCTTGATGCCTCATGTCAATACGATCAAATATCCGTCCCTCCATAGCATATAGATCGAAGTCTGGTGCTCTCATATGGAACGGACGATGACCCTGCTCTTACTCTGGCTGGTTCGGTTCCTCTCCTCCTTGCTCGTAAGCGGCCTCCTCCTCTGCTCGAGCTCTATGATGCTCCTGCCTTACTCCAGGTCGTGCATGTGTTACATCAGGTTGAAAGGCTGCTACATGCTCGGGTGTCCTCATCATGATATTATGCAGCACTGGAACATCCCCGTGGCTCAATCGAGTGAGAGCTATATTTGGCAGCTCAAGCACCATGTTTCCGCTCGTCTGAGTGATCTTCCACAATAGACTATCCTTTCTCGGCTTGAGAAACTGCATATAATTAAGGGCTCGTCGATCAAGATAGATCACTCGAGTGATTGGCTCATCAGTGGGGACTATGTTGAAATACGTGGCGATCGGTGTTATCATTCCCCCACAATGGATGCAAGCTCCCTCAACTAGGGATTGAGCCTCAAAATGCTCTGCCAGGAAATATGCTACATTCATCGGTCGTCTTTCTAGGGCTACCGCTAAAATATGCATGTCTGCACTCTGGACTTTCCCGGCATTGTCCCGGGCTAAAACGCTGGAGGTGATCATTCTGTGGAAGTATCTCACTGGATTTCGAATTGATGCAGCTGAGGATGTCTGTGGGCTGTATCCTTTAAACTTTTCGACTTCCATCCAAGCTAACTACCCCCAGAAAGCTCTGATGTTCACTCCACTTTCTCCTAGATATATGGCTCGTGGGGGGCCTCGCATAATCTCCTGAAGATCGTCAAAAGATAATTCTCGTTCCTGATTTCCCAACTGGAAACTCATATGCAGAAAAGATCAATTTTCATTTCTGTGAATCTGGTATGTGGATAGGAATTCCAAAGTTAGAGATCCGTGAGTGAACCAGTTTCCTGTGAATGCTCCAAGGAATCCTACTCCCCGAGTGAGCATCATTACATCATCCAGGATTCCCATCTCATGCAGTATCCGTTGATGCATGAATATTGTCGGCCGCATCTTCAATCTAGATAATCTTTCCCATCGTTCATGTGCCTCTGATGTGTGTATTGTAATATCCTGCAGCATAGTATGGTGCTCATGAACGATCTCGGTCTGAGCTGATGTGGACGACATAGTTCATTTCCCTTTCTCTGCGGCTGAAGCCTTTCTACGAAACGGCATAATGATATCTGAAAAAAAATTAATTAAATCAGATATACTCCAACAATTATAAACCCTTGACCAAATGTATAAAAATAGCACAGAGAAAATCATCAATTTGGTCTAAGCAACAATACTTTCTCAACTCCCCCAAACTTATCCATTTCTCAATAGCTCAACATATTGGTCTCACACTAAGCATAATTTTTAAATCTAGCATCATAACATGTGAATATTTCAATAATGACGCACAATGATGCTAAACTTGCAAATTATACAACAATTCAATCAACACATCTCTAATAATTCCTACAATAAATTTCCACAAAAATCATGAAAATAAACTCAGAAGATTCACTTAAACTCATGCATCATCTTGAATTCTCAACACTTCATTCTCACGAATTTTACACATAAGAGCACGAATAAACTAAGCTTCCGTGAATGTACATGAATAATCACCCACACTCGCGACTTACAAACAAGCGTGAAAGAAACTAATGGTTAATTCGCGAGCTCAAGATAAAGAATTGAATACAGAGAAATTGAAATTACCTCGCGTGCTGCTGGAGAAAGGAATTCGCGACAGAAAATGGTGAATAGTTCGAGAGGGGCGGCGCATTCAAAACGTAAATTAAACCCTGACCTGGGTTCGCGACACGGTATCACGACAAAAGGTCGCGATTATAGATCACGAAGAAAGAGTGCTCTCAGATCTTGGTACAGCTCGCGACACGACATCGCGATAAACGGTCGCGATGATAAGTCGCGAGATCAATTAAATTGATGGGCTCGCGTGCTGGGCTCGCGACTTGGTCTTCTTGGCGTCTCGCGAGGTGCGTCAAATGGTGTGCTCGCGTTCAGATCTCGCGAGCTAGGATCGCAAACAAATAAGCCTTGACGTCTCGCGAGGCGTGAATGGATATTTTTCAGAAATTTTGTTCAACTCCACTCCAATGTCCGCCAAAACTTAAAAATCAAGCTACTCAAAAACAGATAAAAACATAACAAAACCAACAGAAACAAAAACGAGACAAAACAAGACAAAAATAAAACAATTGGGTTACCTCCCAACCAGTGCTTAATTTAACGTCTTTAGCTAGACTATTACCTCAATCACTTGGGATCCTCAAATAACGTCAATTCACTCACTTCCTTCCCATGAGGTCTAAAATAAAATTTCAATCGATGCCCATTGATTGTAAACGTACTACCATCCAATTTGAAAAGTTCAAATGTGCCATTATGATTGCTCTTTTCAACAGTGTACGGCCCTGACCATTTTGACTGTAGCTTGCCTGAGAATAGACGAATACGAGAATTGTAAACAAGTACCTCATCCCCAGGAGCAAAGTCTTTCTTCTTGATGTTCAAGTCGTGAAATGCTTTGGCCCTCTCTTTGTAGATTCTGGAGTTCTCAAATGCTTGATTTCTCCACTAATCTAACTCCGGCAATCCTTCTATTCGGGTATGTCCAGCGGCTAAAAAATCTTGATTTATCCTCCGTGTCGCCCAATAGGCCTTGTGCTCAATCTCCACAGGTAAATGACATGATTTCCCAAACACAAGTTGATACGGGGACATACCAATAGGTGTTTTGTATGCCGTCCTATAAGCCCATAGTGCATCATCTAAATGTTTCGCCCAATCCTTCTTGTTGACAATGGACTTTTCTAGAATCGCTTGATCTCTCGATTTGCCAACTCGTGACCATTAGCTTGTGGGTGGTATGGTGTCGTGATCTTGTGTTTGACCAGATTTGGCTAGATTGCCGACAACCACCTATTATTGAAGTGACTCCCCTCATCACTGAGCAAAGCTCTCGGAGTTCTATACCGAGACATAATATTCTTATGCAAGAACTTAATCACCACTTTAGAATCATTGGTGGTTGTAGGAACAGCTTCCACCCACCTAGAGACGTATTCCACTGCAAGCAAAATGTAAGCAAAACCATAAGAATTTGGGAAAGGTCCCATAAAATCAATAGCCCATACATCAAACAATTCAACCTCAACCATGATGTTTTGTGGCATCTCATCCCTTTTTGAAATATTACCCATCTTTTGGCATCTATCACATTCTTTGACAAAGGCGTGACAATCCTTATAGATAGATGGCCAGTAAAATCCACTTTGATTGATCTTCATGGATGTTCTATTAGCTCCAAAGTAGCCTCCTGTGGGGGTGCTGTGACACTCGGCTATGATCTTATTCCATTGGGATTGATGAACACATGTACGGATGAAGCCATCAGCACACCGTCTATACAGGTGTGGATCTTCCCAAGAATAGAATTTTGCATCATGCACAAACTTCTTCCTTTGGTGGTATTGTAGACCTTCCGGGGTTTTCCTGATCACCAAATAATTTACAAAATCAGCATACCATGGCGTATGATCAGTAATTGCAAACACCTGCTCATCTGGAAAATGCTCTTTGATGTGCACATGTGGATGATCGCCTTCCATCGGTTTCTCTAATCGAGATAAGTGATCATCGACTACGTTCTCGCACCCTTTCCGATCCCGGATTTCCATATCGAATTCCTGCAACAGTAAAATCCAACGAACTAGACGTGGCTTCAAATCCTTTTTGTTGAAGAGGAAACGTTTAGCTGCATGGTCAGTGTGCACAATGGTGTGGGAACCCACTAAATATGGATGAAATTTATCAAAAGCATATACTACCGCCAACAACTCTTTTTCGGTTGTGGTATAATTCATCTGGGCGGAGTCCAATGTCTTGCTGGCGTAGTATATGACTTTGAAAATTTTATCTCTCTTTTGGCCCAAAACAGCTCCAATTGCCCAATCACTGGCATCACACATCAACTCGAACGGTGCATTCCAATATGGGGAAATAAGAACAGGTGTAGTAGTCAGAGCAGTTTTTAAAATCTCAAAAGCTTCTAAACAGTCTTTGGTGAAAATAAATTTAACATCTTTTTCTAACAGTCCACACAAAGGTTTGGTGATCTTAGAAAAATTCTGAATAAAGCGACGGTAGAATCCAGCATGTCCTAGAAAACTTCGGACTGACTTCACATTTGTTGGTGGAGGCAATTTTTCAATGGCTACCACCTTAGCTCTATCAACTTCCAAGCCCTCTCACGAGACTCTATGTCCTAATACAATACCTTCCTTTACCATAAAATGGCATTTCTCGAGCTCAACACAAGGCATGTATCCTCACATCGCTGCAACACCGCTAAGATTATCAAGACAAACATCAAAAGAGGATCCAAATACGTAAAAATCATCCATAAATACCTCCATGATATTTTCTATTAATCCATGAAAAATTGCCATCATACACCGCTGAAACGTGGTGGGTGCATTGCATAATCCAAATGGCATCCGTGCATGTTTAAGACACCGTAGGACGGTAAATCTTGTCTTGTCTTGATCGTCCGGAGCGATGGGGATCTGATTGTATCCCAAGTATCCGTCCAGGAAGCAATAGAATTCATGACCTGCTAACCTATCCAACATTTGATCAATAAAAAGTAAAGGGAAGTGATCCTTACGCGTGGCTGCATTTAATGCTCGGTAATCGATGCACACCCTCCATCCAGTGACCAAACGTGTTGCTATCAGCTCATTGTTCTCATCATTGATCACTGTCATTCCTCATTTCTTGGACACCACTTGCGTGGGACTTACCCACTCACTGTCGGATATGGCATATATCATCCCGGCGTCTAAAAGTTTCAAACCTCTTTATTACCACTTCTTGCATAGTGGGGTTGGGTCACCGAGGTTGCACCTTGGTCTATTCTCGGATTCCAATAAAATTCGGTGCATGCACAAAGACGGGCCGATTCCTCGATATCCGCAATGGTCCATCCTATAGCTTCCTCAGTATTTTCTCAAAACTCGCAAGTTTTTCCAATTACAAGGATTAAGCGAGCGTAAACAATAATGTGGTAAGTATCATTATCTCCCAAAAGGAATACCGAGATGATCCGGCGGTGGTTTCAGCTCGAGTTTGGGTGTATCGTGGTTTCGATCACGATTTCTTCTATGTTGATGAACTTTTCTATGCACCCCCATCAACCGATCGATGAATATCCAAGTATGAGACTGTTTAGACACGGAGTGGTATCAAGCACGATAAATATTCTAAAATTTCATCACAAGCTTCATCTAAATCATTATAAGAGAAAACAAAATTTCGATGCCTCGCTCTAGCTTATCATCTTTGGTCGGTCAAAAGGTGCGAGAGTGGTGATTGAGCAACAATCCTCATAATCTGAGCTATCATGTCTCTTGATGGCATCGTAAATCGAGATTTTGAGCTCCTCCTTGTTCAATCTAAAAGTTAGATCACCATCCTGCACATCAATTAAAGCTCGACCAATAGCTAGAAAAGGTCGACCCAAGATTAATGGCTGATTTTTATCTTCAGGCATATCCAAAATTACAAAATCAGCAGGAAAGACAAAATCTTGAATTCTTACCAGAACATCTTCAACAATTCCCTTAGGGTAAGAAACAGACCTGTCAGCCATCAATAAGAAGATTGTGGTTGGTTTCATCTCCCCGATCTCCAAACGGTTGAAAATTGATAGTGGCATCAAGTTAATGCTTGCTCCCAAATCGCACAACACGTTGGGGAAAGTGTGCTCTTCAATCCTGCACACCAAAGTAAAGCTCCCTGGATCTTTTTGTTTGAGTGACAACTTCCTCTGGATTATAGCACTGCATTCTTCAGAGAGGTTGATTGTCTCAAATTTGCCCCCTTCTTTTTGCTTGCAACGCATCCTTGAGGAATTTAATATATCCAGCATATCTCAAGCGCATCAAGGAGAGGTATATTGATATTCACTTTCTGAAACATCTCCATAAAACGGGTGAGCTTCGCATCGTATTTTTGCTTCCCTAAACGCCGAGGAAAGGGGGCTGTAGGAGTAATGCACGTTTGGTCCTTCACGTCTTTAGCACATCTTCACGACCATTCTTCTCTAGCCTTCCCTCGCGAGTCTTTCTCTCTGGACTCACTCGCAAGGCGCTCATTTTATTTATTCACGACCATCGATCGTGATGGTTCATCGCGATGAAATGTCGCGAGGTCTTCTCTGTCTGAGCTCGTGTTTCGCTCTCGCGACCCTTCCTCGCGATGGTTTGTCGCGAGGTCTTCCTTCCCTTCAGGCGATGCTTTCCTCGCAATCAACTCTCTCTGGATTCGCACCTCTTTCTCGCGATACTCACTCGCGAGGCGAGAATATGGCTCCTCCGTGGTTTGATCCTCTTCTCCCTTTCGTACTCTGGATGATTTATGTAGGACCTTCCACTTCTCGTCTGAATGGCATTCACATGATTCTGAGGTATCTGATTTTTCGGGTTCTGCTCAATATTACTTGGAAATTGACCCTGCCTGTGAACCCCGGCTCTCTCATTTGTCATCTGCCCTATTTGATTTTCCACCATCTTGAGTTGTTTTCCAATTGAAGTGACAGTATTATTGATGGAATCGAGGTTTCCAAAGCATTTATTCTGCACCCGCCTTCTCAGATTCGAGTATTACGCTGAGCCACAATTTGTTGGTGGCTCGCTGCAATCTTCTGATTACTCATCAAGAGTTGCTGCATCATCTCTTCGACACTGGGCTTCTTTGGATCCACAATGACTCCATTATTTACAAATAAACCGGTGGTGGTTGCTGTGCATTCTGAGCATTTGCATAGGACAAATTAGGGTGATTCCTATTATTCGGATGATAAGCTGGATTTGCACTTTGATTTCCTTGGAAGCCTCGACTCTGAAAATTACTCATCTGATTCACAAAATTGGCCTCTTCAGTATCCTGTGCCATTAAAACAATCATCTTTCCCTTCCTTTCTTCTTCACATTCCTTTTCAATGTTGTGAACTTTTCTAAGAGATCATCGCATTTACTATCCACCTCGAGGGCCGACTCTTCTTATCGGGCCGCCTCCATCGCCATCGATAGCTATTAGATGCCATCTCCTCAATTATTCTCAATGCTTCATCAATACATCGGTTGAGAAGGCATCCTCCGGTGAAGCATCCACAATACTTGGTGTTCGATCAATGACCATCAGAAACCGTGTCACTTCTTTGCTGTGGAATAACCATGTTGTGGACATTTTCGCAGGAGACTTCGAATCTTTCCTGTGCTTCAAACAATGACTCATCTCCCAATTGTGAGAAATGAAATCTCAAGAATAATCTTTCGAGCCTGGCGGTGGAAAGTATTTAGGCAAATTTCGCAAAGATGCTCCCATGTACTAATTCACGATCATCTAATCCCTTAAACCATTCTTTAGCTTGGCTCCTCGGGAAAAACACAAACATCCGTGATCCGGATGGCATCACCGGCACTTCGCTCGCTTGATTCAGATCACGATATCCGTGAATGCCTCTAGACGCGCATTGGGGTCTTCAAGAACCCTCCCCAAACTGTTCGATTGTATCATAATAATGAGGCGTGCTTTAGCTCGAAATTATTAGCATTCACGTCACTTCATCCTCCACCTGGAAATGATCCGTCGGTGGCGGTACATGTGATTTAGGGTATGGGTGGTGCTCGCCCCCCAATCTAGCCCATCTGATTATTCAACGCCAGTTGGCGCTGCATTGCTGCCAACATCTGTTCTATCTCGGCCATTCTATCTTGAGGTTGCCTATCTACCAATGCTTGTCTTCTTTCTCTCTCTCTCTCTTATGGGATCTTTCAATCTCAAGATCCAAAGGAATAATTTCTCTGCTTTGAGATCTTGTAATCATGCACTCCTAAAGAGAGATAAAAATCAAATCAGATCTACGAGCAACACAGAAATAATATAATTTTTTTTATTTTTTTTTTTTTTGTTTTTTGTATTTTTATTTTCCATTTTCTAAACGCCTAAATTAATAACTACAATTCAGAAAATTATCACTGTGAAATCTAAACAGTCCCCGGCAACGGCGCCAAAATTTGATCGCTATATTTCTACCAAAATAAATTGATAGTAAAACAGCAAGTATATATATATCGTATCCACAGGGACTGCGACTCGAGAACACAACAATTAATTAACACAGAATCTTGATTATTATCAAGGCAACAATATCAAGAGAGAAGATTATAAAACTAAACTCGAAAATAAAGATAGGAATAAAATCAAATATAAAAGACTGACCCTAGGGATGTACTTAACCTAACCAGATTCACACAATTAACCTATTAATCTGTTTACCAATTTAATCCGCATTCATATGAAGGATCACTAATGTAACTATAGTTTCCGTCAGACAAATTTATAGTAGTAGGTTAGCTTAAACTCTATCTCCGTCGGGTCTCAAGAGAAGTAAGCTAATTACCAAAAGCACATAAAGATATAACCTCCTACAGATCACCTATCTCCGCCAGGTCTCAAGGCAAAAACTGTATTATAAATTCAAAATATCGATTATGCAATTAATTCCGCCAATATATTAATCACATAACTAGCATGCATAAATATTGATTAGATACCAATACATGAGAATTAAAGCCAAGAATTATAAATATGAATGGGACGACAAAACAGTATCAACAGATAAATTATACGAATCTAGTCAGACATACAAACCCCATGATCAATACGAAATTTAGCTACGCATAATTAAATTACTAAAGCAATAAATAATTAAAGATAACATGAACCGAAATAAATAGATAAAACCGTATGATTCCACGATGAACAAAGTAACACTTGAATCCGGACGTAAAACTGAGCTCCAATACTAAATTATGAAATTGGAATAAAACAAACTGAATTCCTCTATTGAAAAACGTGCAAAGAAAACAATGATTAAAAGCGTTCTTTTCTGGAATATAATAAAAAGCTCACTGTTCTCTCGTCTCGTGAATTGTGTAGTCTTCTCTGACGTCCGCCTCCCGAATATACTCAAACCTTACTCTTAGTTCGGATCGCGAGCCACTATCGCGAACTATGATCGCGAGCCGCTGTCGCGATGCTCCTTCCGCGTGGCTTCACGATCTTCCATCGTGATCTTAGGTCGCGATGCCGGGTCGCGATGCACCTTCCGCACGACCTCGCGATCTTCCATCGCGATCCGTGGTCGCGATTCCGGGTCACGAACGTGGATTTAGCCTTCTCGACTCATTTAGGCGCGACGAAGGCTCGCGAGCCTCAATGAGCTTTCATGAACGTGCACACGTGCGTGTTCTCCGTTTTTAGATCAAAACCTGTGCTAAAATAACACAAACTACACACGACATCATATCTTTCAAGGTAATTGAAATATATCACAAATGCAGCTCAACCAATCATTTATCAATTAGAAATAGGACAAATATAACCTTATAAAACAGGTAAAAATGAGGCTTATCAATATGCGATGTTAATTATATGTTTTAAATAACAGAATACCGCCTAGACGAGATCCTGAGCAGGAAATTAGGGGAAGAGGAAGAGGAAGAGGTAGGGAAGAGGCGAATTCGAGCAATGTGAGAATGAGGATATACCACTACCACCCCCACCTCCACCTGATCGTAGAATAGAAGAACTTTTCCTTAGGCATAATCCACTTTCTTTTAATGGAAAGGGGAGTCCTGATGATGCTGAACAGTGGGTTAGAGCAATGGAGAGAATTTTCGATTTTCTCCACTGTACAGCACAAGAACGTCTGTCTTGTGTTACTTTTCAACTCTTAGGACCTCCGAACTTTTGGTGGGAAGCCAGAAGGAAGACTTTGACACCGGAACAGATAGACTATTTCTCTTGGGAAGATTAAGACAGAGATGTATGAGAAGTACATCCCTAAGAGTTATAGGAAGAAAAAGGAGAATGAGTTTTACAGTTTGAAACAAGAACTAATGTCCGTAACGAAATATGATCGCATCTTTTGCGATATGTCAGATATGCACCTGACCAAGTGAATACTGATATGAAGATGTCCGAGAAATTCAGATCCGGCTTAAGGCATGAGATAAGAATGTTTCTTGCAAGTCACGGCGACCTGACTTATACCGAAGCTCTCAGCCGTGCACTAGACATTGAGGCAGCAATGCCTGAGGACAAGCCGACACATGCTCAGACACAAAGTGCTGGTGATAAGGGAAAGAGGAAATGGGAAGGAAACTTCAATAATTTCAATCGGGGAAATTTTGGGAGTCAGAACAATAAGAGGCCATGGCATGGGAACATAGCGCCACAAGGGCAAGATTGGAAGAAGCCAGTATTTCCTACACCAATGAGGGGTCTACAAGAGCCGATAAAGACTCTTCCTTGCCCGAAATGCCAAAGATTGCCCAAAGGAACGTGCTTAGCGGGCAGCGGCAGTTGTTTCAAATGTGGTGTGAAGGGCCACTATGCTAATGATTGCCCCGGAGTACGCCCGAGAATAGCGGGAAGGCCAAATCAGCCAGGCCATGCCCAGCCACTCAAGGCTATTCAATATCAGCCTCAACCACAGCAGCAACTACAGCAACAACGACGGCAACAGCCACAGCAGCAGCCCCGACAACAACAACAACAATAGAACCAGCAATGGCAAGCACCCCATCAGCCTCAACCGGCAAAGGCTAGAGCTTATGCTCTACACCGGAGGCAGAATGAACAGAATCAGGAAAACCTGGCAGGTATGGGAAAACTTCTCAACATACCTGTCATACTTTTGTTCGATACGGGTGCTTCACATTCTTTCACAGCAAAAGCTTGTGTTGATATGCTAGAGCTTAAATCAGAACAACAGATCAGGAAATGAGAATATCTTCACCCATGGGAGGGATTATGATTGTTACGCATGTTTGCTCGAACTTAGAATTGAACCTAGGATCACTTAAGGTTCTAGCAAACAACTTGAACATAACACCTATGGGAGATGTAGATATAATCCTAGGGATGGATTGGCTTGCCAAGAATCATTCCACGATCCTGTGTAAGGAAAGGAAAATTTCGTTCCATTTTCCTGGACAAGAAGCTACGAGCTTTCATGGAATCAACATGGGGAAGAAAATTCCGATTATATTTGCGCTGAAGGTAAGGAGAATGATAAACAAGAAAGGATGTCGCGCATTTCTGGTTTACCTAAATGGAGAAGATAAAACGGAGATAAAAGTTGAAGATGTGGAGATTGTTCGAGAATTTCCAAATGTTTTTCCTGAAAATTTACCGGGATTACCCCCTGATAGACAGTTGGAATTCACCATCGACTTGGAACTAGGATCAGCTCCAGTGTCGAAAGCACCTTATCGAATGGCTCCAAAGGAACTTGAAGAATTGAAAATCCAAATCCAAGAACTATTGGATCTAGGTTTTATCAGACCTAGTGTATCGCCTTGGGGAGCACCGGTCTTATTTGTCAAGAAGAAAGATGGTTCCTTGAGAATGTGCATAGATTACCGAGAACTGAATAAACTGACACTCAAGAACAAATATCCACTGCCAAGGATAGATGACTTGTTTGATCAGTTAAGAGGAGCAAGTGTGTTCTCGAAGATCGACCTCAAGTCAGGTTATCACCAACTCAAAGTACGACCAGAAGATGTATTTAAAACTGCATTCCGAACAAGATATGGCCACTATGAATTTATAGTTGTGTCATTCGGATTAACAAATGCACCAGCCGTATTCATGGATCTCATGAATAGAGTGTTCCACCCATACTTAGACAAATTTGTCTTAGTCTTCATAGATGATATTCTTATCTATTCAAAGAATGAAGAAGAACATAAGGAATATTTGAGAACGGTTTTGCAAATCTTAAGGTCTGAACGACTTTTTGCTAAATTCAGCAAATGCGAATTTTGGCTCAAGGAAGTAATGTTTCTTGGACACATTGTGTCGTCGGAAGGAATTAAAGTGGATCCGGCAAAGGTAGAAGCAGTGCAAGGATGGAAATCGCCAAGGACCCAAAATGAAATCAGAAGTTTCTTGGGATTAGCTGGTTACTATCGGAGATTCATTGAAGGATTCTCTAAGATAGCAAGGCCAATAACACAGCTACTCCGAAAGGGAATCAAATTTACTTGGACTGAGGAATGTGAGGCGAGTTTCCAAAAGCTCAAGGAAAGGTTAACGAGTGCGCCAGTACTAGCAATTCCAGAAGCAGACAAAGAGTATGTAGTCTATACTGATGCTTCTAAGAACAGTTTAGGTTGTGTGTTAATGCAAGAAGGAAAAGTGATAGCTTATGCATCACGACAACTTAGACCACATGAATTGAATTATCCAACTCATGACCTGGAACTAGTAGCAGTAGTGCATGCACTAAAGATATGGAGACATCACCTCTATGGAGTGAGGTGTGAGATCTTCACAGATCATAAGAGGTTGAAATACTTCTTCGAGCAAAGAGATTTAAACATGAGGCAAAGAAGATGGCTCGAATTAGTAAAGGATTACGACTGTGGTATAAATTATCACCAAGGAAAGGCAAATGTGGTAGTTGATGCCTTGAGTCGTAAAAGTCAAACCAAGTTAGGATGTCTCTTTACAAAGGAAGAAAAACTCATGGAAGAGTTTGAGAAGATGAAAATAGAAATGGTTGAACAACCAGAGACGACCATGAGTTGTATTGCTACACTCACATTGACGTCTGATTTGAGAAAGAAGATAATAGACGAACAGAGGAAGGATGAAAAATTGGAAAGGACAAGAGTCAAGGTAAGAACTGAAGGGCTGAAAGATTTTAGAGAAGCGCCTGACAATGCCTTATTATTTGAGGAAAGGTTGTGTATTCCAAACAATGACGAGCTTCGAAATGAAATCATCAGTGAGGCTCATGATACTCCTTATACTGCCCACCCAGGAAGCACTAAAATGTACCAAGATTTACGAGAAAAGTTTTGGTGGGAAGACATGAAACGAGACATAGCTTCTTTTGTAGAACGCTGTCTTGTTAGTCAACAAGTAAAGGCATTGCATCAACGACCCTATGAGAAGTTACAGCCTTTGGAAATACCCAAATGGAAATGGGATGATATAGCAATGGATTTTGTGACAGGTTTGCCAAAGTCAAAGAGAGATACACTGCTATATGGGTTGTAGTGGATCGACTTACCAAGTGTGCACATTTTTTGCCAATTCAGATTACGCATGGATCTGATAGGCTAGCTCAGCTATACATAAGGGAAATTGTACGCCTACATGGGGTACCAAAATCTATCACATCTGATAGAGATTCCAAGTTTACTTCGAGATTTTGGGTTAGCTTACAAAAATAATTGGGCACGAAGTTGAATTTTAGCACAACTTTTCATCCACAAACTGATGGACAATCGGAAAGGACGATTGAAACACTTGAAGATATACTGAGAACAGTAGTGTTGGATCGAGGTGCGAGTTGGGAATATGTCTTACCACTTATTGAGTTTGCCTACAATAATAGTTATCAAGCGACGATTGATATGGCCCCATATGAAGCCTTATATGGAAAGAAATGTCGATCACCGCTTTATTGGGATGAAGTAGGTGAGAGAAGAATTTTAGGGCCTGACACAGTAAATGAGATGATTGAGATTGTACGTCAAATTAGGCAATGAATAAAAGAAGCTCAAGATAGACAAAAGTCTTACGCTGATACGCGTAGATCTGAGCTACATTTTGAATGTGGAGATAAAGTCTTTCTTAAAGTCTCTCCATCGAAAGGAATTATAAGGTTTGGAGTAAAAGGCAAATTGAGACCACGTTTTATAGGACCTTATGAGATTCTAGAGAGAATAGGCCCAGTTGCATATAGATTGGCTCTTCCGCCAAGTTTGGGGAATGTACACAATGTTTTTCACGTGTCACAACTAAGAAGGTACGTATATGATCCAAAACATGTGATCCATCATGACGACGTGATCCTCAACCCAGATATGAGTTATGAAGAAGAACCTACGGCTATTCTAGATCGTAAGGTTCAACAATTAAGAAACAAGTCCATTTCTCTAGTGAAAGTGCTGTGGAGACATCATGGACAAGAGGAGGCCACGTGGGAGCTTGAGGATGCCATGAAAGAACGATACCCCAAATTTTTCTAAGGTATGCAAATTTTGGGATGAAATTTCTTTTAAGGGGGGTAGAATGTAATATCCTGAAGTTTTAAAGCCTAATTACGATAATTAAAATTCGTAAATTAGGGTTTCACCGCGATAATTGAGTTAGTAATTTATCGATTATTGATTTCGATTATTTATGATATAATGAATTCTTATATCATATTCACTAATTATTGTGAATTAAGGGATATAGTATATATAAATTATTACGGCAATAATATTTTAACGTCGATTGAATATCGATAGTTAATATTACGTAATTTTTCTAAGTAACAAAGCTTAGAATTAAATTTCCTTATTAATGAGATGGATTAATAAAGTGATTATGACTTTATTATGAACTTTTTGAGATGGCTCGATTGTTAACGTTTTGAGACGTTTGAACGTCAACGCTAGAGATCTAATCGAAAACTAAGTTCAACGATGGAGGAATTATAATATTTAAATTCCTATGATTATTTTATGTAATAAGAGCATTGTTTATCATTAAAACAATGCTAGAGGATTAAGGAATAATTATTGAATAAAATGTGCAATTTTCGAAAACCCTAATTTCGAAAAATAGGGTTTTGACACATGGATCTTTTTAATTATTTTTCCTATGATTTAATTTATCATCTAAGACCTATACTATGTTATATAACTATAAATTGCAAGAAAATAAAATGTTTGACACTTATAGTGTACAAGTTGTTGTGAGCTTGGTACATTAAGCTTCAATGATTCAATTTTGCTATCTTTAGGCTATACTAAGTAGTAAATGTTTTAGTAAGATATTATTGCACATAAAACAAGAAAATTAAATAGAGGATCAAGTGGATTGTGCAAAGGCTTGAAGTAGCCGTGTATAATGTGATCACATTTGAGGAAAGAAGAAATTGTGGGACTCTTTGTTGAATTGCTTTCATGAGTTAATGCTTATATATTTATATTGTTATAAGATAAAAGAAATTAAAAAATCCTTCTTTGTGCAATGAGGGTGACCGACGTACATGGTGAGAAAGGAGTAGGATTTTTGTTTCATTCAATAAAATTGTGTAAGATGCATTTACTATGGCTAAGTGATTACATACTATAGTGATGATGAGTCACAAAGTAATAAATTTTTCTTGCTTTGTATGTGTGTTTTGGACCGAGAGGTATAGAATTTAGTACTAAGTGTTATTATTTCTTTTGCTTTGGTAATAAGTGATAGGTTTTAAAATCAAAACCTCATTCTCATTCCCAAAACACCATTACCGCGAGCATTGAGAGGAAAAAGAAAGGGTGTTCTTCATTTTAATATCCCAAACCTTGATACAAAAACCTTTGCACTACAAATCGACATCGGTAAAAGGTTAGGAATCGAACGAGCTTTATATATATCGTTAAAATTTTTGATTTCCAACCGTTGGATTTTAATATATATGCTTATGTATAAATGCTACAACTATGAGAAATTATGTTATCATGTTAGTTGTTTATTAATTATGTTTAGTATGTTAAGTTGATCACATGTATTGTTTTAACATAAAAGCTAAGCATGTTATAATTTTAATGGTAGTGATCCAAAATCTTAGTGTTTAATTGTTGATGGATTAATGATATATAATAGTAAAGGAACTCATTGTGATTTATTAGAAATTTTTAGAAATCATATGCAATATTTTTAGTATTACCGAAAATTTATTGAAATTTATATGTTAATGTACAAATTACGTTTAAGTGATATTATAGCATATTATTGATCTAGAGCCTTAATTAAGTGCTATGTGAATTTATTAGATTTTTAAAAAATGTATGTTCATATGTGAGAATTTTCGAGAGGTATAAGGGTTGATACATTGATGTGTGAGTTATAATTGTTGGATATTATGATGTATTAATGATCCTATGATAATATAGTGTATTATGTGATTTTATAAGAATTTTTGGAAGAAGTTTGAGAATTAATTGTAAGAGGGCCGAGAGCTAGGTTTGAGAATTTAGGGTTTCAAATTCTTTTTATCAAGAAAAATCACATATTTTATGCTTAGAAAATATTTTAGACCTATTAAGAATTTATGGGATTTTAGAAACATAGTATACTATGTTTACGGCGAAACGTTATGTTAAATGACGATAGATGTGAAAAATAATATGTAATGTACAAGTTAGATCACACTTTAGTAAAATATTGATCATGTTTGTTGATTAACGTAAAAAATCGAGAATTATGGTTATTTGATAAGAAATCGATTTATATGGAAATTAGTTATCAAATATGTGAATAATTCGAAAAATATGTTAAGAAAAGTCAAAAACGTTGACTTAAGTTTAAACGTATGAAATACGATAGTATGTGATCAATGTTGTGATATACGTTGAATAAATACACTAATACGTGTAAAACGTATTAAAATTTTAAGAATATCTCTTTTGTGAGAAAATATTTTATAATTGAAATCATTTTATCGAAAGACGTTAGTATAAGATCGACGTTTAACCTAAATGGTTAAAATGAGGTCGTAGATTATATTTCGCCTCTAACGGCACGAGGAGTTATTAGTTAAGATATGCGATGAAACGACGATTAATTTAGTTAAGGGATGCGAAATATTATATTATAAAGTTATCAAAGTTTATTAAACTTTGACGTTCTCGAAAAACCTGACCGACGTACTAAATTAGTTTTTACGTAAAGGTGGGACGAGGACGTGACTAATTGGAGAAGAAAGAAATCGAATTAAGACAATCTACAATCCAGGTGGGCTTTACTATACTTCTCAAAGATAAAATGCTTATCAAATGATTTATTTACAAGGCTTTATTTGCAAGAAATGATGATGAAATGATTTATTTAATTACCTGCCCAAATATTTATGTTTTTATGTATGTATCCTATCAATGAGTTGTTATGAATGTTGTTGGTTCGCTACCAACTTATGAATGAAATCGAATTCGGATCCTATGCCGGAGGGTAAGTTTCCTGGCTAGGGTTAACGTATATACAATAAAGGTGACTGTGTGCTGAAAGGATAATTCTCGGCCGGTCACAACGACGTAGAAGGAGGCCTACTTCTACGGCGTTAATGGAAATGTTCTAAGGAAAGGAAAGGATATGGATCATACATACAAGGAAAATATGTCTGGCCAGACTAATGTTTATGAAATGATGAAAATATTTCGTAAGTACAAGGTATTTTCAAATAAAACTCTTGTATCTTACTATGATGGGGCAGTGTAGTTTAAATATGATAAAATGTTTTGGCATGAGTTCACTGAGTGCATTCTTGTACTCACCGCATGTTTGTTTTAAATGTGCAGTTGAGCGGATGATGGATGGAGGTGTGTTGAAAATAAATACTTTTGTTGTTGATATGTATATGTTAGAACCTTGTTTACACATCGTCATATGTGTATTCACATGCTTTTCCGCTGCAATAGAACACTAAGTTATGTTTTGAAGTTGACAGTTGAATACCTTCAGATCAGCTGAATTCTTTTGGATCTGTTGGTCTAGTCTCACCTGTATATTATGTGTGTATTGTATATAATGGTTGAAGCCTCTTAGTTTACTTGATATATGTCTTTCATGTCTCTTAATTACTGTTTCAAGTGATAGTCCCTACTAATCTGTCGTTAGTAGTAGTGGGCTATTACACAACGTAAGAACGAAAGATATTAGATCTATTATTGTGTGTATGATGTTGTCTTTGTTTATACTAAAGTTGACTGGTTCAAGACATCGCGTTCACCAAGCAAAGAGTAAATCCGATAGCATTACACTAAGGAAGGTTCAAAGCTAACTACTACCTATCTTGATGCAATAATAGGTCGTCGGGAATTTGAAAAACCTGCATTTGCATTAAATGTCATTCATGTTGGGGATTATTGGAAAATTATTATTTTCCATATGAATTTATTTAATAGAGTTGGTTATAGGTGGTTAATTCGTACCTTTTCATATGAAAAGACGTACCTTTTTACATGAAATGACACGTACCTCTTTGTGAAAAGACATATTTCTCTCTATAAATAGACCCATTTGGTAGACATTCAAAAAGACCAAAACGAAGATAATCAATCTCTCTCATTCATTCTTCAAAAGCCTCTCTGTCCCGAGTATTGAGTAGTTCGCCCGGAATACTATTTCCTAGTACAAGGTCTTGTATTCATAGAAAACCATTGTATCTTGGGGACGTTTGCCGTTGAACCGCATGTACTGTGCGGGGTAACTTCGTCTTACGAAAAGAGAGTCTAACTCTCGCCTCGGTTTTACATAACATATTATTATTCTGTCCATTTTCTACACCCTACCTATAACAATAACAAACAACAAAAAATTTCAGAACCAGTAAAACTACCTACTATGCTTCTTGAATCAAACATATGAAGAAAACTACAAACATACTACCTAATATTTTGTACATAGAAATTTTGTAATTACATAACTTAGAAATTTCGAGACCTACATATTGTATTTTTGTTAAACTTGGATCGAGCCACTAAGGCTCGGCTATCGACCGACGACAGAGAGAGATGCATAAGGGATGGTGGTGGTCGGTGACGGTAGCGACCGAAGCAAGGACTAAGCGGCGCAAAGGCGATTGGAACAGGCAAAGACAGCAATGACAGTTTTGCCGAAGTGGTGATGAGAAAACCACGCAGAGCTGGCGTGGCACGATGAGGGTCTTCCGCTAGAGCAGAGAAGGCACGAATAGAGACTTCGGGTTGGATCTATAGGAACCAGAGGTAGAGGTGTTCACGGTTTCGGTTCCAAAATTTTGGAACCGAAAACCGGAACCCTATAGAGGGTAGACGGTTTTGGTTCTGAACCACCAGTTCACGGTTTCGAATCGTTGTGTTTTTTTTTAAATTGTAATTTTTTTATATATTTCTTCAAAAATATATGAAATGTATATAAATCAAATTGTAATTGTATAATCTAAAAAAAATTAATTACATAAATCAATTACAATGTAGTAAATCTAATAAATTATAACTTGTAACAAAAAATTTCAATAACTTCGACAAATAAATCAAATTACAATTATATTATAATTTACAATGTGGTAAGGGAAAAAAATCTACTTAAACAGATAAAATAAATTACAAATTAATGGGACGTGGAAGGGAAAAAAAAGATAGTACCCATCATTGATATATTCGGTTATGAAAATACCACGATTCTTGCGAGGGCCTTGTGGTTTCCGTCCAATTGTTGCATAAGGATCAACATTGCGACGAGAACCAGAAATCATTTTTATTGAAGAGAGTAAGAAAAATAGAAATAGTGTAGGAGATAATATAACTACTATTATATAGCTTCAAAATAAAACTAGAGATTACAATTTCCTATAATAAGATTAAAAGAAATAGAGAGAATATGAATTGATGTGTTGAAATAGTTGGATTGAATGTGTATTTATAGATGAATTTGGCCCCCCAAACCATCGGTTCGAAATCGAAACTGCCGGTTCGGGCTATTCCAAATTCAAATTTTTGATTTTTTTATTTTTCCCTAATTTCTTTTGTTTTATTTATAAAATATATATTTAATTAGTGTGTTTTGAACACATACTACAAATGGACATAATATGAAAAAATAGGTAGAACCGTCGGTTCCATGGTTCCGAAGGTTCAGAATCGGAACCGGACTGTGTAACATAGGGTTCGAAACCGGAACGGAACCATGGTCAATGGTTCTGGTCGGAACCGTTGACCACGATTTCGGTTCCGGTTCGAACCGCCAGTTCTGGTTCTAATGAGCACCACTAGCCAGAGATGGCGTCCCATCGATCATAAGGCATAGCCGGTGAAGCTAGTGACGACTGCGACTTGAACGGAGAGAGAAGGTGTGAGAAAGTTAAAGGGTGAAGTCAAAGAGTGATGGGATATGGCCCAACCGCTCAAGCCCACTGACAGGCCCAAACGAGCTGGGCCTGACATTAGTAGCGGGCCCATGCGGTTAAGCCCAAGGCAAACCCTAATCAGCCCCCAAAACCCTAGCCCCCAGAACTCGAGTCAGGCGCCACCCTCCACGTGGCGCACGGAAGGCGAAGCATCCCTACAGGCGAGAGGAAGAGCCCTACACGCCAGGAAGAGTCCCGCCAATGGAGGAATGGGCACGCCTTTAAGAGCCCTCAGACATGTATAAATAGGAGTTAGATCGAAGGTAGAAGGGTTAGCAACTTCTTGAATACTAAGAGCTTTTAGCTATACTCATTGTAATCAAAACATAGTGAAAGTATTGAGGAATCACTCCTCCGTGGACGTAGATCTCATTAACGATCTGTAGGGAAAACGTATGTTAACCCTCGCCCCGAGGATCCATCTTGGGTGTTTAATTCACCATACATTGATTATAAACCTAGCATGCGTCTATATAATTAAATCGCAACACGTTGGGGTTTACACGTGTTTACCTTTGGATCTGTCGAGGTGGAACGAACGGGATGAACTGATTGAACGGTCGAGACTCGTGCTTTGACCTTCTGGACTGTATCCCGGTTGCCCAATCTCCAACGTCGAGTGAGGACGATCTATGGAGAATGCTTCGGAAAATCACCCAATGCTCTCACCTAAATTTTCGAGAATCCTCTCAAGCTTACTATGAGATGCACGAAAATTAGCTTTGGATTAATGAGCATTCACATAGACTTTATCTCATACCTTATATTTATAATGCACTACCTTAATCCTATATGGAATGTTACCATAATCCTATATGGAATATTACTATAATCCTATATGGAATATTACCATACTCTTAGGATTATTTCCATACTCTTAGGATTATTTCCATACTTTGGATTATTTCCATACTCTCAAGATTATTACCATAATCTTATATGGAAAGGATCTATGCATATACCATAAATATAATTATATCCATGTAGGATAAAGAGAATAAAATCTTACCATTGGGAGCAATATAGGCGCCGATTTTCTCTCGCTTAGGGCCTCGATGGGCCACCTGAGGATCAAATGCAAGGAATAAAGATGGGCCTCAAATAAATTAATTATCTTATGTTCATTTGTAACATAAATTAATTTATAAACATTCGATCATGCCACTAGAGAAAGAATGTTGACTTACCCTTTATTACCGAAGTTGAGTCGGGCTTGCACTTAGACATTACGAATCCCGTATTTAAGATATCGAACGTCCATTAATCATTTATAGCAACTGATCGCTAAAACGATTAATAACTTTATTTCTTAAGTAGTACCACTCAACCTTATTATTGTACTTGAGCTAACTCAACTGCGGGGTTTAGTACAATAAACCTTGAGCTCCTTAAGGGACGCCATCATCCTAAACGGATACGGTGACTCGACATGATAACTAGCGTGACATACAAGATCGCCACCACCCAAGATGCGAGAATCTTGGTTAGAACATATAACCCTCACTCATAACAAGTCAAAGTGATGGTCAAGAACTCATACTCACCTAATACCTTATCGAGGTTTAGATCATCGTAAGTCACCGAGATCTTGGTTCTTCACGACGGTCGAAAGAAGAACACATCTCATCGTGATCCTTCAATACGCCGTAGACGCATCAAGCATAGACAAGCAACTAAGTCAAGTCACTTATCTATACTGCAGTGCTAAACCGACAACTCGTCCTTAAGTCGCCCTCACGGTGTGAAACTTTTTATATCTCATTAAGCTTGACCAATCATACGTACTTCGTGATCTTCTACACAATCGTATGATCTAACTTATATATGAGATAAGGAGACACGGATATATGCAATCAAGTATTCAAATCGGATAGGAGATTGTAATAGTGGTAACAGAAACATTGTATACAAGCTCAACCAAACCGCTTTCAAGATACAACCAACACGATCGAACCACGAAAAGCCTTCGTTTTCTTTATCGCTTACATAAATCTCGCATATCTACATATTCTAGATTTATCATTGGCGCTGCCTCTGCGGGAAACGCTACTAACAAAAAGCTTCATTTCTACAAAACTTAATGGCAAGAACACGACGACCACCGCCGATGTCAGAACAACCGCACCGAGGACAACCGGTGGTCACCGGCCACGGGAAGGAGATCGCGGATGCCACAAGCGGTCACACACCTGAGGGCAACATGGAAAACGTTTCCATACACCCTCAGGATCGCCGCCCTCACGAAGGGGAAGATACCAACCTCAACGAGGACGAACAGACAGATTCGCTCGTCCCACGAGGCCTCGCCGAGCTGTGACCGAATTCCTCAACGCCAACCTTGGCCAGTTCCAAAGCTTCCTCCACCAGAGGACAAATGAAGCGGGCACCTCCCGAGTGCCCGAACTAGCGAATACGGGCGCCCGAGGTCGCTCACCCCACCGAGGCGGTCAACGCTCACCTCGGCACAATAGCCGAGAACACGTACACCAATCCGCCGCCAGAAGTCAATCACCTCACCAAGGGGGTCGCAACCAGTCGCCACCTCGTCACCCGCGGCCGCTCTCCACCTCGGCATACCGCCCCGAGGGCCGAGCAGAATAGGAGAGAAGAAAGACGGAGCAGAACTCCTCCTCGGAGAGACGATAGACGCCGTTATCGATCTCCCACCCCTCCAAGGAGAGATGGCAATGATCTCCCGAGGTTCGACCGAGCGGAAGAATCATCTCTCCTTTCTCCAGAGAGATTCGACACGCCTTGCCCCGCCGGGTATAGGGCACCCAACATCGCCAGACACGATGGCCTCTGGGACCCTCCGACTTCCTTTTCGCCACACCACTAACATGGCGAATCAAGGAATGGAAGATTTCACATGTGCAAGATCTTCCCGAGGTGTTGATCTCCAACGCCCGACGCTAGTTCACCTCGCCCGCCAAAATAGTATACACCGCCTGTGATCTCATGGATCGCTTTAAGTGGCATTTCTATCGTAAAATGCCACCCAAAGCAGCCTTCGTCCGACCCGCTCACAACCGCCAAGGGTAGGACGAGACGATGTCGAACTTCGCTTCCGTGTTCATCAAGAGTCTCTCAAAATCGATGAGAGCAACGATCTCTATATCATCAACGTGTTCAAGAACGGATCCGACCCGTGCATCGAACAAGGAGATCACCCGTGAGAAGTCGGAGACGGCCAGCCGCCTTTGGAACCTCGGTAGACAACTTCACAAGGGAGACGAAATCGACCGAAAGAAGAGGGAGACCGGACGGCAATGGACCGAAAGGAAGAAGCCGGACGACCGAGGTCGAGGCGTCGAATGCCAAGTGCCTTCGAGAGAATCGGAAGGGCCCTCGATTCCGTGCTCTGACCTCGCCACCGGCGGCAAAGCACCTCATCTGCTCAAATCGAGAGCGGAGATATTCGAGCTCCACGCCGAGCTCTTCCCGAAGCCCCCTCCTATGAAAGGAGGATCCAAGAAGAGGTCAACGGAGGAGTATTGTGACTATCACCGGGGGTATGGTCACGATACCGAGGATTGCAGGAACCTAGGCTCGCAGATTGACGAGCTCATCAAAGAAGGAGCCCTCAAGAAATACCTCGACCGAGCTCGGCCAGGGAACAAAAAGCGCAGAGGGAAGAACAACGGTGGCAACAACTGCGGGCCGACCTTGACGGGCGACCCCAGCCCAAGATGACGAGGACGAAGGTCCCAACGCTATGGAGCAGGTCTATGCCATCACGGACTCCCCGTAGGGATGACGAGGTCGTCGTTAAAGAATGAAGCTCGGAGGCCAGCCGAGGAGTCAAGAACAAGCGACTCGGATGGCGAGGACATCGTGTTCTCCAAAGACGACCCGGTGCCCAAAATCATGCCCCACCAAGACGCCATCACGATACAAGCCGTGGTGGGCAACAAGAACGTCCACCGGGTCTACATCGACATCGGTGCCTCCGTCAGCATTATCTTCCAGAGTTGTCTGGATAAACTCGAGGTCGGAGGAATTCAAATACACCCCGCACCATCCCAGTTGCGGAGCTTCACTCAAGAGGCGGTTCAACCCGAAGGTGTAATCACCCTTCCGGTTACCGTAGGACGCGCTCCCAGGTCGGTCACAAAGGCCATCCAATTCTTCCTGGTCCGAGCTCCCTCCCCGTACAACATCATCCTGGGGAGAGACTGGCTCTATGCCACCAAGGCCGTCTGCTCGGTATACCACCTCACCATCAAAATACCCACCCCGGTGGGAGTGCTAAGCATCCAGGGTGACCAAACGGCAGCTAAAGAGTGCTTACGAGTCTCAACCCAAGATGTAGCCTTGCCCCAGGCATAGCAATTACAGAATCCTCGAGGTCGCCACCGGACGAACCGATCAAGACCTCCAGGCTATACTGACGACGACCCTCCAAAGTTGTCAAGGTCGGCATCCGTGGCCCAACCGATATTCGACTGCAGTGTCATGCACACGAGGAATACAGGGACGTGTTCGTGTGGTCCCCACTCGACATGATCGGAGTGTCACCCGAGCTCATAACTCATCGTCTCAACATCGACCCGGCTACAAAACCAGTTCGGCAAAAGAAGAGGGTGTTTGCGGCAGAGCACAACCAGGTCATAAGAGACGAAGTGACTCAACTCCAGAAGGCCAAGATCTTGTTCGAAGTCAAGTACCCAACCTGGATGGCTAATCCAGTCGTGGTTCGAAAGCCGGGAGGGGGATGGCGCATGTGTGTCGACTACACCGACCTCAACAAACACTGCCCGAAAGATTGCTACCCCCTCCCCGACATTGACAAGAAGGTGGAAGCACTGGTGGGCCATGAGACCTTCAGCTTTCCCGATCTATACAAAGGGTACCACCAAGTCCTAATGAGCCCGGAGGACGCCCCAAAGACAGCATTCATCACCGACTTCGGTGTCTTTGCGTACCGGAAGATGCCAT
The DNA here is from genome assembly GCA_036937905.1 of Salvia rosmarinus. Taxonomy (NCBI): domain Eukaryota; kingdom Viridiplantae; phylum Streptophyta; class Magnoliopsida; order Lamiales; family Lamiaceae; genus Salvia; species Salvia rosmarinus. The sequence goes on along the minus strand of CM072816.1, from coordinate 22,619,026 downwards.
TCGGCCTAAAAAACGCTGGGGCTACTTATCAAAGAATGGTGGACGCCATATTCAAGGATCACATCGGGCAGATCGTCGAGGTCTACGTCGACGATATCGTGGTCATGAGTCAAAAAACGGAGAGCTGCGCCGACGACCTCAGAACTATTCTCCAGCTCCTCGTGTCGGCCAACCTCAAACTCAACCCCTCAAGTGTACATTCATGGTGAAGATGGGAAATTCCTAGGATGCTTGGGTTTCTCAAGAAGGTCCAAGGCAAATCCCACTAAGGTGAAAATAGTGCTTGACATGCAAGTGCCAAAGACCATCCGGAGATCCACAAACTCATCTGGTGTCTAGCCGCCTCAACAGATTCCTATCTCGGCCGCCGAGAAGCCTTCCTCTTCAAGATCTTGAGGAGAGCTCCGGACTTCGCCGCGTGAGGAACACCAGTCGCCTTCACGCACCGAAAGAGTATCTCGTCGACCGCCCACCCCCGACCGCCCGAAGAAGGCGAGCTCCTCTCTTTGTTTGGCCGCCCGACGAGGCAATCAGCGGTATTGGTCGGGATGAGGTCGGACGACAACTCCCTATCTACTTCATCACCGAGCTCTCAAAGGACCGAGACAAGGTATACCACCTAAAAGGTAGATCGCCCTAGTGAACGCTAAGCGACGCCCCGACCCTACTTCCAAGCTCATTCCGTCTGTGCATCGACCGACTTACCTTGAGACAAGTCTTGTCAAAACCGTAGTCATCCGGACGTATAGCAGTGGGCACCTGGAGCTCGCGAGCACGACATTTCATACTCCCTGTGCCGGCCATAAAGGCAAGCCCTCGCCGACTTTCCGTGGAGGCTAAATTCATCGAGGTCGGTTCAACCAACGAGGTCGCCCCAATGCCCGCCCCACGCCGAGAAATCGTCCTCGCACCACCGATGATCTTGGCGATGTACGTGGACGGAGCTTCATGCAAGACGGCAATGGAGCAGTGCATCCTCCTCCTCACCTGCATAAACAGTGAGGTGACCCACGCCCCGGTTTACCTTCCCGACCACAAACAACGAGGTGGAGTATGAAGGCCGATCTCCTGACCGCCTCTCAAAGGAATTGAAGGTGGACAAGATCCGAATCTTCGGAGATTCCTGTGTCGGTGAACTAGGTGTTAGGCAAATACGAGGCCAAGGAGGACCGAATGAAGCAATACCGAGAAGGCCAAGGAGACTTGACCTCATTCGTGTACTTCAAGATTCATCGATCCCACGAGGGAAAACCGCCGAGCCGATATCCTCGAAGTTAGTTGCGTTTTCAACAAGTCCACCAAAGGAGGAGGTTCATGCTGGGAGCATCGCATGAGGCCCACATCGACATCATCACCGAGATAGAACCGAACTCGATGTCTCCCATAAAGGCTACACGGAAGATGGCGATCGCTCAAGATCGGCTCAAGCCAAAAGATGATGGCGAAATCCCAAAAGTACCTCGTATACGAGGGCGCTCTACAGAAGTCCTACCTTCAACCCTCCCGAGATGCCTCGGGCCGTAAGAAGCCGACCACGTGCTCAATGAGATTCACCGGGGTCTTGTGGAAGTCACATCGGGTCACGAGCTCTCTCAAAGAAGGCGCCGAGGTCGAGATATTATCGCCCACCGCCCAAGATTCGCCGAGCTCACAAAATGTCCGCGCCACCGACTCCATACCAAAAGCTACCCCTGACAGATCCGAGCAACCCGCAGAGCCCGTGGCCTTTCATGCAGTGGGGATCGACATCGCTGGGCCTGCTTGACCGAAAGCACCGTGTCGCCTTCGATACTTAGTCGTCAGCCAGAGATTACTTCACAAATGGGTCGAGGCCGAGCCACTTTCGAGCCTCACGAGCGGAAGATTCGGATATTCGTGTGGAAGAACATAGTCCGCCGCCGCATACCGCACATTCTCGATCTCGACAACGGCACCCAGCTCGTGGATAGAAATTTCAAGGAATGGTGTGAAGAGCTCCAGATCGAAAGATCGCCACCTCGGCCGCACACCCGCAAGCGAATGGCCAGACCGAGGTGACGAACCGCACGATTGTGCAAGGATTGAAGAAGAGGCTAGACCGAGCTAAGGGTGATTGGGCTGAAAATCTCCCCCAAGTCCTCTGGTCCTACATAACGACACCTCGGACTTCGCACGGAGAAACCCCTTTCAGTTTGGTCTACTGGGACCGAGGTCGCCATACCGGCCGAGATCGGCGCACCAAGCCCTTGACTCTCCACTTCGACTGTGCCGGAACGAGGAAGACTGCGTACAACCTTGATGCTCTCGAGGAGAACGCGAGCTCGCCTTCATAAACGGCCAAGCACAATCTGAGGTCGTCACGGTACTACAACAAAGGGTCAAAGCCTCCGACTCCAAGTAGGCGACCTTGTCTACTGAAATAATGAAGCCAGAGAGCCGAGCGTCTTAACAAGTCGATCCAACATGGGAGGCCCATACAGCGCTCACGCGACCTCGGCAAAGGGGCTTACAAGCTAGCTCACCTATCGGTGCACTTATCCCCTAACCCGGCATATCACTCATTTAAGGAGGTACTTTACATAGCTTCGATTTCAGATCGGCATCATGTTAGTCCCTTTATTGTTTTGCAAAAATACGATGTTGATTACATATTCAATAAAACATTTGTTTTTCTAATGAATATTTCACTTTGTCTCATATCTATGTGAACATCCATTCGATACACCACAATTATCCTTCACAAGGGACGCCTTACGAAGATGAAAACCCACTAAGTAGGGTACTCACTAAGCGCACCGCACTCACAGATTACTCATTAAATTGAACGCCTAAGTGCAAGGCATACAGCAACTCATTAAATTGAACGCTCACATGCAAGCATACGATCACTCATTAAGTTGAAGTATCTACATGCAAAAGACATCCAGATCGGATCTCGTCAAATTATGCCCCTTTATTTGGGAAGATATACACTTCTGTATACAGTCTAAATACATTTACGACCAAAACGAAGTCCTAAGCTATGTTTGTACCTCTCAAGGGGGAAAATATACACTTCGAAACGAGTCTAAATACATTTACGACTACATACAAAGTCCTAAGCTATATACAAACTCATTCGGGCCTCCGAGCTCCACCTCGCTGTGTCTTGCTCAAGCCGCACTCAGCTCGAACAAAATCTCGTGTCGACGGTGCACACTGAACGAACTCGGTGCCTTCGACCCAGTCGACAAGGCCGGACTCACCGCGGCCTACTCCAGAAGCGCTCGGCGCGGGCTCGGGGACACCCCGACCTGAAGTGGTGACTCCGGGACCACCGCGACCCGCTCCAGATGCACTCTGAGCCGGCACAGACGGGTTCCACACGAGGCGTGCCTGCACCGAGGTCACACTCGGCCCCGAGCCCGACGCCGGGCCAGACCACGCCCGCCCGACCGCCGCTCCTCCACGCCGACCTGATGTCCTGGGGCACCTCCGACCTGCCGAAGACCGCCCTCTAAATGCTCCTCTCTCAGCTGGACCCATCAGACGGAGCACTTCGGCGTGATCAGCGTAGCCGCCCTCCTCTTCGGGTTCTTCTATTATTGGACCAGTGGAGCCCTTTGTAGACTCGCTGCGGGGCTGGGGCATACGTCGTTTACGAACGACCTCGTACATCTGCATGTACTTCATGATGGAGTCGAGGCAGTCTTTAAACTTTTTGCTATTAGGCCCCTCCTCATCCCTCAGCACCATGCCCTCCGCCAGCAAGCTCTGAACTCGATCGTCGGCTTCAGATATGGTAGTTCCACCAGTCCGACGGATTACCTTCTCATACTCTGCATGCTCTTCCGAGATCCAAGCTAGCTCCTCCGTTGTCACCGAGCCGCCTCGCATTGCATCACCGCCCTGGATCACATCGGCGGATAAACCGCCCCGGACTTCGAGTTGTGTGATTCTTAGCTTTAGCGCCTCGTTCTCAACCGGAGGCGGCCACTGATCGGCCTCTTGCATCGCCTTCTTCGTGTCGGCGGACGATGCCGAGTCGACATCCATTCTCGCCAAAACTTGAGTCAGCTCGGACGATCGACTCCTCCAAAATAGCACATCTTCGTCCTTCTCAGCCAAGGCACCTCGGACCTCTTTCAGCTTGGTCAGCAATTCATGATCAAGTCCAAGGTATTGAGATGCGGAATGCTATAAATATAAGGACAACACATATTTCAGAAGTCGTAACTTTTATTATTCATAAAGTGGAAATGTTTACAAAGCTAAGGGTCCTATCGACCCCGGCAGTTCAACCTATTACATTAGGCCCACTGACCTCAGGCTCTTTGCCGGGCTCGCCGGCCTCCACTTGCACTTGCTGCTGTTGCAGTGCAAGGCCCCCTTTGGGAGGAAGCTCCGAGCTCGATTCCTCTTCCTCCTCCTCCTCAGCTTCGCCCCGCACCTCGGCAAGTGATCGCTTAATTTTCTAACACAAAAAGGTGTAAGTATAGGGTGTTTAAGCATCGTATCCATGGGATTGTAACGCGAAAACACGAAGCTAACTCAACGATGATTCATCATTATCCAAGCAACAAATATGGTTTGGTAAGATTTTAGGGCTTGAATTCAATCCAAAGCAAAGGTAACAAAAGAAAGTAAAATAAAGCAATAAACACTCGGATGTTTAAAAGCAGATAAAGAACGACTAACCCAGGGATGCATTAATCCTATCCACAACGTATGTTTATCTGTTCCTATTAACCAATTTTAATCCGACAAGATGGAAGATCACATATATAACCGACAATTTACATTACGACAAAAGCGGTCAGATTACTAGTTTTCCTATTATCATTACGTCTCTAGGTGAAAACAAGCAACCCAAACGGATCACAAAGAATATGCTTCCTACGAATATCCTATCTCATTACGACTCGAGGCTCATTCGTATCATGCATTCGAGATCGATTGACAATTAACACAATTACGTAATTAACCGACAACTAAATATGCATCAAGATTGATCGAAATCAACACATATAAATAAGCACAATCGAATCATGAATCAATGCCGGACGGTAAATAGCGATAATGGAATCACAACATATAGGATCGAATCATGCAAACCCTAGATTAGAGCGAAAACTAGCGAGACATAATAAGCGGAATAAAATACGATTTAACCATAAAAGCGAAAATTAAATATATAAAACCGTGATGAAGCGTTGGATGAACAATCGTTGGGCTTGAATCCCAACCTCAGTAAAAACGGAAAATTGCAAAGATTGTCCAGGACGAAGCGTTCCGGATCGTAGACTAAGCGTAAAACAAATGAAGAACAATGCGTAAAACAACTCTAGAATGAAAATATATGGAAGCTAAAGCTAAAACTCTGAAAAACTAATGAAAAACTGAGAGAAAGAGGCTCTGGAATCGTAGGTATGAAGTTGGGGGCGCGAGGGGGTGTTGCCATATATATAGGCACACCCCAAACCCTAGTTTCTCCTTCTGCCGCACCGTCTCGCGACCACCCTTCGCGATCGCTAGGGCGGTCGCTAGGTATGTCTCGCAGTGCTCTTCTCGCCGCGCCGCCTCCTTGCGCTCGCATGGTACTCATGACCGGCTAGCGGTCGCTAGTGATCTGAACCGGTCGCGATAAATCGTCCAAGAGCTTTCTCGCTGGCGGGCTTCGCTCATGGGCACGAGGTCGCGGTCGTGCGTCGCTGGGTTCTCGCGCGGTTTCCTAGCGGCCATCAGTAGCGACCGCTGGGGCTGGTCGCTAGAAACAGTCGAGTTGTATAATTGGCTCGTGCGTCGTTCCTTGCTTCGATTTTCAACATATGGACCTACACAACACCAAAAGAACACCCAAGAGCAGTATCTTCTAGAAATAGATAAAACATTAAGAATCGATACGTAAACGCACATTAAACGAGCTAAACTTATCTTCAAATATCAACTATAAATGTGTAAAATGCGCGTTTATCAAACCCCCCAAACTTAAATCATTGTTTGTCCTCAAACAAAAACCAAAACAGAAAGACACAACGAAAAGATCAACGAGCGTAGCAAAGATGATAACCATTCTAGGCCTCAGAAACATATCAACGATCAAAAACATTAATGCACATGACGACGTTAGTCAACTCAACACAAACAACGATTGACGGCAAAAACTCATTTAATTCAACCCTCACAGCGGCATGTGTAAAATATAGGATACACTCAACCCGTAAAGAAATGTGGGACGTGTATACACTCGGCGATCAATGCAATGCAACATCTTACCATAGGCTTGCCGTTTCTCTAATATCTCCACCGCGTCATTGTGTTCAAATTAGGATCAAAGAGGTCTTTTCATAGGTTGTAATGTAGGCACATTGGTTAAGGTAGGATAAAATATGGCTAAGTGACTCAAGAATATTCCAAGCACCCCATTTATACTTTTCGACACATATGGACTTTGTCCATTTCCTCTTCTTCCCAACGTGCTAAATCAACGTTTAATGCCACGTAAGGTACCTATACTTTGATTAAAGACCCTTTATGCTCAACACTCATAGTGAACTTAACATTTTCTTTTTCTTTTCTTTCTAGAGCTTATAGGGTTTATCTTTCACAACAAAGGTACTATTCTTCACCACAGATGTATTTTTCTACAAGAACTTTTCTCATCATAACTACATCAAAATTTCAACCCCTTTTGATTCCCATATCCATCCTCACCTCCTATCATCCGGTTAATCGAAAGAAAAAGTCTAATAAAGGCTCAAAGAAGGCGACAAATGGTATATATCATCGGGTTAGTGTTTGGGTGAATATGTGGTTAACAAAGATGGCCTTTTATCCTTTCCAAATTCGAAACACATATTGTAGTCTCGACACAGAAACACGGCAAGTTCTAGAAGATAATCACATGCACGATATCACACAATTAATAGAAACTGTATCAAGATATGTATACAGTGAAGCTCAAGTCTCACAGGATAAGCAATTGGTGAAAAATAACAAGCCTAAGCCATCTCACGTCATTCATGCGTCATTTTCTAACATATCATGCGCACTATCATTAAATTTCACAAAAATTTCTATAAATCATTGGCCACATGGATTAACATACTTCACTTAACTCGTTGATCGATGACACGAAAATGAAAAACAAAACAAAAACACGACAAAAGGCTACAAAAGACCCCAAAGCATAACAACTAAACCATAAAGCATAGAAACATAAGCGAGTTCTCAACCAACCAAACTCGTCTACTCCCCAAACTTATTGTGAACATGTGGAAGCAATAAGGTTTGCGAAAAAGTAGTTGGGAGAAAACTTACCTTGAATGCCTTATTTACTCGGTGGCGGATAAAATCCACGCCATCGATTCCATTCTTTGCATCATCTCCATCATCTTACGTTGTTGCTCGAGATGTACTGTTGTTGAGTGTAGATGGCTTCTGCTTTGCTCCATAATCGGTCGGGTTCCGTCAATATGGTTGAGACGACCATCTATTTGATCTAATCGATCATAAATCCCGGGGTCGCCTCGAACGGGTGGCGGGTGCAATATGCCGCCTGTCTCAGGAGCCACTTCGGGCTCGGCTTGCTCCTCATGCGGTTGCTCGCCCTCAACCTCGCCTTGCGCGTTCACGCGCTGCGTCCATGCATAGTGTGCCGAGGAACTCAAATTCCAGTTGGCATCCGCAGTAAAGTATCGGCTTATACTGGTGAGCTCGGGATTGGGTAGGCGGAAGACTGATTGGCCGTTTTGATCATATAACGACCACAAGTAACGTCGGGGTGCCTCTTGAACGCGTGCGGGCGTATAGGCACGGCTTGTCCAGAAGATGTCGTGAGAGATCGGACTCTCTCGAATCGTAATCCCAAAAAAATCAGCAATGGGGGTAACGAATCCCCTATGCATATCTTCAATTACCCAAACCGTGGATCGCATGTGGAAGTCTTGAGCAAGGAACATCTTGGCATGCATCTTACAGTTGAACATAGCTCCAATCAGTATGCTCATATCTTGTGAGAGGACAGTGCCGGCGTTCGAACGGCCATGTAAGGTGAACGTGATGAGCCGGTGGAAGTAACGGACCGCTGGATTCCGTATCGAGCTAGCCTTTGATCTCGAGGCATCATAGTATGGAGTGTGCTCGAGTCTGGCGTCCATGAACTTTGGCCATACGCTTTGGACTGTGTACTCGACGTCCCCTATGTAGTTTCCCTCCGGATCTCCATTGATTATGCCATTAAGTTCGTCCACGGAGAGTTGACGGGGCTCATTGTCGAGCTGGAACATGATGTAGTCCGGCATTCCGTTTGTCTTGTGGACATGGAGAGTCGACAAGAATTCGAGTGTCAGGATCCGGTATGTAAGATAATTGGCCGTGATAACTGAGTACAGCCCGGACCTCTCGGCCAACCACGTCACATCATTGGTTATACCCATCTCTTGACACGTATTGAGGCACATGAAACGTGAATGCCTATGCCGTAATCTCACCAATCGATCCCAACGGCTTCTCGACGAGTCACTCGGCAGTCTGACTCCAAAATTTTCGGGATCGAACTCATCTTGTGGTGCCATGCGTGGCTCGTCGTGAGGCACATCATGATGCTCATCGTGTAGCTCGTCGTGGAGCTCATCTTGTGTCTCGTCGTGGGAAGTGGAGACAATGCTCTTGCCCTTGCGCTTGTGACCGTGAGTACGCGGCATATTGTACCTAAAAAGAATTTCAAAGTTAGCTTGTGTATGAATGAAACAATCAAAACAACGTCAACCCAAAATGCTCAATATAGATCCCCCAAACTTCAACTTAGTCCAATTATTTCCCCCATATTGTCATAAGATCTTGCAAGACAACAAAGAAAGGGAAAAACACGCACACAGCCAAAAAATTTCAAAATTGGACGTTCTGGATGAAAACTTGCGATCACCCCTCGCGACCTCGCGGTCGCTAGGGTGGTCGCGAAGCAAGATTGACGCTCAGCCAGACGGGCGCCAAGGCATATGCATATACATGAAGCGAGCCCAGCTCCGTGACATGACAGCGATCGGTCACGAGCATAAGAGGCGATTTTTCTATGCATTTTTTCAAATTATTGAACCCAAATCAACAATGTAGGCAAATTAAACTAACAATATACATGTATAAACATTAATAAACCTAACATTGGACTAACCATGCTCAAACACCAACAAATCTAACAAAATAAGCCCTAGTTTCTCAAATTTAAATAACCCACAAAAATGGCTAAAATTCTTCCAAATCATGCTCAAGAAATGTAAACCCATGAAGAAATGAAGCAAAAATATCATACCTTGAGTGGATTTGATGGAGAAACGCAAGAAAATTTGAGAAAGAGGTGTCTTGTGTGCTTGAGAGGGGAAGGGGGCTGCTCTTTGTTTTCGAAAAAACGTGTGTGTGTGTGTAGGTTACAAGAAATGGGCAAAAAAGGTTTAAAAGCGGGTCGGGGCGGGCGCGGGTCAGGGCTGGTCGCGACGGATCTCGCGGTCGAGCTCGCGATCGCGAGCTTGGCATGACTCTGTCGCTCGTAAAAAAACGTTACGCCCAATTTCAGCGACCACACCTCAAGACCTCGCGATCGCTAGGTGGTCGCTAGGTACTTTTTTTTTTTTTAAAAAAGCTATTAAACTTTGGGATCAAACAAAACAACGAGACACGACACAAACAAAGAAACACAACCAAAACAACAAAAAAAAACACGAAAACAACAAAACCAAAAGCATGTAAAACTGTTGGGTTACCTCACAACCAGTGCTAGAATTATCGTCGCTAGCTCGACGGTACCTCGTATCATGGTTCGTTGAGCTTGGTCACCTTGACTTCTCGGTCGAAGTGTGACTTGAAGTATGATTTGAGGTACTGGCGTTCACTTTAAAAATGTTGCCCCGAGTGCAGGAGCTCGTAACTCCACGGGCAAGTGCACGGTGGCGGTATATGGCCCCGACCATCTTGACTTGAGCTTTCGGGAATAGGCGAGTTGAGCATTGTAAAGCAAGACTTCATTACCGGTGAAAATCCTTTGGCACGAATGTGGAGGTCGTGGAATTTCGAGCTCTTTCCTTCAGATATCCGAGAATTCTCAAAAGCTTCATTCCTCCACTCGTCAAGCTCCAACGGTTGGTCACTTCTCATCATACCGGCCTCCTTGAAATCCATATTGATTCTCCTCGTGGCCCAATATGCTTTGTGCTCCAATTCAACCGGTAGATGGCAAGATTTACCAAATACCATTAAAATATGGAGATAGCCGATGGGGGCTTTGTATGCATGATCCCAGAGGCCCAAAGAGCATCATCCAACCGCTTGGCCCAATCCTTCATGTTGAACAACCGATTTCTCTAAAATCGCTTGATCTCTCGGTTGGCGAGCTCGGCTTGCCCGTTTGCTTGTGGATGGTAGGGAGGTGACTCGATGCTTCACACCATATTTGGCTAGAACGTTGCCTAGCCACTTATTATTAAAATCGACCCCCATCTTGATCAAAGCCCTGGGACTCCAAATCGAGTCGAGAATGTTCTTGTGAAGGAACTTGATCACTACCTTGGAGTCGTTCGTGGCGGTGGGAATTGCCTCACCCAACGGAAACATATTCCACAAGAAGAACAATATCGTGTAACCACAAGACATACGGGAGCGGACCCGTGAAGTCGATCCCCATCGTCAAATAGTTCCACCTCCATGATGGTTTTGTGGCATCTCGTCTTTCTTAGTGACATTCCCACTCTTTGACAACGATCACAACTCTTGATAGAAGATTGGCAATCTTTGAAGATTGAAGGCGAAAGAATCCACCGTGGCAAATCTTTGCAGCTGTCTTGCTCACAAAATGGCCTCCGTCAGCGAACTATGGCACTCGTGGATTATGTTCTCCCATTCTTCTTGGGAGCAGCGACGATCGGACCATCGGCACATCGGCGGTAGAGATGAGGATCGTCGATAATAGAACTTAACATCGTGGAGAAACTTCTTTTCAAATGACCTTTGCGATGGAGGTAGAACTCCAATCACCAAGTAATTTACAAAATCAGCATACCATGGTGTGCGATCGATGGCGCTCAAGATGTGCTCATCTGGGAAGTTCTTCTTTATGCCAATCTTCCTATCCTCTCCTTCGACTGGCTTCTCCAATCGCGACAAGTGGTCGGCTACCATATTTTCGCAGCCCTTTCTATCTTTAATCTCCATGTCGAACTATTGAAGAAGCAGGATCCATCTCACCAGTCTGGGCTTTGAATCTTTCTTGGCGAATAGATGACGAATGGCGGCATGGTCAGTGTGTACGATGGTGTGGGTGCCCACTAAATAAGGTCTAAACTTATCGAAAGCATAGACCATGACAAGTAATTCCTTCTCCGTGGTGGTGTAGTTCATTTGAGCGAGTCGAGAGTCTTACTTGCATAATAGATGACTCGGAAAAGCTTGTCTCGTTTACGCTTGTCTGAGACCGGCGCTTGATCACTCGCATCACACATCATTTCGAATGGTTGACTCCAATCGGGGAGACCAAAGCGGAGTCGAGATCGGGCTAACTTAAATTTCTCGAACGCCCAAACACTCATTTGTGAACACGAACTTCCTATCTTTCTCAAGCAATCCACACAATGGCCGTGATCGCGAGAAATCCTTGATGAACCTTCTATAAAAACCCGCATGATCGAGAAAACTCCTCGGCGATTTGACATTTGTAGGCGGAGGTAGTTTCTCGATAGCTACTATCTTTGCTCGATCCACTTCCAAACCTTTGGCGAGACTTTGTGACCAAGCACGATACCTTCCTTTACCATGAAATGGCACTTCTCCCAATTGAGAACAAGATTCGTCTCCTCACATCTTTGCAAAGACTTGTGACAAATTATGGAGACAATGGTCGAATGAAGAGCCAAACACGGAAAAGTCGTCCATAAAGACTTCCATAATATTCTCGATCAACCCATGGAAGATGGACATCATGCATCGTTGGAAGGTGGGCGGAGCATTGCACAATCAAGCGGCATTCGCCTATAGGCGAAAACTCCATCTGGACACGTAAGCGCCGTCTTGTCTTGATCTTGAGGCGATGGAAATCGATTGTACCGAATATCCATCGAAAGCAGTAGAACTCATAACCCGCTAGTCGTCCAACATCCGATCAATAAAGGCGGGGAAAATGGTCTTTCCTTGTGGCCGTGTTCGAGCACGATAGTCGATGCAAACTCGCCATCACATTACGAGTCTTGTTGCACAAGCTCGTTTGTCTCGTCTCGATCACCGTGATACCCCTTTCTTGGATACCACTTGAGTAGGGCTAACCCACCATCGGATATGGCATAGATCATGCCTGCGTCTAAGAGCTTCAGCACCTCTTTTCTGACGACCCTCAGATTGCCGATTCAATCGCGCTGAGGTTGCACCTTCGCTCAGTATTCATTCTCCAACAGATCCGGCATGCAAATCGAGGGTTGACCCTTGATATCGAAATCGTCCACCCAATCGCAGATTGATCGCTCAAGACAAACATCGTCGGTTCTCATCGTCAAAGCCAAGATATTATTAGCACGCCTCCTCGCCACCTAAGAATGCATCTGGTGGTCGGAAACTCTTTCAACTCCAGTCTGGTGTAGTCTCTTCCTTCTTCACCACGGCGTCCTCCAATCGGCTTCCTCACAGTCTAAATAAGGCACCTGACTCCTGGGGGCCTTGACTTCATCGATGGACTCAAGATACTTAAAATCTCATCACACGCCTCATCAAGGTCTCGAGAAAATCGAGTTCTCGATACAAAACTCCACGATCGCGATTGAAAGTGCAGGGCGACATCTCGCCTATAACTCGACAATCTTCCATGGTCTTCTCGCCGGTTTCATAGCATCATATAGAGATTTTCATCTCGCCGCTGACTACGAAGGGAGATCTCCATCTTGCCGCTATCGCTGTTTCACGTAGTAGGAATGGTCGCCGAGAATAAGAGGTATTCCATCCTCTCGCATATCGAGAACAATGAAATCACGGAAGATGAAATCTCAAACTTTCACGAGCACGTCCTCCACTATCCTTTCGGATAAGTCACCGAGTGTTACGCCATCGAAGAGCTATGGTGGTCGGCTTGATCTCCCAATCTCCAATCTTAAAATGGACAACGAATCGATTGATGTTGCCCCAAATCACCGAACCTCGAGAATGTTCGCCTCCGATGACACATGCTCATTAAGTTGTCGATCTTTCGCTGACGGCAACTTCTTTAAGACAAAGATCGCACTCTGAGACATTTATCGCTCGAATTTCCCAACTTCTTTTTATTGCAACGGCATCTCATAAAACTTCACGTAACCCGGCATATCTCGAGTGTATCAAGTAAAGGAATATTGATGCACTTTCAAACATCTCCATGAACCGTTAACTTCTCATCGATTGGCTTGGCTAAGCGGCTTGGAAGGAATTGAGGCATGTCGCTTGAAATTTCTTCACGCTGTTTCATGCATACCGCGACTCGCTGCAGAGGTCGCTAGCACATGTACACCATCTTCCTTCGCGTCGCGGCGGGTGCTTTCTCGGGCAGCGTGGTGTCAAGTCAGACGATTACTGGCCGTCAGCTGCTATGACGCTAGGCCCAGCCCTCGACCGACTTGCGCGGCGATTTTGACTTGTTGCGCCCGCTGAACCGCTCGCGAACTCCATCGTAGTATTCCTCGCGCGGGCTCCGGTGCGAGCCGGTCGCTGATTCTCTCTTGCCCTCACGTTCTCCCTCGTGACTTTGATAAGCTCGCCCACCCTCAATTGAATGGCATTACAGTGATTTTGTGGTTTACCTCCGACATTTCGGAAATTGGTCCGACTTGTTTGCCCGTTACATGCGGCTATTGACTTATTTGATTCTCCATCATCTTCATGTGCTTTCCATAGCCTCACATGGACTCCAAATGATTAATCTTCCGCCTGGTGTTGTTTATAAACGACTCGATTCGTTGCCAATTGTTGTTGCTTACAACCAACTGCGCATCATGTCCTCTAGACTCCTTCGCTTTCTTAATCACTCCGCTCGATCGAGAAACACGCGAGGTTGTTGAAAATTATGGGGTTGACGAGAAATTTGGGTGATTTACTGTTCGGATTGTATGCGATTCCCCAGGCGGTTATTCCTCCGATTGATGTAATTCACGCCTCACTTCATTCATCCTCGACTCGGCGATTTATCCGAGCCACGCCTTTTCCTTTCCTTTCTTTCTCAAATGCTTCTTAACGGTGAATGCCCATAATATTATCGTACAGTCACCTTCAACGGTAGAGCTTCACCACGGTGTCCTCCATCGCCATCGATAACGCTGGCCGCCATCTCTTCTATGATACGTCGGCCTGCCTCACGCCTGCTTCAATAGGAACCCCGTGATCGCGCACAATACTCCTCGTGTGAGGTGTCATCAGAAACTGTCCTGCTCCTCGAAAATCCACTCTTGTGGGCACCTTCAATAGCCCCGAATCTTTCCCACGACTGAATAAAGATTCATCTCCTAAGCTGGGAGAAGTGAAATCTGCCATGATCTTCTGTACTTTTGGAAAGTACTCGAGAGAAATTTCTCACGCATTTCCCAACTCGTTGATGCCGACGATCTAAGGTCTTGAACCATCCTTTGCTTGATTTCGCGAGAAAATCCGAACATGCGATCCGGATTGTGTCTGTGGCACCCCATTCATCTTGATGGTGTCACAAATGTCAGATAGGTTTCTAGACTGGGCATTCGGATCCTCTCGTGACCTCCTCCAAACTGCTCCTCGAACACGCCGACAGGGCGCTTACCAAAATTGTTAGCTACTGGGCCCCATCCGCCTCCTTGAAATTGCTCGAGGAGGTCCATATAATTCAACAGCTTATGCCGGAGTGGACAACGAGTCCCATAGTCGCCAATCAGCGCATTTGTAAAGTCCGCAATGCAGGCATATTTCGAACGCCCCATTGTGGATTCCCGCCATTGCTTGTCTGCTCTTCTCGCCTCCTCTCTCTCGTGAGTGATTTCGATCTCGGATCAAAACGCTGTTGTGGTCCCCGACCCGAACATAAACCACCCGAGAACAAGAAAAATGCCCGGGAACAAATAAAAAAATAAAAATACAACTTGAATTAATAATTCCAAATCAAATTATTCCTATGAAATCTTAATCAACTTTAACGGCGCCAAAATTTGATCGCTTAATTTTCTAACACAAAAGGTGTAAGTATAGGGTAAGCATCGTATCCAGGATGTAATGCTAAACACGTAATCTAACTCAACGATGATTCATCATTATCCAAGCAACAAATATGGTTTGGTAAGATTTAGACTGAATTCAATCCAAAGCAAAGGTAACAAAAGTAAGAAAATAAAGCAATAAACACTTGGATGTTTAAAAAGATAAAGAACTAACAACCCTAGGGATGCATTAATCCTATCCACAACGTATGTTTATCCTGTTCCTATTAACCAATTTTAATCCGAAAGATGGAAGATCACATATATAACCGACAATTTACATTAAAAAGCGGTCAGATTACTAGTTTTCCTATTACTTACGCTCTAGGTGAAAACAAGCAACTCCAAACGGATCACAAAGAATATGCTTCCTCAATATCCTATCTCACCACGACTCAAGGTCATTCGTATCATGCATTCGAGATCGATTGACAATTAACACAATTACGTAATTAACCGACAACTAAATATGCATCAAGATTGATCGAAATCAACACATATAAATAAGCACAATCGAATCATGAATCAATGCTCGGACGGTAAATAGCGATAACAGGAATCACAACATATAGGACGAATCATGCAAACCCAGATTAGACAAAATCAGCCGACATAATAAGCGGAATAAAATCGATTTAACCATAAAACGGAAATTAAATATATAAAACCCGTGATGAGCGTTGGATGAACAATCGTTGGGCTTGAATCCCAACCTCGTAAAAACGGAAAATTAAAGATTGTCCGGACGAAGCCGGATCGAGACTAAACGTAAAACAAATGAAGAACAATCGTAAAACAACTCTAGAATGAAATATATGGAAGCTAAAGCTAAAACTCGAAAAACTTATGAAAACGAGAAAGAGGCTCGGAATCGTAGGGTTAGAGCGCGAGGTGGTTGCCATATATAGGCACACCCCAAACCCTAGTTTCTCCTTCGCCGCCTGCTCTCGCGACCACCCTTCGCGATCGCTAGGGCGGTCGCTAGGTATGTCTCGCGCGCTTTCGCTCGCCGCCTGCCGCATGGTACCTGCGACCGCACAGCGGTCGCTAGACCAACCGGTCGCGAAATCGTCCGAGCTTTCTCGGGCTTCGCTCGGCACGAGGTCGCGGTCGTGGCCGCTGGTTCTCGCTGGGTTTCTAGCGACCGCCAGCTGGTCGCTAAACAGTCGATCAGAGTAATTGGCTCGCGGCGTCCTTGCTCGATTTTCAACATATGGACCTACAACACCAAAAAGAACACCCAAGAGGATTCTTCTAGAAATAGATAAAACATTAAGAATCGATCGTAGCACATATAAACGAGCTAAACTCATCTTCAAATATCAACTATAAACGTGTAAAATGCGCTTTATCAAACCCCCAACTTAAATCATTGTTTGTCCTCAAACAAAACCAAAACGAAAGACACAACGAAAAGATCAACGAGCGTAGCAAAGATGATAACCATTCAGCCCTCGAAACATATCACGATCAAAACATTAATGCACATGACGACGTTAGTCAACTCAACACAAACAACGATTGGCGGCAAAACTCATTTAATTCAACCTCACAACGGCATGTGTGTAAAATATAGGATACACTCAACTCATAAAGAAATGTAGGACGTGTATACACTCAACGATCAATGCAATGCAACATCTTACCATAGGCTTGCGCTTTCTCTAATATCTCCACCGCTCAGTGTTCAAATTAGATCAAAATGTCTTTTCAAGGTCTGTAATGTAGGCATTGGTTAAGGTAGGATAAAATATGGCTAAGTGACTCAGAATATTCAAGCACCCCATTTATACTTTTCGACACATATGGACTTTCGTCCATTTTCTTCTTTCCCAACGTACAATCAACGCTTAATGCCACGTAAGTACCTATACTTTGATTAAAGACCCTTTATGCTCAACACTCATAGTAGAACTTAATATTTTCTTTTTCTTTCTTTCTAGAGCTTATAGGTTTATCTTTCACAACAAAGGTACTATTCTTCACCACGTATGTATTTTCTACAAGAACTTTTCTCATCATAACTACATCAAAATTTCAATCCTTTTGATTCCATATCCATCCTCATCCTATCATCCGCTTAATCGAAAGAAAAGTCTAATAAAGGCTCAAAGAAGGCACAATGGTATATATCATCGGGTTAGTGTTTGGGTGAATATGTGGTTAACAAAGATGCCTTTATCCTTTCCAAATTCAAACACATATTAGCCTCGATACGAAACACGGCAAGTTCTAGAAGATAATCACATGACGATATCACACAATTAACAAAAACGATCAAGATATGTATACATGAAGTCAAGTCTCCAGATAAGCAATTGGTGAAAAACAATGCAAGCCATCTCACGTCATTCATGCGTCATTTTCTAACATATCATGCGACTATCATTAAATTTCACCAAAATTTCTATGCTATCGCACATGGATTAACATACTTCACTTAACTCGTTGATCGATGCATACAAAACGAAAAACAAAACAAAAACACAAAAGACACAAAAGACCCAAAGCATAACAACTAAACCATAAAGCATGAAACATAAAGGATTCTCAACCAACCAAACTCGCTTACTCCCCAAACTTATCGTGCGTAGGAAAACATATGTTAAGCCCTCCCGAGGATCTATCTTGGTGTTTAATTCACCATACATTGATTATATTCCTAGCATGCGCTATATAATTAATTGCAACACAGAGGTTTTCTCGTGTTTACCTTCGATCCGCGAGCGGATCGAAGCGGATGAATCGGATCGAACGGTCGAGACTCGCTTTGACCTCGGACTGTATCCCGATGCCCAATCTCCAACGCCGGCGAGGACGCATCTATGGAGAATGCTTGAAAAATCACCCTTTGCTCTCACTTCACAATTTCAAACTCTCAACTCTCATGAGGTGTGAAAATTCTGTTGCTTATGGAGCATTAACCAGACTTTATCTCATACCTATATTTATAATGCACTACCTTAATCCCATATGGAAATTACCATAATCCTATATGGAAATTACCATAATCCTATATGGAAAATACCATAATCTCAGGATTATTTCCATACTCGTGATTATTTCCATACTCTCGGATTATTACCATAATCTTATATGGAAAGGATCTATGCATATACCATAAATATAATAATATCCTCGGATAAAGAGAATATAATCTTGCCAATGGAGCATCAAGGGGCCAATTTTCTCTGCTACGGGTCGGATGGCCAACCTGTGGATCAAATGCATGAATAAAGATGGCCTCAAATAAATTAATTATCTTATGTTCAATAACATAAATTAATTTATAAACATTCGATCATGCCACTAGAGAAAGAATGTCGACTTACCCTTTATTACCGGGTTGCCGGGCTTGCACTTAGACATTACGAATCCCCGATTTAAGATATCGAACGTCCATTAATCATTTATATAATCAATCGCTAAAACGCATTAATAACTTCATTTCCGTAAGTACCACTCAACCTTATTATTGTACTTGAGCTAACTCAACCGCAGGTTTAGTACAATAAACCTTTGAGCTCCTTAAGGACGCCATCATCCTAAACGGACACGTGACTGACATGATAACCAGCGTGACATACAAGACGCCACCACCCAAGAGCGGAGAATCTTGGTTAGAACATATAACCCTCACTCATAACAAGTCAAAGTGAGGACAACAACTCATACTCACCTAATACCTTATCGAGGTTTAGATCATCGTAAGTCACCGAGATCTCGTTCTTCACGACGGCGAAGAAGAACACATCTCACCGTGATCCTTCAATACGCCGTAGACGCATCAAAGATAGACAAGCAACTAAGTCAAGTCACTCTTATCTCAATCGCAGCCTAAACCGACAACCTCGCCCAAGTTGTTTCAACAGGAAACTTTTTATATCTCATTGTTGACCAATCATATGCACTTCGTGATCTTCACACACGTATGATCTAACTTATATGATAAAGGGACATGATATATGCAATCAAGTATTCAAACTCGAGAGAGATTGTAATAGTGGTAACAGAAACATTGATACAAGCTCAACCAAACTGCTTTCAAGATACAATTCCAACAATCTCCCACTTATACTAAAGCAAACTTTTAGTATACAATGTGTCTCTACTAGCTATTACACAACCATCACTTTGCTTCTCCCACTTATACAAAAGTTTCCTTTCTAAGTTGTGCCATCTAGCAATTAAGCCTCAACGTCCCCGACGTACTTATTGCGGCGTTTTAGTGAATGGATCCGCTAGGTTATCCGTCAGATCAACTTTGTAATCAAGACGCCCCTCGCCTAACGATTTTGATGACATGGTACTTTCTCTCTATGTGTTTAGTCGCTTTGGGTCCGTGGTTCCTTCGAAGTTTGCTATCGCACGCAGTTATCACAAAGAACTATGATACTTGGGCAAACCAGTACCACTAGATCCTCGAGGTAGTTCTCGAACCATACCGCCCTTAGTAGCCTTGCTGCTACATGTTCGCTTCCATGGTAGAGTCCGCAATGCATCGTTGCGACCGCCAGATACGGCTCCACCTCACAAGGTAAACACATACCGAGGTGACTTATTCTTATCACGGTCACTTGGAAATCCGAACAGATAACCCAAAGGCATTAGACTATCTCGCATGGTAACCAGCCTCATAATCTCGAGTCCTTTCGTGTACTGAGTATAGCTTTCATCCGCAATCAATGTGCTTTGTCCAGGTTAGAGGATATCTCGCTATTTACGCCATCGCACAAGATATCGAGCTCACATGATAGCATGCATACAGAGACTTCCTAAGGGAAACTTAGGGAACTTGTCTCATTTCCTCTATCTCCTTTGCCAAGGATCGCCTTGATAAAGGAACGCCATGTCCAAAAGTAGCAATCCTTTCAGCGTCTCGCATACTAAAACGAAAAACAGACAATGCAAGACGCCGAGATAAGCTCATATTTTCTCTCTGATCTCTGTAAACCTTGATCCCAAGAATGTATGTCGATCTCCTTAGTCTTCATTTGAAACGATCGGATAACTAACTCTTTATGTCTCGATAACAACTTCACATTGTCGCAAAAGAGAATGTCATCTACATAAAGTGCAAAACATCACCGCCGACATCTAAATGATACACACAACTTTCGCCAGGCAACGGTAAATCCATAACTTACCACCTCGCCCAAACGTAAGTTCCGTGATCTTGCATCATTGTCTTATAACGCCTCCAAGGCCCATGGGTCGATTATCGCATGTTCGCTCGAACTAAACCAAGATTCTCCCACGAACATAAATCGCCGGGTCGACGAACAACCCTCCCACTACGACGAGGTGATATAGACACAATGACAACGGTGGGTGCATTAACTGTGGTTCTCATCTTGCACAACTGTCGGTAGATACCACTCAGTATCGGCCTGATTCCGTGGAACTCCACCCACTTCAATTCTCAAGTATCCGTGCTCGATCCTCCCACTAGACTCGACATCTCGCACTTCGCCTAATCGGTGGTGGAATACGATCATCTTCTAATTCTTGAAGAATGATTTCAACTTTGGATTTATGATTTTCATGTGGTCCTTCTAAGAATCGAGCATTGTCTAATAATAACATCTTCGATCCAGACTATAGAATAAACCATCTTTCGCTCCTCTAGATAGCCAATAAACACCCTCTTACCGGATCTGCCTCCAACTTGTCACCTACTTGTTCAAAGACGCACCGGATCGCCCCATATCCTTATGTGGTTTAAACCGGGCTTGCGCCCAAACCACAACTCAGGGTCTTTTCGATCGACTTTGACGGTACTAGATTCAGCAAGTAAGTCCCGCTTCTAAGCATACCCCGAACAAATAGGCAATGAGCATAACTCATCATAGATCTAACCATTTCCAAAAGAGTCCTATTTCTTCGCTCCGACACACCATTTTGCTGTGGTGTCTGGTGAAATGCGCCGACGTAATCCCACACTTCACTGATAGTCCATAAACTCACATCAAGTATTCGCCACCGCGATCGATCATCAGCGATTACTCTTACCAGCTTCGCTCCACTCCGCCTTAAACTCTTGAATTTCTCAAAGCATTGACTGCGCGAAGAGGTATACGATCCGCACTCGAGTAATCGCCAATGAAAGTGACAAAATACTGCACTCTCCACGAGCTTGTGGACATGGTCCACAGTCGAAAGGACTAGCTCTAACATTTCTTCGCTCTATAATCCCTTCGCTTGGTCTGGTCGACATCTTACCTTCTATACAGATTCGCAGACCGAACGAGTAACCGAGATTACCCAACGCCCATTCTTAGCCAGCCTGATCCTATTTAGATTGAGTGACCTAATCTAAGAGCGCAGAAAGTAGTATCATGTCAAGAAAACTTCTCTTTTAGGTTTGATGAAGATTAACATAGTTATAGGTATTATGTTTTCGTAAATAGTATGCTTAATTATATAACGTACAACATAGATAACTCGTCATTTCTTATGATAGAAACACCACTATCAAAAATAACAGAATATCCATGAGAAAATAATTCAAAAGAAAGGTCTCACCGAAAATCCGCACATATAAAACGCCTTTAAAACTAAAACTATTTTCTCAAAACATAAAGTAACATCTCCAACCGCAACGGCCTCGATACCGCTGCCCATGGAGATCGTATCTCGCCATCAAACAGCTCCCTTGTCCGCAGAACCTCGCAAGGTGTAACAAACAGATCATAGCCAGATCTACTACCCAAGAATGGGTAGAACAAGTCGCTAAACATGTTTCACATTAAAGCAAACGCGCTGAGCCTCGAGCATAGGGCACTGGCCTTCCAATGCTCGTCACCGCACTCAAGCACTTGCCCTCCTTGGCTTCTTCTGCCTCCTGGCAACCATGTTCTTGTTCCCATTACTCCCACTATTTGCCTCGCTTCTTCCACCTTTGGTACCCTTTTCTATTTCCATTTTGCAACGAAAAATTTGGGCCCTTAGATGTGCTAGCAAGAGCATGTGCTCTTTTCCCATAACTCCTTCCCAGCCACCTAGATCATTAAGAACGACTAAGTGTAAACTCGGTCTTGCTCATGATCGATTTATACGAAAGTTCTCAAAAGACTGGGCGGTATTGAGGATGATATCTATTTCGTCACCAATACCTCATCCCAACCGCATCAAGACTATCCATGAGACGAGTCATGTGAGACATGTTCATGGACCGAACTTCCTTCTTCCATCTTACACGCCAAGATTTCTCCCTCGTGGAAGTCGATCGTCAACTGACGCCCAAACTTACCTCTAGACTCGACCAAATATCGTCGGCTCACCATCGACGATGTCAACGCAAGCCTTGGACATAGTAGTCATCATATAGCAGCCTATTGTTCGACTTATTCCAAAGTCCGCCGACTCGTCAGCTCATTAGTCGATGCGCAAGAGCATCGGGTTTAGAGTAGTGAGAACAAACATGTGTTCTTCAAGATAAGAACATATTCCATGTTTCGCTTCCACTGATAAAATTTGGACCGTGATCGCCCTTTTCACACGAAAGGTGTAAGATAGTAGTAAGCATCGATCCACGAGATTGTATCACTAAAACATAGAAGCTAGCTCAACGATTATTCATCATTATTCAAGCACGAAAGGACGAGAGGTTTTAGGGCTTCGAATTTAATCCAAAGCAAAGGTAACCAAACAAGAATTTAAATAACGCAATAAAACACGAAGATAACTATGAAGGAAGACTAACCCTGGATGCACAATCCTATCCACAACGATGTTTATCCCGCTTATTACTAACCGCTTTAATCGATACAAGACGGAAGATCACATATAAAACCAACAACTTGCATTGACAATTGGCGCTGATTACTAATTCTCCTATTACGCTTACGCCTCTAGAGGAAAATAAGCAACCCAAATGGATCACTAAGAATATGCTTCCTACGAATGTCCTATCTCGCCATTTACTCATGCTCATTCGATCATGCATTCGATAACCATTGACAATTAATACGCTACGCCATTAACCGACAACTAGATATGCATCAAGATTGATTAGAAATCAACACATATAAATAAGCACAATCGAATCATGAATCAATGCCCGAAGGTAAATAACGATAGCGGAATCACAACATATAGATCGGATCATGCAAACCCTCAGATTAGAATAGAAAACCTACAATAATAAACGGAATGAAATACTAATTAACCATAAAAAGTAAATTAAATATATAAAACCCGAGGGGAAGCGCTTGATGAACAAAGGTTGGTCCTAATCCAATCCGCAACGAACGAAAATAAAGGAAAACGATTGACAAAACGCTCCGATCGACAACTAAACGAAAACTAAACTAGAATAACGTAAAACGATACTAGAATTAAACTAAGGGAAGATTAAAGACTTAAAGCTATAAAACCGAGGAAAATAGAATAAAACGCGTGGGCGCCAGAGTGTAAGGAGGGTGGGGTTGCCATAATAAAGGCACACCCCAAACCCTAATTTTCCTTCTCCAGCTGCCTCGCGACCACCCCTGGTCGCTAGGGTGTGCGCGAGGTAATCCTTCGCTGGCCTTCTCACCATGGGCCGCCTCTTGCGCCGTCAGCCTGCGCCCCGTCAGCGTCTCGCGTTCTCAAGTGGTCATGACACCGCCCAGTTGGTCGCTAGAAACAGTTTCTGCTGCTTCTGCGGTCGCGGCCGCGTGTTCAACATATGCATCACAAACACCAAAAGAACACCCAAGATCTTCTAAAATAGATAAACATTGGAATCGATACTGACATTAGTAAACTCATCTTTAAATATTAACAACGTAAAATGCGCGCTTATCAAACCCCCAACTTAAAGCATTGTTTGTCCTCAAACAAAACAGTAATGTAAAGACAAACGAAGATCAACGAGAGTAAAGAGGATAACCATTCTAGGCCTCCAAACATATCACCGCCAAAAACATTAGCGCATATGACATGCTAGTCCACTCAACACAAACAACAATTTACTAAAAGCTCATTTATTTCAACCTCACAAGGCATGTGTGTAAAATATATATAGGATACACTCAAGCTCATAAAGAAATTAAGGACGTGTATACACTCAAGATCAATGCAAGCAACATCTTACCATAGGCTTGCTGCTTTCTAACATCTCCACCAGTCAAATGTGTTCAAATAAGGATCAAAGAGGTCTTTTGATAGGTTATAATGTAGGCACATTGGTTAAGGTAGGATAATATATGGCTAAGTGACTCAAAATATTCCAAGCACCATTTATACTTTCGACACATACGGACTTTGTCCATTTTCCTTCTTTCCCAACGCTAAATTGACGCTCTATGCCTCACAACGCACTCCACACTTTGATTAAAGACCCTTTATGCTCAACACTCATAGTGAACTTAACATTTTCTTTTCTTTCTTTTCTAGAGCTTATAGGTTTAACTTTCACAACAAGGTACTATACTTCACCACGTGATGTATTTTTCTAAAGAAACTTTTCTCATAACTTACATCAAAATTTCACCCTTTTGATTCATATCCATCTTCACCTCCTATCATCCGGTTTAATCGAAAGAAAAGTCTAATAAAGGCTCAAGAAGGCGACAAATGGTATATAACATCGTTAGTGTTGGTGAATATGTGGTTAACAAAGAGGCCTTTATCCTTTCCAAATTAAACACATATCTAGCCTCGACACGTAAACACGGCAAGTTCTAGAAGATAATCATGCACGATATCACACAATTAAAAGAAATCAGATCAAGATGTTTATACAGAAAGCTCAAGTCTCACGGTTAAGCAAATGGTGAAAAAACAAGTTCAAGCCATCTCACGTCATTCACGTTATTTTCTAACATATCATGTGCACTATCATTAAATTTCACCAAAATTTTCTATCACACCACATGGATTAACACACTTCACTTAACTCGTGATCGACGCGACACGAAACAAACAAAGAAGTAAAGACGACAAAACAACACAACCGAAAGAAAACAAAACAAAAAACAAAAACAAAAGCGCTTGGGTTACCTCCCAACAAGTGCTTTATTTAACGCCTTTAGCTAGACCATCACTAACCTCGCTAACGCTTTTGGTAGCACTTGACATCTTTCGACTTGTGGACCCTTCTAAACTTCGCATTTACTGGATGACCACCACCGACTATGGAAGTGCCCCAAACTTGAAGAAACACTCGGAGTTCCATGCGAGTCCACTTTCTTCTCACAGCTTCCTCAATAGGTCGAGAACCTCTAAATGCGAGACGGAGCGGCGCGTCACGATCGAGCAACAATCTTCCGCTTTCAGTCTGCTTGTTGATGGCCAGATATGGAAATCTTTAGCTCCTCATCGTAACAAAGCGTGAGGTTTCCTTCCCGACATCAATCAACGCACACCCGTTGCTAGAAAAGGTCTACTAAGGATTAGTGGTTGTTGTTTGAATTCGGAATATCAAGAATAACAAAGTCGCGGAAAACAAAATCCCGACTCTTACCAACACGCTTCAACGATACCTTTTGGATAGTGATGATCGGTCAGCCATCATCGTGAGATCTCGTCGGCTTCATCTTTCCAAGGTGTAGCCGGTTGAAACGCTTCAACGGCATCAGTTGATGCTCGCCCAAGTCGCATAAAACATTTGGGAAAATACGCTCGCGATCTCGACTCTAACGTGAAGCCGATCTTTTACGCTTCAAAGGGAGCTTTTCAAGACGGCACTCTGACTCTTGGATAGGAAATTTTCTCAAATTTCCCAAGTTTTTCTTTCCGCAGCTGCCTTTTAAGAACTTCATGTGCGGCATGTTTCGCAAGCGCTTCAAGAGAGGCAAATTTATCTCAACTTTGGAATACTTAAACGAGCAAATTTCGCTCATATTTCGACTGACAAGTCGACTAAAGCGGGACCGGAGGAATGTACGCAGGTTTAGCTCTGGGTTGCCTCGCACGACCTCGCGATCACCGGGAAGGTCGCGAGGTATCTTGTCCGATCTTGTCTTCAGCGTCGAGCTGCGGTGTGGCTCGCGAGGCTGGTCGCTCGCTGACGCCGGCGCATATTTCGGATGCCGCTCGGTGGCGGGCGTGCCGCCGTCGCTGGCGCTCGAGGCAAAATTATGATTGTTCGCGATCGGGCTCTGTCGCGAGCTCGTCATGAGTTTCTGCGTCGGCTTGTTTTGCTCTTCTTTCTCGGTAGGGCTCGGGTAGGCTCGTCCCGCCTCGTCGAATGAGCGGCTATCTTCGGGTTCACCAGACTTACTCGGAATTGGCCCGTCTTTTGTAGTGCATTCACTTGTACGGCAATTTGAGTGATTTGAGCTTCCAACATCTTTATGTTTCCCATAGCCTTGTCATAGTGACTCAGTGACTTATCTTTTGCCGGTCTTGATGAGCACGATTGTGCTAATTGTTGGTTGCTTACAACCAAGCTTGCATCATATCTTGAGACTTGGCTTCCTCGGTTCTTGAATCGACGACTATTGAAACTGCTGAGGTTGTTGGAAATTCGAATGGCTCCTCCGATTGATGTGGTGCGCTCTGTCTCACTCGACTTTTCAAAAGTAAATTTCTTCATGATCGTCGATTTTGAGTCACCTCCAGATGCTTTGAACGATGGCTTCTCCGCTATCGATAGTCGTCTGCGCCATCTCTTCTACAATTCGGCTCTGCCGACTGGTCGGTCACAAGCAGCCTCCCGCGATGCATCTACCATGCTCCTCGCCCGCCATGTTAGTCCACAGAATTGTGTGATTTCTGCTCCTTGGAGAACCCATGTTGTGGACATCGTCTTAATAGACCTCTGAATCTCTCCCATGCCTCGAATAAGGATTCATCGTGGTTTTGGCAAAATAGAGATTCGATGATCTTCTCAGCTCGCATGAGTATTTGAAACTTCTCACAAAGTTTCCCAAGTGTCGATGCCTCGATCCAAACTCTTGAACCAATCTTTCACTGGTCGCAAGAATGAGAAACCGAACATGCGATCCGGATTGGTCTTGGCACCCATTCTTGATGGTGTCACAAATGTCGGCCTCGAGATGCGCATTCGGGTCTTCCGTGACCTCCTCCACCGCTCTCCTTGGACCATCTTGATCGGGGCGGTTTGAGCTCGAAATTATTTCGATCACGCAGGGCCCCAACCGCCTCCTCGAACTGCTTGGTGGATGTCGATACGTGGTTTAGAGGTTTATTCTCCGGGACAATGATTCCCATGTTCAGTCATCGGCGCATCTCCGCAGTCACCTAACATCGCAACTTGCTCGGGAGGAATGCCCCTTTATGGATCGGCGCCATTGAGCTGCTCTCTCTCGTCCTCTTCTCCTTTGAGAGCTTTCGATCTCGGATCTAATAATCTTCGGAGGTCCCGAGATCTGTACGCATAAACCACCGAGAAACGAGAGGATTTAGCACTAACAAAAATAAATAAAATAATATATATATATAACTTGAATTAATAAATCCAAATCGTCAAATTATTCCTATGTGATCTTAACAATCAACGGCGCCAAAATTTGATCGTCCTTTTCACACGTAAAAGGTGTAAGTATAGGGTAGTAAGCATCGTATCCACAGAGATTGTATCAAAACATAGAAGCTAGCTCAAGCGATTATTCATCATTATTCAACACGGATAAAGGATGAGAGGTTTTAGGGCTTGAATTTAATCCAAAGCAAAGTAACAAACAAGAATTTAAATAACAATAAAAACACGAAAGATAACTATGAAGGAAGACTAACCCTAGGGATGCACAATCCTATCCACAACGATGTTTATCCCGCTTTTACTAACCGTTTAATCTAACAAGACGGAAGATCACATATAAAACCAACAACTTCGATTCGACAATTGCGGCATTGATTACTAATTCTCCCTATTACGATTCGTCTAGAGGAAAATAAGCAACCCAAATGGATCACTAAGAATATGCTTCCTGAATGTCCTATCTCGATTACCAAGGCTCATTCAGTATCATGCATTCGATAACGATGACAATTAATCACGCATTAACCGACAACTAGATATGCATCAAGATTGATTAGAAATCAACACATATAAATAAGCACAATCGAATCATGAATCATGCCGGAAGG
Source organism: Salvia rosmarinus (assembly GCA_036937905.1). NCBI lineage: Eukaryota > Viridiplantae > Streptophyta > Magnoliopsida > Lamiales > Lamiaceae > Salvia > Salvia rosmarinus. The sequence continues at coordinate 22,590,809 of CM072816.1, read as the reverse complement.
TAAATAACGATATAGGTGAATCACAACATATAGGATCGGATCATGCAAACCCTGTGATTAGAATAGAAAACTAGCGAGACATAATAAACGGAATGAAATACGAATTAACCATAAAAGCAGTAAATTAAATATATAAAACCCGTAGGGAAGCGTCGGATGAACAAAGGTTGGTCTTGAATCCAATCCTGCTGAACGAACGGAAAAATAAAGGAAAACGATCGGACAAAACGTTCCGATCGATAGCTAAACGATAAACTAAACTAGAATAACGAAAACGATACTAGAATTAAACTAAGGGAAGATTAAAGACTTAAAGCTATAAAAAGCGAGGAAAATAGAATAAAACGAGTCTGGGCGCCTAGAGTGTAAGGAGGCGCGAGAGGGGTGTGCCATATATATAGCACACCCCAAACCCTACTTTTTCCTACGCGCCGTCTCGCGACCACCCTTCGCGGTCGCTGGGTGTGGTCGCGAGGTAATCCTCAAGGCCGCCTTCTCGCCTGCTGTCGCCTCTGCGCCTTCGCGGTACTCGCGACCGACTAGCGGTCCCTAGCCATACTCAGTGGTCGCGAGAAATCGTCCGATGGCTTTCGCGCTAGGCCGCTTCGCGGGCGCGTTCTCGGTCGCGGTCTCGGGTTCTCGTGTTTCCTAGCGGCCGACCTAGCGACCGCTAGGTTGGTCGCTAGAAACACGCCAGATTGTATGTTTTGGCTCGTGCGTCGCTCCTTGCTTCGATTTTCAACATATAGACCTACACAACACCAAAAGAACACCCAAGAGCAAGATCTTCTAAAAATAGATAAAACATTAGGAATCGATACGTAAACGCACATTAAACGAGCTAAACTCATCTTTAAATATTAACAATAAACGTGTAAAATGCGCGTTTATCAGACCGGATAACGGATTTTGTGCGAGCATATTGATAATCGGCGTAAGAGACATATCTGAAACGATAATGTAAACACATAAGCATACGATCGCATATAATTCGTAACAATAATATTGTAACCTTTTGATAAAACAATATTAATTGAAACCTCCAATCGCCCAAGGAATCCCACATGCAAGCCACGCGTGTAGACGTTTACACATGAACCCCTCGACCAGACTAAAATATACCTTTTAGTCGTTTAATTTCAATCCATGTCAACTTATCCTTATGACAAATGAAATTAACGATTGACCTTACTGAACCACATCACTATCGCAAGAAGGGACTTCGCGGGAAGTTGTACTTGAGGTGATGTCTAAGCAATGACCACAATTTTAATACAGCAGAAAATGAATTCTTAGAATTGGCATACTCACTCGGACCATACCGCTTCCAATTCAAATTCTTTTGTTATCTCATTTTATATCTATCTCTAGAGAACTTATGAAAATCGCACACGCAAGCCAGCGTGTGGGCGTTTACACATGAAACTCCCACTTCTCAATAGATTTAAAATGTTTTATTTAGAAATCTCATCTAACAAACTTATGATAAAGTGCAAGCAAGCAAGCCACGCGTGTGGGCGCCACTCACGCATCGCCTCACTTTGTTTAGAGATCAAAGAGTGGAGGTCTTGACATTTTAATTTGAAAAATTAATTTGTCGGGTTGCTTGCTTAGTCTTTTTATTCAAAAGGTTTGTCCATGCAGATCACGTAATCTAGCATGCTTTTATAGAACTCAACATGTAAAACATGCTCGCAGTAATTCTAAAATAAGCTTGATAAACGCAATAAACCTAGCATGCTTACTATGCGCATCCACCAATTCGTAAAACACTTAAAGGTTTGTCAACGTAATATAAACATACATAGCATGCTACTGCATAATTTAAACATCCACGACATGCATATGAACGATAAAAATAAAATAAAACGCTCATCGCGGCCCAATCGTGAAACACTGCACATTTAAATCTAATCTATTACATAGATTTACAAAGTGCAATTAAACTTGAAAATGGGCCTCGCGTGCGCGGACACGGACCGATTTAACAATTGGGCCTCGCGCACCGGCACGGACCGGAAAATCTTGGTTGGGCTGGAAAACGGGTGCGGGCCTGAAAATCGGGTCAGGGCGGGTTTGGGCGGGGCCCAAAAGCAGTCTTTGGTCAGCGTGCTAGGGCAGCCGGCCGATCGCGGCTACCATGCGTGCGCGCCGCTGCGTGCCTCGTGGGCTGTCGCGGTCGCGAAGGCGACCCGCCGTCGGCTTCGATGCCGAGCGCTGCCGAGCCACGCTGCCGAGCGGCTGCCGGGCGTCTGCGTGAAAATCGCACGCGCGCCGCCTGCGCCGCCGCCCAACCCGCGTGGTTTGAGGTTCCCGCTGCTTGCAAGACAACCCCACGGCCATTGCCGAGCAACGCCGAGCGAGCACGGCCAGCGCCCAGTGGTGCCGAGGCATCGCGCCAAGCACGCACCCCGCACCCCCGCGGCCGTGCCGCCCGCGTCGCCTACCCTCGCGCCTATACCACGCCGCTGAGCGCCATGAAGCTGCCGAAAGCGATGATGCGCCAGTGGTCTAGGCCACTTTGAGGTTTCAGCGCTAACGCGCGCGCACATCGCCCGCCGCCGCCGCGCTACCGCCGCGACGTCTGGGCACCGCCGAAAGCTGCTGCCAGCGTCCGGCCGAGGCTCTGCGCCCGCCGCCCCGCCCACCCGCGCCTTGCGATCGTGCTTGCGATCGCGATGCTTTCGCGAGAAACCATCCAGACACACCGCGAGCCTGTTTTTCCCATCGCCTCGTCTTCGTGCTTTCGTCTTCGTTCTTCTTTTACGGATAAGATTTACAGAATAAAATCTAATCTAACCACGGATTTTCTTGTGGTGTAAAAACCAAAACCCAACAAAAACTATAAACGAACCACGATGAACAGCGGATCCACAATTAATTAAACGCACGTAATAATCAAACGTGAATTAGTCCAACAGAGCCAAGATTCTCGATCCTGTGCTCGATACCAAGTGTAGGAAAACATATGTTAAGCCTCGCCCGAGGATCTATCTTGGGTGTTTAATTCACCATACATTGATTATATTCTAGCATGCGTCTATATAATTAATTGCAACACGTAGAGGTTTTCTCGTGTTTACCTTGGATACGTCGAGGTGGATCGAGCGGGATGAACGGATCGAACGGTCGAGACTCGTGCTTTGACCTTCCGATTGTATCCCGGATGCCCAATCTCCAACGCCGAGTGAGGACGATCTATGGAGAATGCTTCGAAAATCACCCTTTGCTCTCACTTCACAATTTTGAAACTCTCTCAACTCATGAGGGGTGGCGAAAATTCTTGTTTTAGTTATGTGAGCATTAACCTAGACTTTATCTCATACCTTATATTTATAATGCACTACCTTAATCCCATATGGAAATTACCATAATCCTATATGGAAATTACCATAATCCTATATGGAAAAATACCATAATCTCGTGATTATTTCCATACTCTCGTGATTATTTCCATACTCGTGATTATTACCATAATCTTATATGGAAAGGATCTATGCATATACCATAAATATAATAATATCCTTGTGGGATAAAGAGAATAAAATCTTGCCAATGGAGCATCAAGGGTGCCGATTTTCCTCTTCTTCACGGGCCCTGGATGGGCCAATTTGAGGATCAAATGCAAGGAATAAAGATGGGCCTCAAATAAATTAATTATCTTATGTTCGACCCGAACATAAATTAATTTATAAACATTCGATCATGCCACTAGAGAAAGAATGTTGACTTACCCCTTTATTACCGAAGTTGAGTCGGGCTTGCACTTAGACATTACGAATCCTCAGTATTTAAGATATCGAACGTCCATTAATCATTTATAGCAATCAATCGCTTAAAACGATTAATAACTTCATTTCTTAAGTAGTACCACTCAACCTTATTATTGTACTTGAGCTAACTCAACCTGCGGGGTTTAGTACAATAAACCTTTGAGCTCCTTAAGGGACGCCATCATCCTAAACGGATATGGTGACTCGACATGAGATAACTAGCGTGACATACAAGATCGCCACCACCCAAGATGCGGAGAATCTTGGGTTAGAACATATAACCCTCACTCATAACAAGTCAAAGTGATGGACAAGAACTCATACTCACCTAATACCTTATCGAGGTTTAGATCATCGTAATTCACCGAGATCTTGGTTCTTCACGATCGGTCGAAAGAAGAACACATCTCACCGTGATCCTTCAATACGCCGAGACGCATCAAAGATAGACAAGAAACTAAGTCAAGTCACTTCTTCTCAGATCGGCTCAAACCGACAACTCGTCCTTAAGTTGTCTCGGTTTGTGAAACTTTTATATCTCATTAAAGCTTGACCAATCATACGGACTTCGTGATCTTCTACACCGTATGATCTAACTTATATATGAGATAAGGACACGATATATGCAATCAAGTATTCAAATCGATAGGAGATTGTAATAGTGGTAACAGAAACATTGTATACAAGCTCAACCAAAGCGCTTTCGATACAACCAACATTGTGAACATGTGGAAGCAATAAGGTTTGCGAGAAAGAGTAGTTGGGAGAGAAAACTTACCTTGAATGTCACACTCGGTGGCGGATAAAACCACGCCATCGATTCCATTCTCGCATCATCTCCATCATCTTACGTTGTTGCTCGAGATGTGCTCGTTGTTGGGTGTAGATGGCTTGTCGCGCTCCATAATCGAGGTCGTTCCGTCAATATGGTTGAGACGACCATCTATTTGATCTAATCGATCATAAATCCCGGTCGCCGAGCGGGTGGCGGGTGCAATATGCCGCTTTGTCTCGTGAGCCGCCGGGCTCGGCTTGCTCCCCGCGGTTGCTCGCCCTCAACCTCGCCTTGCGTGTTCACGCTACCGCGTCCATGCATAGTGTGCCGAGGAACTCAAATTCAGGTTGGCATCTGCGAGAAAGTATCGGCTTATCTTGGCGAGCTCGGGATTGGGTAGGCGGAAGACCGATCGCCGTTTGATCATATAATGCCCACAAGTAACGTCGGGGTGCCTCTTCAGAACGCTCGACGATAGGCACGGCTTGTCCAGAAGATGTCGTGAGAGATCGAGACTCTCTCGAATCGTAATCCCAAAAAATCAGCAATGGGGTAACGAATCCCCATGCATATCTTCGAATTACCCGAAACCGCGGATCGTGATGTGGAAGTCTTGAGCAAGGAACATGCCGGCATGCATCTTCTGGTTGAACATAGCTCCAATCAGTATGCTCATATCTTGTGAGAGGACAGTGCCGGCGTTCGAACGGCCATGTAAGGTGAACGTGATGAGCCGGTGGAAGTAACGTACCGCTGGATTCCGTATCGAGCTAGCCTTTGATCTCGAGGCATCATAGTATGGAGTGTGCTCGAGTCTCGCGTCCATGAACTTTGGCCATACGCTTTGGATTGTGTACTGACGCCCCTATGTAGTTTCCTCCGGATCTCCATTGATTATGCCATTAAGTTCGCCCACGGAGAGTTGACGGGGCTCATTGTCAGTGGAACATGATGTAGTCCGGCATTCCATTTGTCTTGTGGACATGGAGAGTCGACAAGAATTGAAAGTGTCGATCCGGTATGTAAGATAATTGGCGTGATAAGCGAGTACAGCCCGGACCTCTCGCCAACCACGCCACATCATTGGTTATACCCATCTCTCGACACGTATTGAGGCACATGAAACGTGAATGCCTATGCCGTAATCTCACCAATCGATCCCAACGGCTTCTCGACGAGTCACCGGCGCCGACTCCAAAATTTTCGGATCGAACTCATCTTGTGGTGCCATGCGTGGCTCGTCGTGAGGCACATCATGATGCTCATCGTAGCTCGTCGTGGAGCTCATCTTGTGTCTCGTCGTGGGAAGTGGAGACAATGCTCTTGCCACTTGCGCTTGTGGACCGTGAGTACGCGGCATATTGTACCTAAAAAGAATTTCAAAGTTAGCTTGTGTATGAATGAAACAATCAAAACAACGTCAACCCAAAATGCTCAATATAGATCCCCCAAACTTCAACTTAGTCCAATTATTTCCCCCATATTGTCATAAGATCTTGAAAGACAACAAAGAAAGGGAAAAACATGCACACAGCCAAAAAATTTCAAAATTGGGCGTTACGCTCGATTTAAAACTCGCGATCACCCCTCGCGACCTCGCGGTCGCTAGGGTGGTCACGAAGCAAGATTAGCGTCGCTCGACGGCGCCACAGGCGCGGCACGCTGCGTGCGCCCGGCGTCAGGCGTCGCAGCGACCGGTCACATGACGTGGTCGTGAGCACGAGCGGCGATTTTTCTATGCATTTTTTCAAATTATTGAACCCAAATCAACAATGTAGGCAAATTAAACTAACAATATACATGTATAAACATTAATAAACCTAACATTGGACTAACCATGCTCAAACACCAACAAATCTAACAAAATAAGCCCTAGTTTCTCAAATTTAAATAACCCACAAAATGGCTAAATTCTTCCAAATCATGCTCAAGAAATGTAAACCCATGAAGAAATGAAGCAAAAATATCATACCTGAGTGGATTTGATGGAGAAACGCAAGAAAATTTGAGAAAGAGGTGTCTTGTGTGCTTGAGAGGGGAAGGGGGCTGCTCTTTGTTTTCAGAAAACGTGTGTGTGTGTGCAGGTTACAAGAAATGGGGAGAAAAAGTTTTAAAAGCGGGTCGGGGCAGGCGCTGAGTCAGACGCTGGTCGCGACGGATCTCACGGCCGAGCTCGCGATCGCGAGCTTGGCCGCGAGCTCGCCGCCGAAAAGAACGTTCTGCCCAATTTCTCGCGACCACACCTCGAGACCTCGCGGTCGCTAGGGTGGTCGCTAGGTACTTTTTTTTTTTTTTAAAGAAAGCTATTAAAATTTGGGATCAAACCAAACAACGAGACACGACACAAACAAAGAAACACAACCAAAAAAAAAAAAACACGAAAACAACAAAACCAAAAGCATGTAAAGCTGTTGGGTTACCTCCCACCGATGCAGTTAGAATTATCGTCGCTAGCTCGACCGGTACTCGTATCATGGTTCGTTGAGCTTGGTCACCTTGACTTCTCGGTCGAAGTGTGATTGTACCCGAATATCCATCGAGAAAACAGTAGAACTCATACCCCGCTAGTCGTCCAACATCCGATCAATAAAAGGCGGGGAAAATGGTCTTTCCTCACGGGCGTGTTCGAGCACGATAGTCGATGCAAACTCGCCATCCTCGTTACTGAGTCTTGTTGCCACAAGCTCGTTTGTCTAAATCTCGATCACCGTGATACCCCTTTCGATACCACTTGAGTAGGGCTAACCCACTCACACCGTCGGATATGGCATAGATCATGCATGCGTCTAAAAGCTTCAAAGACCTCTTTTCGACGACCTCTTGCATTGTCGGATTCAATCGGCGCTGAGGTTGCACCTTTCGCTTGTATTCATTCTCCAACAGATCCGGTGCATGCAAATCCGTGGGTCGACCCCTTGATATCAGAAATCGTCCACCCAATCGCAGACTTGTACTGCTTCAGCACAACCATCAGTTTCTGTGTCTCCTCATCTGTCAAAGCCGAAGATATTATTACCGGGCACGTCTCCTCGTCGCCTAAGAATGCATACTGAAGGTGGTCCGGCAACTCTTTCAACTCCATCTTGGGTGTAGTCTCTTCCTTCTTCACCACGGCGTCCTCTCCTCCAATCGGCTTCCTCACATCTAAATAAGGCACTGACTCCTCGGGGAGGGCCTTGACTTCATCGATGGACTCAAGATACTCTAAAATCTCATCACACGCCTCATCAAGGTCTGCGGGTGAGAAAATCGAGTTCTGCATACAAAACTCCACCGGATCAGTTGATTGAAAGTGAGGGGCGACAGCTGCTCTATAACTCGACAATCTTCCATGGTCTTCTCGTCAGGCTGCTTCATAGCATCATATATAGAGATTTTCATCTCCTCGCCGTTGACTACGAAGGTGAGATCTCCATCTTGCGTCTATCGATTGCTACGCGGTAGCTGGAATGGTCGCCGAGAATAAGAGGTGTATTCCCATCCTCCTCGCATATCGAGAACAATAAAATCATTTGGGAAGATGAAATCTCGAACTTTCACGAGCACGCCCTCCACTATCCCTTTCGGATAAGTCACCGATGTATCGCCATCCGAAGAGCTATGGTGGTCGGCTTGATCTCCCAATCTCCAATGTTAAAATGGACAACGACATCGATTGATGCTTGCCCCAAATCACACGTAACCTTGGAGAATCGTCCTCCGATGACACATGCTATGGTGAAGTCGCTCGATCTTTCTCGCTGAGCGGCAACCGTTTGCGATGACAAGATCGCACTCTTGAGCAGATTTATCGCCTCGAATTTCCCAAGCTTCTTTTTATTGGCAACGGCATCCTTCAAAACTTCACGTAACCCGCATATCTCGAAGTGCATCAAGTAAAGGAATATTGATGTGCACCTTTCAAACATCTCCATGAACACGGTTAACTTCTCATCGCATTGGGCTTGGCTAAACGGCTTTGAAACGAATTGGAGGCACGACGTCGGAAATTTCTTCACAGCTTGCTTTCGCGATCAACCTCGCGATCGCGTGTGCGGTCACAGCACATGTACACCATCTTCCTTCGTGGGCGGCGCTGGCGCTCGGGTGCTAGGTGTGCGTCAAGCACAGACGATTTCGCGGCCAGCCGGTGCTAGCGACCGCTGGGTCGCCGCTAGCCCTCCGACCGACTTGTCGCGGGCGCGTTTTGACTTGTTGCGCCTACTGAACCGCCGCGAACTCCATCGTAGTATTCTCACGGCCGGGCTCATGGTCGCGAGCTCGATCGCGAGATTCTCTCTCTCTTGCCCGTTTTCACCGTTCGTCTCCTCGTGACTTTGATAAGCTCGTCCACCTCAATTGAATGGCATTACATGATGATTTTAGGGTTTACCTCCAGACACTCGAAAATTGGCCCGACTTTGGCTTGCCCATTACGTTCACAGCGGCTATTGACTTATTTGATTCCCATCATCTTCATGTGCTTTCCCATAGCCACGGTGGACTCCAAATGATTAATCTTCCGCCGGTGTTGCTTATAAACGATTCGATTCGTTACAATTGTTGGTTGCTTACAACCAATCTGCGTGATCATGTCCTCTAGACTCCCGCTTCTTCGCTTTGAATCACTCCGCTCGAATCGAGAAACCCGCGAGGTCGTTGAAAATTATTGGGGTTGGCGACGAGAAATTTGGGTGATTTACATTGTTCGGATTGTCGCGGATTCCCCTGTGACTGTTATTCCTCCGATTGATGTAATTCACGTCCTCAACCTCATTCATCTCGACTCGGCAAAGATTTATCCGAGCCACGCCTTTTCCTTTCCTTTCTTCTCAAATGGCTTCTTAACAAGGTGAACTGCCCATAATATTATCGTGCTTTGAGTCACCTTCAACGGTAGCGACCTTCACCACCGGTGTCCTCTCCATCGCCATCGATAGCTGCTGGCCGCCATCTCTTCTATGATGCGGGCCGGCCTCGTCTACACGCCTGCTCAATAGGCAACCCTCCGCTGATCGTCAACAATACTCCTCGTGTGAGGTGTCGACCCATTGAAAGCGGGTGTCTGCTGCTCCTCGAAATCCATCTTTGTGGGCACCTTCTCAATAGGCCCTGAATCTTTCCCACGACTCGAATAAACATTCATCTCCTAAGCGGGAGAAGTGGGAAATCTCGGCTATGATCTTACGTGCCTTAGCCGAGGAAAGTACTTCGAGAGAAATTTCTCACGTAATTGCCCAACTGCTGATGCCGTGACGATCTAAGGTCTTGAACCAGTCCTTTGCTTGATTTCGAGAGAAAATCCGAACATGCGCATCCGGATTGTGTCTTGTGGCACCCCATTACATTTGATGGTGTCACAAATGTCGAGATAGGTTTCGAGATGGGCATTCGGATCCTCTCGTGACTCCTCCTCCAAACTGCTCCTCGAACCATGCCGATTAGGGCGGCCACTCAAAATTGTTAGCGTTTACTACTGGCCCCATCCGCCTCCTAGAAATTGCTCGGTAGGAGGTCCGTACATATAATTCAACGGTCTTGCGTCCGAGCGGGGACAACGAGTCCCATAGTCGCCAATCGCGTATTTGCATTTGTAAAGTCGCTAATGATGCAGCCTATTTCGGGAACGCCCCATTGTTGATTCCCCGCCATTGCTTGCTGTCTCTTCTCTCATCTCCTTCTCCTCTTGTGAGTGATTTCGATATCGGGATCAAAACGCTGTTCAGATGGTCCTTGGGACCTTGTGAACATAAACTACCTGGAGAACAAGAAGAAAAATCAGCTCTGGCGAGAACAAATAAAAAAAAAAAATACAACTTGAATTAATAATTCCAAATCGTCAAATTATTCCTATGAAATCTTAACAATCCCCGGCAACGGCGCCAAAATTTGATCGCTTAATTTTCTAACACAAAAGGTGTAAGTATAGGGTAGTAAGTATCGATCCACAGGATTGTAACGCTAAAACACGTAATCTAACTCAACGATGATTCATCATTATCCAAGCAACAAATATGGTTTGGTAAGATTTTAGGACTTCGGAATTCAATCCAAAGCAAAGGTAACAAAAGAAAGTAAAATAAAGCAATAAACACTCGGATGTTTAAAAGCAGATAAAGAACGACTAACCCAGGGATGCATTAATCCTATCCACAACGATGTTTATCCTGTTCCTATTAACCAATTTTAATCCGCATAAGATGGAAGATCACATATATAACCGACAATTTTGTTACGACAAAAGCGGTCAGAGATTACTAGTTTTCCTATTATCATACGTCTCTAGGTGAAAACAAGAAACCTAAACGGATCACAAAGAATATGCTTCCTACGAATATCCTATCTCGCCCACGACTCGAGGCTCATTCGTATCATGCATTCGAGATCGATTGACAATTAACATAATTACGTAATTAACCGACAACTAAATATGCATCAAGATTGATCAAATCAACACATATAAATAAGCACAATCGAATCATGAATCAATGCCTGACGGTAAATAGCGATAACAGAATCACAACATATAGGATCGAATCATGCAAACCACAGGATTAGAACGAAAACTAGCCGACATAATAAACGGAATAAAATACGATTTAACCATAAAACGGAAATTAAATATATAAAACCGTGATGAAGCGTTGGATGAACAATCTTTGGGCTTGAATCCCAACCTCGGTAATACGGAAAATTGCAAAGGTGTCCAGGACGAAACGTCCGGATCGTAGACTAAACGTGAAACAAATGAAGAACAATGCGTAAAACAACTCTAGAATGAAAATATATGGAAGCTAAAGCTAAAACTCGAAAAACTTATGAAAAGCGAGAGAAAGAGGCTCGAATCGTAGGTATGAAGTTGGGAAGTTAGCGCGAGGGGTGTTGCCGTATATATAGGCACACCCCAAACCCTAGTTTCTCCTTCGCTTGTTGCTCGCGACCACCCTTCGCGATCGCTAGGCGGTCGCTAGGTATGTCTCGCGCGCTTCTTCGCCGCGCTCGCCTCCTGCTTTCGCATGGTACCTCGCGACCCGGCCAGCGGTCGCTAGCACTGAACCGGTCGCGAAATCGCCCAAGAGCTTTCTCGACTGGCTTCGCTTCGCGGCACGAGGTCGCTGGTCGCGCATCGCTGGGTTCTCGCGGGTTTCCTAGCGGCCAGCCTAGCGACCGCTGGGCTGGTCGCTGAAAGCAGGTCGATCAGATAATTGGCTCGTGCGCCGCTCCTTGCTTCGATTTTCAACATATGGACCTACACAACACCAAAAGAACACCCAAGAGCAAGTTATCTTCTAGAAATAGATAAAACATTAAGAATCGATACGAACGCACATTAAACGAGCTAAACTCATCTTCAAATATCAACTATAAACGTGTAAAATGCGTTTATCGCCAAGTAGCTCCGGAGCTCGGGATCTTCATCCTCCTCAGACCGGGCGACCTCGGTACCGTCGAAGGATCGGATCGACGCCTGTGGCCTCCAAGACCGGAAGGAGCCAACCCGGAGATCACCCGGGCGTAAGCCTTGTTCAGCTCTCGAAGGTCGACCTCGGTCCAGCCGTGCTTGACCTTGTCGGTCGTGCATGGCGGCCGCCGGCTTCCCTGTGTGATCCGACACCACCTGGGCTTGAGCACGGTGGCAAGTTCGCGATAAAGCCCGAGAAACTCTCTGACTCGATGAGCTTGCTGGCAAAGGCCCTCAGCAGGGGTCCCTGATCGGCCAGCCGAGCACCCCTCTCATCCGCGAGCTCCTTCTTCACCCCGGCCACCTCCTCGCGAACCTCTTCGAGCTCCCCTCGGGCGGCCTCCAAAGGCCCAAGCCTCTTCTTAAGGGTGGCCTCGGCAGCCCTCCGGCCGCCCGGCCCGCCTTCGCCGGCCACGGCGACATCAAGATTCGCCCGTGCGCAGCAAGCTCCCCGCTCGGCGCCTCATACCGGGCCGAGCACTCTCGACCAGCCCGGTGGCGGTGCGGCCCCCAAAGAAGCCGCCTGTGTGGGGCCCCATCACCGAGTTCGCACCCTAAAAAGAGCAACACCGTTAATACAGATTGCAGAGGCGGATAAATCCAAATGTGGAAGAACTTGGTACCTCGGGGAGGCGCGACCGGTGAAGGCGGCGGTACCCGTGCTCGAGGCGGCCACGAGGCGCGACTCCGGTCTTCGGCTGGACCCACCGAGGCCCGTCATCGATTGGTCGATATCATCGACCTTCTTCGGACGCTTGGTAGGTCCGGCCCGCCCGCCTTCTTCTTCTGGAGGCCTCGCTCGGCGATCGTGAGCCCTTCTCTTGCCCTGCTAGCTTCACCGCTGCATGACGGAAGAAAGTCGTGTTAGCACAAAGAAAATCGGACTTATAAGGACTAAGAAGATGGGATGCCCTCACCCGTCCGCACCCGATCCCGATGCTTTCGACCCATAAACACTCACCGGCCTTCTTGGTCGTCCTCGGTGAAACTTATGGATAAAATCTCACCAAGGCTGTTCAAAGACCTCCTCCATGTGGCCCGGGGCTTGATTTTCACGTCCTTCATTGTCCGAGGCCCCACTCATACCTCTGACACCCTCACCCGCAGGAAGAAGTACTTAATCGCCAATGGGACACCTTCGGGGAGCCGCTATCCTAAGTTTCCGCCGAGGAGGCGGGTAATATTCTCCTATGGCCTCGACGCTAAAAAGCGATCAAGACCTCGAAGGACAACTCCTCCCCAACGCCATAGCAGGACAGCCCTAGCCCCACCACCGACCTAATCGAATTCGAGGTCAGTTGACATATGGGGATCTGAAAGTATTCTTGAAAGCTAAGGAAAATTGGGGCCAAAGGAAACCTAAGGCCAGCTATCAAACTATCTACATACACAGTAATAAACCCCTCCGGAGGGGCCATAGCCCTATCATCCGGTCACGGCAGGCACCACCACGTATTCTCCGGGATGCGGTATTCCTTCGTTATCTCGAAAAGCTCCTCCAGCGTCAACCTCGACCTCGCCACGCCCACCCTAAGTCCGTCCCATACCGATGATACCGGAGGGACCCTAGCACTAAGTCCTATGGACCTACCCAGGCGGTTGTAGCACATATAGTCCTTTACATCGGAGGGCACACGGCCAGAAACCGAGGCAGAACCAAAATTTTTAGAACGAGAAGGAGAAGATGAAGAATACATACTTACTTTTCGATGAGATGTTTGGCTCCTTCAACAAATTCAGAAAAAGTGAGAAAATTTTCGAAAACTATAATCTCTGATGCAAATTGTGGAAGAAGAAAGTGAACAGTTGCCTCATTTAGGCCTATTTATGGGGCAAGTGGCGCCTAAAACGGCCGTTTCAACTTCCACACGTGCCTACCCGCGATTGGATATGGAGTTGACGCGCGCACGCGGTTCGAGCGCCCAACTGCCGCCTGGCGCATATGACGTACTCTACAGTAGGACAGACCGCCAGTCTAATCGTGTGATGATTACGTTGACCTCACGGCTCGGACCTCGGACCTCGTCCGCCCACATCCAAGCAAGCGGCGCCCAGATCGGACCTCGGCGTCCCGCCAAGCGGACATCGCCCCTACAAGAACATCTCCATCCAGCTCAGACCTCGGCGTCCTCCAGAGGTCGGTGCCACTAAGGCCACACCTCGGCATCCCCCAGGAGAGACCTCGGCATCCCCCAGGAGGGACCTCGGACCTCGGCATCCGCCACAAGAGCGGTGCCGATCCAGCTCGGACCTCGGTTGCACCCCCCAGGACGGACCTCGGCGCCATCCAGCATGATATCTTTATCCGTGTCCGCCCCGTGCCGGACCTCGGTGTAACCTATCTGAGGGTCCCTATCCAGTCGGACTTGACTTCCTTCCAGAACAGATCTTTGTCAAACGACCGGCGACTCTAGCTTGCTCTCCAACAAGCGGCGCATGCCCAGACCACCAAACCGTCTACCTCAGTTCGAGTCCAAGCGAACCGATCAAATCCTGACACCAAAGAGATCGAGAAACCTTCGAGAACAGATCGATCGAGCAATATCCTACCTCGGCAACGCGCATTCTTCACTTCACCTCGGCACGGCTGATACTCGACTATTCGGGGGGGGCTATGATGGGATATGGCCCAACCGCTCAAGCCCACTGACAGGCCCAAACGAGCTGGGCCTGACATTAGTAGCGGGCCCATGCGGTTAAGCCCAAGGCAAACCCTAATCAGCCCCCAAACCCAGCCCCGAACTCGAGTCAGGCGCCACCCTCCACGTGGCGCACGGAAGGCGAAGCATCCCTACAGGCGAGAGGAAGAGCCCCTACACGCCAGGGGAAGAGTCCCGGCCAATGGATGGAATGGGCACGCCTTTAGGAGCCCTCAGACATGTATAAATAGGAGTTAGATCGAAGGTAGAAGGGTTAGCAACTTCTTGAATACTAAGAGCTTTTAGCTATACTCACTGTAATCAAAACATAGTGAAAGTATTGAGGAATCACTCCTCCGTGGACGTAGATCTCATTAACGATCGAACCACGTAAAAGCCTTGGTGTTCTTTACTGCTTTACATAAATCTCGCATATCTACATATTCTAGATTTATCAAAGAGACTGTTGACGGCACAGCGATACGACGATTGCACCGAGCTGGCGCGATGGAGGGGGCAATCGTCGTACGCAGCACAGCGTCAGGCAAATCGAAGTGGATGGGGTGGTTTCAATGTTTTGTCCAATTTCCATATTTTGGGTGTGTTCTAGAGAAGAAACAAGTGAGACGAATGAGAGAGAGAGATAAGGAGACACGATGGCTAAGGCGGCACTATCGAAGCCGACGACGTTTGTCGGAGTAAAAGAGGCGACAGTTCCGTCAAGAAAGAGAGAGAGAGAGTTGCACTATGTGTGTGAGTGCGCGTGCGTGTTTGATAAATGAGAGATAAATGTGGGTGAAGAGAGAATAGGGATGGGCCATGGGCCTCTAAAAGAAATTGGTGTTGGGCTAAGATGTTATTTAATTTTTCTTCTTTGGACTAAGTGGGACGATTTTCTCTAGAAAATTGTGATGTGTCTGTTTATTTTCTTATTTTTTCCATAAACTTCATGTGTGTCGAAAACTTGTTTAGTTTTGAGCTTGAATTAATTGAGTTTGGGGCTGAAATTATTTTATTTGTATGACTCAATTAAAATAAACTCGATATTAATTAAATATGAACCTTAGTTCTAAATAATTAAACTTTGAGATGAATTCTTAATGAATTAAGTGATAGTCTAAGTACCACTTATTTAGAATGAATTAGTTAAATTCATTAGATCGAAATTGATAAATTATTTAATTATTAATTGAGTTATTATAATTAAATCGAGAGGTGGAACCAATCTAATAATTTAACCTTACCTTAAAGCTTAATTATTTTAAAAATTAGATAAAATAATAAAAATTAATTGCTAAGAAGAGACGGTTTGAGAATTTCTTTTTAAATTACTTATTTAATAAAATGGACATCAAGTTAATTTCTATTTATACGCAATTGAAAATAAATTCTAATTAGTGGATGATTAAGTTGAATAAATTAATTTAGTTAATTAATCAATTGTTATTGAATTTTAAATTTAATCCACTTAATTAACTTTAACTATGGATTAATTTAATTAATTAGAGTTTTTATAAATTAAATGAGTTAATTATGCCAAGTAGATGCTTGGGAACTACTATTTAAGTAACTTTAATTTATAAAATGACTTTTAGAAGACGGTTGAATTAGAAAAAAAAAATCTTTATTGATTATTTAGAATAAATATGGGTTTCTCTGATAGAATAAGTGGGACGTATGAGGTGAGAAACGCGACGAGGAAATGTTAGTAATGAATGAGGGGTTGGAACTCGGAATTGTTGATAGCGTTAACAAACGACGAAGATTAGTTATGAACTTATAGGATTCATAATTTGCATGAAACGACATGGGAAACATTAACGGAAGGAAAGAATGCAACGACGGAGTGTCATTTCTCATCAATGGCGAGACGAACCTAATAGACAAAATATAGTTGTTAACTGAGTCATATCGAAGAAGAAAATCCTAAAACTAAAAACTCTAAAACTTAAAAGATATTGAGTTCATTGATTCTTAGAGATGCTTTCTCAAAGGAAGTGAATGACATACTAAATTATATTTCTTACGTTGACAAGGTCCGGCATAGATGTAAACGAAATCGACGAATGATCACTAGCAAGTACTTCAAGAAGGTCAATTTTTGAGGTGGACATTCTTATGTGGTTTTTATGAAAATCGTTTACTGCTTTCTTTAACTGTAAATGTTTAAATACGATATTGTCTACCAAAATATTTATTGTTTTGTATATATCCATTTCGGTTGGCCAGACCAACATGAGATATTACGATTTCGGATCCTACCGGTGAAATGCTAGTTATGATTATGTACATTTAGCCTCTGAACCGTTCATGGTCAGTCGTGCGTTCTAGTGAAGGGTCTCCCTCCCGACGTGTTCCATAGCCGACTTGGGTTATACATTATGAGAAAATGACTGGCCAATCGACTTTGAAAAAAATAATAAAAAGGTTTGGTAAGAACAAGGTCTTTCCAATAAAGCCCTTGTGTCTTACTGTGGTGACGTCAGTATAATTTCATGAATAAAATATACAGTATTTTGGCAAGTATCCACTGAGTACCTTGTACTTAGTCATGCATATTCGTTTTTGATGTGCATGTTGACCTGGTGATGAAATGGGGTGGAGTTGAACGGAATTTATTTTGTCGATGGAAATGGAACATCTTTTGATTTACCTTGAGAATGCATCTTCATATGCATATCCCACACGTTTATTCTGCTACAAACTCTTTAAACTCATTTTAATTATATATATTTTGAACCCTTGAATATCCTAGTAGTGATTACATAATCAACTACTATTCAGTCAGACTATCTGAATCGACCCTATATGCAAATTATTCCTTTAGACCTTGATATCGCTTATGCTTCTATGGTTACTCATGTTTCCTTACCAAATATATGGCTTAGAAATCAACAAGAAAATCCTCTTTCTTTCACGTTTCTTTAATCCAACCCCAAGTCGCAGCCTCACAAGGTAGTACTTCGGGATTAGCAGGGTCGGGCTGTGACATGAAGTGTCTACTGAAGACTCGAAGTCACAAAATTGATAAAAGACGGAGTTCGCCCGCTTATAAAACACGAAGCCGACTCATCTGATACGACTCGAAGTTAACATACTAAAGAAACAAGGAGTTATTTAAACCTTGAGTCTTTGACTTTCAACGTATCAGAGTGAATCTGCAGAGAATCCCGACAAGTCAGAGCTATTTTTTAGAGTTGTCGAGCTAAGATGTACGATGTTGCAGACACAGAAAGCGACGACGAGGATTCAAACGGAAAGATTTCAAATGATAAATAGAATGGATGTGATTGATATTTCCTCCAATGACACTATTCATCACCTCTCATATAAATACCTGAAGAACTCAATCTTTGAAGGTTATCGAAAATGCTGCAATCAAATATTCATAGCACCTAGAGCTCATATCCAAAGAACATTCAAACAATAATTTTCAAAGAAGAGAGTTTAATAGTGTTATCAGTAAATCCTCATAGCTAAAATATATTTATCAACACATGATTTCAGCATACACTCACTTAATATCTAGGCAGTAATCTTGCAAAATCTTAAGCCTAGAAAACCTTGAGTTGTCGCTTGTGATAGCCCAAAAGTTTAAGTATAAGTGGGGCAAGTAAGCAACAAAAAGTTTGTTGCTGAAAGCTTGGTTTTTCTTGCACTTGTAAGCAAGAAGGTTGGGTGCATTGTGCCGTGGCGATGAGGTTTCCTAACACCAATGGCGTGGAAGGAACGCCAAGTAAGGCGGGATACAAAAAAGGTTAGAATCTATATCTAGGTTTTCTCTTGTACCCGTAAACAAGACCAAATCTTAAGTAGTGGATTGGCTGTGTTATCAGTCCATGGACGTATGAACTGATCTTTCCAAATGATGTTAAAAACTAAGTGTGTTAATTACTTCCAATTCTTTACTTTTAGTACAACTTAAATTACATGTTATTGAACTGAACATCACTCAGCTCACGCAACACAATATACTATTTAAAATCCTCCATCAGCATCAGTTTCACACTGAAGAGAAAACTGAAACTAACTAATCAATATTTGATTAAGTATTTTTAACCAGTATTAGTTTTAAGTAAAGGGGAAAACTAACCACCACTATTACGCATTTATATTAGTTATCAGTCCAACTGGTTAGCTGTCCCAGTAGTCAATAGAAATGCTAACGGATATACTCAGTACAAGACTCTCCAAACTTGAATAAGTGGTAGATTAAGGGTAGTTGATGTTTTCAAAAATGAAAAATACAAGCTTTTGGTATACGTCTAAAAAAGGAATTAAATGAAAGCTTTGGGTGGATGGAGGGAGTATTATTCTTTAAGTTATGTCATGTCGATGGGGGCGCAAGAAGGACATAAATAATTATTTTTTATATTTTAGAACAAGTTTGGATGGACAAAATTAAATTTGTATATATAAAAAATGTTGGAGAATGTAAAATACAACCTAAATATAATGTAATTGAAAAATTTTGCTCGGAAGATTGCTAGGGTGTATGGGCTCCACCTCTGTGTATCGAGTATCGATATGTCGTTCACCATTTGTGAGCAATTCCCTTGAACAATGCTGACATATATAGTCCACGACAATAGTTTTTTATTTTAATATTGTATATATTCTAGGGTAAATCACTTAAAAAACCCGAACTATTTTAACACTGTCAATTATATTCTGAACTATCAATTATGTTCCTCGTTCCTTTTTCGGCTTCGAAAGTTGACGTGAGTCGTTCGATTGCTACGGTGTATTCAACAAAAAAATTAAAACTTACATTACAGAAACGACGTCATTTTTTATTTGTAAGGCACAAATGATGTCATTTGTTCCATTTAAATTTTAAAAATATATATATTAAATACACCTGACAATCTGGCGAGCCACGTTAACTTTTTCAAAGTCAAAAAATGGACGGGGGCACAATTGATAGAATATCGATAGTTTATGATTTTAAAATATATTTCTATGTTCAGGATATAATTAATAGTGTCAAAATAGTTTTGGATTTAAAGTGATATTTACCCTGAATTCCAATACTTCATATTTGAAGTAAAAAAAAGAAGATAAATTTAACTTACTTTTTATATAATTTATAAATTTGATTATATTAATAAAAATTTATGAAGTATTAAAATAAAACATAGTATTTAAAAAAAATCGATGTAGAATAAATGTCAATCCTCCGGTCATCAAAACTTCATTTTACCAAAATAGTTGTCTCGTATAATTGCAAGTAGTATACAATTATAAACAATGTTGTAAAAAAGTTTAAGGCGTGAATGAGGCGTTTTACCTCTCCGAGGCGAGGTTGTAAGCCTCGAGGCGGTCCAAGGCGTAAGCCTCGGCAATAAAAAACAAAAAGATTCTAAAATAATAAAAAAAGTATAAATAATAGATAGCAAGTAAAACATCAAATTAAATAGTTTTTAAGCCTTAAAAAACATCAAAATAAAAATATAAAGTGTAAAAGAAGCACATTCATTCCATATTATCGACTTACTTTCATCAATAAACTAAAAATAAACGAAAGAATAAGAAAAAACCAAACCTGGTTTGGCAACTGCTGCGGCGACGGCCGTGGGGCCTAGCAAGTGGCGGTGGTGGCCGATGAGGTAGGAGAGATGGTAGAAGAGCGATTGTGATGCGACGCGGTTGTCGCGTTGATTTCTTTTGTTCTCATTTTTTAAAATTTTAATATTTAGAATTTAATTTTAAGGTTTAATTGTATTAGGTTAGGGTTTAATTCTATTTAGGGTAAATATTAGTTAATGTCCCAACGTCTTGTGATTTTTTACTTAATGTTCAAACATAAGCATTGGTCCCTAATGTTTCAGAAAATTTTTCTTAATGTCCCGCCGATCAATTTCTGACGTACAAACGCTTACGTGGCTGCCGGAATTCCATGTTGGACTCCACTTTCATATAAAAGTTAAATAAAAACGAAAAGCTCATCCAAAACGACGTCGTTCCATTTCTTTTCTACGCCAATAGAAGGGAATAAATAGAACGACATCGTTTTGGATGAGTTTTTTCATTTTGTATTTTATTTTTATATTGACGTGGATTTCAGCATGGAATTCCGATAGCCAAGTAAGTGTTTGCATGCCAAAAATTGATCGATAGGACATTAAGTGAAATTTTTTGAAATATTAGGGACCAAAATAATTATATGCTTACGTTGGGACATTAAGTGAAAGAACGTGAAAAGTTTGGACATAAACTGATATTTATCCTTCTATTTGGACCAAAATATTTAGGCCCACAACAAATTAAACCCTTATTCACGTCTATGCGCCTCGATATTGCCTTGGTACCGCCTCAGGCCGGAGAGGCGTACGCGTGATTCCTATAGACAGACATAGGTGGTCGAGTCGAGGTGTTTTCTGGCTGGCTCGACTTGAGGTGGCCGCCTCTAGAGCTTTTTGCATCACTAATTATACATACTTTTAATTATAGTACAATGTTACATATATATATATATATATATATATATATATATATATATATTGATTATAGAAGGAACTATCTCTTAATAAGCACTAAGAACCAATAATCACCGTTTGATTGAATAAGATGACGATCACTTATAATTATTTAATTAAAAAATAGTTAAATCCCTAAATTTTTGCTATTTGAATATTTCATATCCAATTCTTCGTTGTTCGTGTAATTCATGATGTTGTTCATGTTATTGTAGTTCTTGTGCATGCCATCACATTCCAATTAATTGTTATGTTCATATGATTCATGTTGTTGTGCATCTAATCGTAGTGATTGTGCATATGATAACAGTTACGGAAATGAATATATAAAATCATTTAATTATAAACGGTACTACCACTATTTGAGGATAATAAATGAATATATATAGAATAGATCAAATGAGAATTCCAATTTTTTTAGAACTAAGAACTAATGTGATCCATCCATTTTTATAATTTAACGATAAAGATTAATTATAAATCATTTATTATCATCAAATATTAGTGGTAACCGTTTAACCCTATAATTAATGGATTTTATATATTCATTTACGTAATTATTCTCATATGCACAATCACTATGATTACATGCATAACAACATGAATTATATGAACATAACAATTATTTGGAATGTGATGGCATGCACAAAAACTACAATAACACGAACAACAAAAAATAGAATAATAAATATCCAAATAGTGAAAATTTAGGGATTTGACTATTTTTATCATTAAATAATTATGAGTTGTCCGATCTTATTCAATCTAACGATAGTTATCGGTTCTTAATTCTTATCTAAGAAGTAGTTCTCTCTATAAGCAATCCATATATATATATATATATAGGGGTTGGTTATGGTGAAAGCTCTTAATGTACGAAAATACTAATAGTAGCACATCTTTCATATTTTGTAGCACAATCGTAATTACTATATTGCATATGTTAGTTTAGCATATATTTCATCAATTAAGTAGCACATATGCTAAATATATTAGTTTAGCACATCTTTCATCATAACAGAAGACAAGAAGAGTTATAGTGTTGTACAATAATCCGTATAGCACACAAAACACAAAAGCTGTAAAGCACACACCAAAAATTAAATCTCAATCATTGATATAGCAAATCAAAGGCCCGCATTCATTCCTATTTCCTACCAAATTATCCATTCCTACCGATCCATCTCTATATATATATATATATATATATATATATATATAGGAGTGGATCAAACGAGAACCACATCTTTTTGCGAACTCGCGAACCATGCATAAGACGTTGAAGATGATGCACAAAGCGGTATAAAGTTGTGCATAGCGAAAACTTTCTAAAATTATTTTGTTGTTCAACAATTTTAGAAAGTTTCGTTATGCACAACTTTATACCGCTTTGTGCATCATCTTCAACGTTTATGCATGGTTCTCAGTTCTCAAAAGATGAGTTCTCACCGATCCAACCCCATATAGGTATATATACATATATATATATATATGGAGTAGATCAAATGAGATACACATCTTTTTGCGAACTCTGCGATTGATGATAAGACGTTGAAGATGATGCATAAACGATATAAAGTTGTGCATAACGAAAACTTTCTAAAATTATTTTGTTGTGCAACAATTTTAGAAAGTTTAGTTATGCATAACTTTATCTTGTTTGTGCATTATCTTCAACGTCTTATGTGTCATGACCGCTCTAATCCAAAGGATGATTAGAAGAATGGAGCTTGGAATGTTGAATGCAAATCAATTGATAAAAATAATCAAAAGATTTTAATAACATTTATCGAATTTCAATAATCAAACCTTATTTACAAGGCAAAAGCAATTCAACCCTTATTCACAAGGCAAAAGTCATATACAAATGTAAAGGCTATGAGTTCCTTTAATGATGGGTTCGATAATTCGAGACGGATACAACTGTCACAATAACATACAAAATATTGAATATATCGTGAAAGCATGTGAATGCATATATGATATACGCACCCAAAGGTTCTTTCTTTCAAACATAATAAATACCAAAGACCTCGACTACTCAACATCTCCGCTCCATCACCATCATCACTCAATCGCACATTTAAAAACAATATGCGGTGAGTACAAATAACGCACTCGATGGCTCATGCCAAAATAATTTATCAAGTTTGAATTACTCACACATCACAAGAATACACACGAGGTTTTAATTTGAAATACTCGTGCTTACTAAATATTTTACGTCATTTTCAATAAATATAGCTCGCCAAGCATTTTCCACGATGTATGATCCACATCCACCACAACAATCATTCACAACAATTCACTACTTGAGAGAGGCCTCCTCTCACAGACGCCGTGATCGCCGAGCACCCTTTCAAAGACACGGTCACAAAATAATTAGTGCACAAAATCCGTGCCATCTCAAGACAGATACGAATTCTCCATCATTCTTGGGGTACTTCCAAGAATACGAATTCAAACATGTCGTAAAGTGGGGCTACCCAACATTACGCATCAACAATCATGGATCGATACATACATAAAACATAAACATTTTGGGCAAGTGTAATTAAATAAATCCGCTCATAATTATTTGCTTACAATAAAGTATCATAAATAAATTATTTGGTAAAATTCTACCGGTTTGAGTATAGTAAAGCCCACCTTTACTTTTGAACGCCGATTCTCGACACGTTTTCTTTTCTTGTTGCTTGTGAGCCACGTCCCACCTTACGCAAAATATACGTTTAGTACGTTGGCACGCTTTTCGAGATTTTCAAAGTTCATTCAACTTTGATAAATAAATTTATAATTCGAAGTTTCGATGATTCTTTATACGTCTTAATACGTTGAAACGACGCGTATATCAATAAAATAATTCTCGTATATCGAGAGAGACGTAATACGATCTACAGTCTCATTTTAACCTTTTAAGTTAAACAATTAACGTATAATAACGTTATTCAATAAAGTGATTTCAATAATGAAATATTTTCTCACAATTGAGATATTCAGATAAAAGTAATACGTTTTTCACGTATTAATGTATTTAACGAACGTATTTCGTACGTTAATTTCGAAAGTCAACCATTTTGACTTTTCTTAATAAATTTTCAATAAAACATATTTTAATCAATATAAATCGATTTTCAATCAATTTCTTTTCATAAAGCTTTAATCTTCGATTTTTCACGCAAATCGATAAACTTAATTAATATTTTCTTTCAATATTAATCTTTTAATACTTTAAGCATTAATTATGCTTTTAACGTTATTTAATATAACGTTTCTTCGTAAACATAATATTCTATGTTTAATTATTCTCGAAAATTTTTAATATGTCTAAATTAATTTGAGACATATAATAAATTATTGATCATGATTATAAAGGATTTAAAATCCTTTATAAAAGCACTATAGCTCATGACTATATGCTACAATTCTCAAACTTGTTCCAAAAATCCTCTAAATTCATATAGTGTATTATTTTATACCATGATCATTAATATGCATTAATATCACTATAGAAATTTTCGAACACCACCTATATACATACTATAGGCTCTCGAAAATCCCTCAATAATAATCAAACAATTTTTATAAAATCCTATAAAATTTCACTATGCTTATATGCTATCATATAGCACTAATACATCATAATGTTATGTAATAACACAAAATAACCCATTAAATCCTAACACCCAAGTCTCGCCATCTTGAATAAAATTAGCTATGCATGTCCAAAATTCTAATAAATTCCTACATCACCTAAATAATACCCTAGCTCAATAATATGCTATTATATCAAGCATATAAAAATTATATACCATAGTTCCAAGGCCCAAGATTCTCTAGCTTTGGTATATCAACCAAACAATTTCCAAAATTTCCTAAATTGATACCATGCACCCTACAACACTATAGATCAACAATCCAACATCAAAATCATCCTAGCAAAATCGAGCATCACTAGAATACTTTAAATAAATAGCTAAGCTTAGTAAATAAATAATCTATGCACATACTAACATATGTAACATAATTTCTAAGTTTAACATGCTAGCATGATTTATTGCATAATTAATACATGCTAAAAATAATTATTTAAACCGTAGGATTATTGAAAAGTTAGGTTTTATCGAAGCTTGTTCGATATCTAACCTCGTTATCGGAGTCGATCGGTTGTAGGATAGATCAAACTCAAACAAATTGGGAAGGAAGGAAGAAGAAATGTTTGGTTTTTCTTCTTTGAGAGTTTACTGGCGAAGAAGGAAAGAAAGTTTTCGAATGCTTGAAGTGTGATATGTTTTGTGTTTCAAG
Source organism: Salvia rosmarinus (assembly GCA_036937905.1). Lineage (NCBI taxonomy): Eukaryota > Viridiplantae > Streptophyta > Magnoliopsida > Lamiales > Lamiaceae > Salvia > Salvia rosmarinus. The sequence continues at coordinate 22,565,397 of CM072816.1, read as the reverse complement.
ACTAAATATATACTTAAGTAATAAAACAATGAAAGAAACAACACACTCACAACTCTCTCTCTCGGCTCTCACAATACACAAATGAATTATATTGGTCAAAGTTGATTATGTCATGCAAAAATATCCCTTACACATTCATTAACTCTTGCATAGCTTTAATAAAGCTTTTTGGGAGAAACAAATGAAATTTTGTTTCATGCTCACACACTGCCGTCGCCCACTGTAGAGGGGAGAAGAAATTTTCAGATTTTTTTATGTTTCTTGCATGTACAAAGATATTACACTCTATCCCAAATTGTTTAATACATCATCAAAGCTTTCCAAGGTCAATTAAATCGGCTCTCTCTCACAATTTAATCCCACTTGCATGAATTACTTGGTTAGAGTGAAATTAGATCACACTTTTATCAATTAATCCATAACATAGCATGAAGTAGCAAAAAAAAACGTGAACCTCCTATTGTGCACCAAAGTTCACGGCACTTTCATTTCCTTAAGTGCTAATATTTGCTTTTCCATGTTAATTATACATATATACCATAATATATGTTTTAGATGATAAATTTTATCATAGGAAAAATTATTGGTATCATTTCATGCAAGAAAACCCTAATTTTCGAATTAGGGTTTTCGAAAATTAGTGCATTGTCCAATAATTAATCCTTAATGTTCTAGCATTATTTTAATGCTAAATAATACTCTAATTACATAAAATAATCATAGGAATTTAAATACTATAATTCCTTGATCATTAGACTTGATTCTCAAGTCATCTCTAAACGTTAACGTTTGAAACGCCTCAAACGTTAAATATCGACTATCTCAAAATGGTCGTAATAAAGCTGTAATCACTTTATTAATTTATTCTAATAATAATAGAATTAAATTCTAAGCTTAAAACTTAGAAAATATCACGAGCATTTAATTATCGATACGAATCGACGTTAAAATTATATCTTGTTGAAATACGTTACACATTCGTATTTCTTAATTCATATTCATTCGTGAATTGTACATAGGAATTTATTATTCCAGAAATATCGAAATCGTTATTCGATAATTTATTAATCAAATTATTATAATAATATTCTAATTTACGAAATTAATATCGTAATTAGGCGTTTAAATAATCGGGGTATTACATTCCACCCCCCTTAAAGAAATTTCATCCCGAAATTTACATACCTCAGAAGAGATCGAGGTATTTTTCTTTCATTGCGTCCTCAAGCCCCACGTGGCTTCTCTTCGTCCATGATGTTTCCACAAAGACTCGACTAGTGGAATCGATTTATTTCGCAATTGTCGAACCTCGTGGTCTAGAATAGCCATAGGTTCTTCATTATAGCTCATATCCGGATTGAGGATCACGTCTTCTTGACGGATCACATGCTCGGATCGTACACGTACTTTACGAGTTGTGATACGTGAAAAACATTGTGCACGTTTCCCGCTTGGCGGAAGAGCCAACCTATAAGCGATCGGGCCTATTCTTTCAAGGATTTCATAAGGTCCAATAAATCGGGTCTTAACTTTCCCTTACTCCAAACCTTATTATCCCTTGGATGGAGAGACCTTTAAAAGACTTTGTCTCCATCCTCGAAATGTAGCTCGATCTTCCCGACGTAAGACTTTTGTCTATCTTGAGCTTCCTTTATTCTTCGCTTAATTTGGCGTCACGATCTCAATCATTTCGCTTATAGCGTCAGCCCTAGGATTCTTCTTTCACCCACTTCATCCCAAAGAAAGCGGTGATCGCATTTTCTTCCATATAAGGCTTCATACGGGCCATATCGATCGTAAACTGATAGCTATTGTTGTAGGCAAATTCGATGAGAGGTAAAACCTCTTCCCATTTGCACCTCGATCCAAAACCAGTTCTCAACATGTCTTCGAGTGTTTGGATCGTCCTTTCCGATTGTCCATCGGTTTGAGGTGAAAAGTCTTTGAAATTTAATTTTGTGCCCAATTCTTTTTGCAAGCTAGTCCGTAATCTTGAAGTAAATTTTGAATCTCTATCGATGTGATAGTTTCGGTACTCCATGCAAAGCGCACAATTTCCTTTACGTACTGGTGGGCTAGCTTATCGGACCGTGGGTAATCCGAATCGCGAAAATGTGCACATTTGGTAGTCTCGTCCACTACTACCCATATAGCGGTGTTCCTCTTTTAGACTTTGGTAAACCCGTAACAAAATCCATAGCTATATCTTCCCATTTCCACTCGGGTATTGCCAAAGGTGTAGCTTTCAGTAGGACGTTGGTGTAATGCTTTTACTTGGCGACAAGCAAGACAAAGCTCTACAAAAGAGGCTATGTCTCTTTTCATACCTTCCCACCGTAACTTTTTCTTTAAATCTTGGTACATTTTAGTCTTGCTGGATGGGTTTGTATAAGGTGTGTCATGAGCTTCACTCATGATTTCATTCAAGATTGTTGTTGTGCAGGATACACAACCTTCCTTCAAACAATAAAGCATTATCTGGTGCTTGAAAATTCTTCATCCTTCCGTCCTTACCTTGGCTCTTGCTTTTTCTAACTTTTCTCCATCCTTCGCCTTCAATGATTCTTTCCTCAAGTCGGGCGTCAATGTGAGTGTAGCAATACAACTCGTGATCGTCTCTGGTGGTTCAACCAATTCAATATTCATCCTTTCAAACTCTTCAATGAGTTTTTCTTCATTTGTGAAGAGACATCCCAATTTGTTTTGGCTCTTACGACTCAAGGCATCGGCTACAACGTTTGCCTTACCCGGGTGATAGTTTATACCACAGTCGTAGTCTTTTACCAATTCGAGCCATCTCCTTTGTCTCATGTTTAGATCTCTCTGCTCGAAAAAGTATTTTAAACTTTTATGATCGGTAAAGATTTCACATCTTACTCCGTAGAGATGATGTCTCCATATCTTTAAGGCATGCTTCTTCGCCGCTAGTTCCGCATCATGTGTTGGATAATTCAATTCATGCGGTCTCAATTGTCGAGATGCATAGGCTATCACTTTTCCATTTTGCATTAACACACAGCCTAATCCATTTTTGGAAGCATCTGTGTAGACTAGGGGTGGGAACGGTTCGGGTTCGCGGTTAATCGCATCGATTTTTTCTTGCTAACCGAACCGAAATTTTCATAAATTTAATAACCAAAACCGAACCGCTTATTATGTTCGGCTAACCAAAAACCGATCGGTTAGTGCGGTTCGGTTTTTGGTTAACCGAAAAACCGAACAATTGCTTGGAGATTAAATGAATTTATAAGAAACGACATGTCATAAGATACAACTTTGCAATAAGATGTGTAAACTTTTCAAATTTTAATGTCCATAAAAAAATCCATCCAATATCCATCAATAATTCAAAATAAATCAAAGCAATCAACATCAATCCATCAACAAACTATCATGTTCATGCAATGATAATTTTATACATTAGAGTAATTTGATACATTAGAGTAATAGGGTTTACCTTTAATTAATATTAGTAATTAGTTTTTATAGATTTATAAAATTAAAATAATTAATAAAATAGAAAAGATTTTCGGTTTTTAGGTTAATAACTGTTCGGTTATTTGTTAACCAAAACCGAAAAAATTAAAATATTATATCGCGAAACCGAACCGCAAACCGAATATGCGGTATACGGTTAATCGAATATGGCACAGTTTCGGTTCGGTTCAGATTAACCGATAACCGAAAACCGTTTCCCAAATTTCTAGTGTAGACCACGTACTCTTTATCCGCTCGAAGCGCTAATGTCTGAGGCGATGGTTAACTTTTCCTCGGCGTGCCTGAAATTCGCCTCACACTCATGATCCATGTGAATTTAATTCCTTTTCGAGTAGTTGGGTTATTGGTCTTGCTATCTTGAGAATCCTTCAATGAATCTCAGATAGTAACTCGCCAATCCCAAGAAACTTCTAATTTCATTTGTGTCCTCGGCGATTTCCATTCTTGGATCGCTTCTACTTTGGCGGATCAACTTTAATCCTTCTACGACACAATGTGTCCAAGGAACATTACTTCCTTGACTAATTCACATTTGCTAAATTTAGCAAAAGTTGTTCATTCTCAAAGTTTGCGAAGATCGTCCAGGAGGTGTTCCTTGTGTTCGTCTTCATCCTTTGAATAGATGAGGATGTCATCTATGAAGACTAAGACAAATTTTTCTAAAATGGGTGGAACACCCTATTCATGAGGTCCATGAATACCGCCGCACATTGGTCAATCCGAATGGCACAACTATAAATTCATAGTGGCGATCTCGCTCGGAAAGTTTTGATACATCTTCAGCCGCACTTTAAGTTGGTGATAATTGATTTGAGGTCGATTTTGAGAACACGCTAGCTCCTCTTAGCTGATCAAACAAGTCATCTATCCTTGGGAGTGGATACTTGTTTTGAGCGTCATTTTGTTCGATTCTCGGTAATCTATACACATCCTCAAGGAACCATCTTTTTCTTCACAAACAACACGGTGCTCCCAGGCGAAACACTAGGTCCGATAAAACCTAGGTCTAACAGCTCTTGATTTGAATTTTCAACTCTTCCAGTTCTTTTGGAGCCATTTCATGCGGTGCTTTTGACCTCGAGCCGATCCGGGTTCCAAGTCAATGGTAAACTCAGGTTGTTCATCGTGAGGCAATCCCGGTAGATTTTCGTGAAAACATCGAAAATTCTCGTACAATCTCTACATCTTCAACTTTTATCGTTGTTCGATCTTCTCCGTTCAAGTAAACAAGAAATGCATGGCATCCTTTCTTGTTTATCATACTCCGCCTTGGCGGATATAATCGAATTCTCTTTCCCATCTCGATTCCGTAAAGCTTGTAGCTTCTTTTCCAGGAAAATGGAATGAAATTTTCCTTTCTTTACACAGGATTGTAGCATGATTTTCAGCCAACCAATCCATTCCCAAAATTATATCTACGTCACCCATGGGTATTATGTTTAAGTTATTCGTCAGAACCTTAAGTGATCCTATGTTCAACTCTAGGTTTGAGCAAAAATGAGTAACAGTCATAATCCCTCCTATGGGTGAAGAGATGTTCATATCCTGGTTTGCTTTCTCAGATCTAAGTTCCAATAGATCTACACATGTTTTGCTACAAAGAATGTGATGCTCCGTGATCGAACAAAAGTATAACATGTACGCTGGAGAAGTGTTCCCATACCGCCGTGTTTCTCGGTTTTGTTCATTCGCCTCCGGTGCGCAGCATATGCTCGCTTGAGCCACCGAGGCCGACGGGCTCTTGTCTTTGTTGATTCTGTTGTGGTTGCCTGCATGCTGGCGTTCGCTTGATTACGCCTGTGGTGGTTGTCGTTGTTGTTCTTTGCTGAGGCCGAAACCGAATCGCCTTAGGGGTTGGGCGTTGCCGGCTGATTCGACCTTCCCACCGCCCGTCGTGCACTTCGGCAAGCTGTTTGCGTAATGGCCCTTCATGCGACACTTGAAACAATTTACCAAATGACAAACTCCTTTGTGAAATTTCGCATTTTGGGCAAGGAGTTGTTCTTGCTCGATCTGTGGTCCTCCTGCTCGGAGGTTAAAGACCGTTTCTTCCATCCTCGCCCTTGCGATAATGTGTTCCTCGCCACCGCCGCTTGTTATTAATATTCTCAAACTTCCTCGGTTGTTATTCCGAATTTCCTTCCCATTTCTTTTCCCTTTGTCCCCGTGTTCGATGTACGGTTCGGATTGATTTTTCTTCCGCATAGTCGCTTTCTATGTCCAAAGCTCGCCCAAGAGCTTCTGTAAGTCGATCTCCATGGTCGGCTAGAGACATTCTTATCTCGATCTCAATCCGGACTTAAATTTTTCTCGCCATCTTCATATCCGTATTCACCGATCGGGGCATATCTCGACATATCGCAGAAGATGCGATCATAATCTGTTACGGACATTTTCTCCTGCTTTGATTATAAAACTCATGTTCCTTTCTTCCGATAACTCTTGAACATACTTCTCATCTGCCCCTTTAAACTCTTCCTGTGAATTCATTCATATGATCCTGCTGTAAAATCTTTCGTCGGGCTTCCCACCAAAAGTAGGCGGGTCCGTCACTGAAAGGTAATACAGAGGATTGCCGTTCTACTGCAGCAAGAAAATCAAATATCCTTTCCATAGCCACGATCCATTGCTCGGCATCATCCGGCTTCCTTTTCCATCAAAGGATGGTGGGTTACGCTTAAGAAATAATTCCCGATCCCACGATCGGGTGGAGGTGGTAGTGGTTGGGGTATGTTCGCAGGTTCTGGTACAGGAATTCTTCCTCTGCCTCTACCTCTTCCCCTTCCCCTACCTCTTTGTGCAGGATCCCGTCTTGGCGGCATTCTGTTGTTTAAACATACAATAAATATTGAAAAATCATTTTCACAATTAACATATATAATATCATCATACAATTTCTTTTGTAAGGCAGCTTTAATTCAAGCTATTCATTCTTATCACACAATCATTTCTGCCGCAAAAGCCCGCTTCGGGGTTATCATATATATATACATCAGAAGATTTGTGCCTCAAGGAGGACTATTTTGTACAACAGTTGATACAAAAGAGATAATGTACAATAGATGGCATCTCTAAAGCTTAACCCGCATCGAACAACATACGGGATTACAAGATAATACAAAATACAAAGTTCACTTCCTTTTCAAACACAAAAGCAACCTACACACATACCGGACTATATACATACGGACTAAAACCTAGCTAAACAGTCATCGATGTATCACTCATCATCATATCGATCCTCCTCGGGATCCTCCTCGTCGTCTGAATCGTCATCGAGTCGCCATCCGAATCATCGTCCGAGTCGCCCTCACGGCGGCTACTGGATGGTCCGCCCGCTCATCCCCAACCATAGGAATGTCGCGGATCGGATCAAGTCATCACGATCATCGAGACCCTCATCCCGGCCGTCTCGTCGACACGGCTTTGGCGGTGCAGGCTACCGTCATAGGCGGCAAGATAGGAAGTGGTGGACGTGTGGGATGTCCAATCGGCGGGGAAACTTGGCATCCCCAATGCTCGGGCCGAGATGCCTCGGTCACATGAGCGGTCGGTCGCCGCTTCCAAATCTCTAATCACGGATCAACCACTGGGAACCTCCAAGTAGAGCCACCCGGTGACTCGTCACGCCACGTATATTCCTCTGAGGAGGTACGGTCCTCTCGGGGCTACCAGTAGATACTAAAGACGAGGTCGATGGCTCACAAATCTTGGTAGATCTCGCTACTGTGTCGTAGTCACCACCATATCGGTAGATGTAATCTCCGATATTTCCCGCATAGTCTTCCCGGTCAATCGGTAGTCGCGATCGTAAGACGCTTCACGCCATCAAGTCCGTCACCCATGCTCGTCTTTGTTGGATTTGTATATCAAAGTTTGGTTGAGCTTGTATACAATGTTTCGTTACCACTATTACAATCTCCTATCGATTTGAATACTTGATTGCATATATCTCGTGTCCCCTTATCTCATATATAAGTTAGATCATACGGTGTGTAGAAGATCACGTAAGTCCGTATGATTGGTCAAGCTTAATGAGATATAAAAGTTTCACACCGAGACGACTTAAGGACGAGTTGTCGGCTTAGGCCGCAGATAGATAAGTGACTTGACTTAGTTGCTTGTCTATGCCGGCACGCGTCTCGACGTATTGAAGGATCACGGTGAGATGAGTTCTTCTTTCGACCGCCGTGAAGAACCAAGATCTCGGTGACTTACGATAATCTAAACCTCGATAAGGTATTAGGTGAGTATGAGTTCTTGACCATCACTTTGACTTGTTATGAGTGAGGTTATATGTTCTAACCCAAGATTCTCCGATCTTGGGTGGTGGCGATCTTGTATGTCACGCTAGTTATCTCAGACGAGTGCTTAGATCCGCTAGGATGATGACGCCCTTCAAGGAGCTCAAAGGTTTATTGTACTAAACCCCGCAGTTGAGTTAGCTCAAGTACAATAATAAGGTCGAGTGGTACTACTTAATGAATATGATATTAATCATTTAAGCAATGATTGCTAGAAATGATTAATGGATCGCTCGATATCTTAAATACGGGATTCGTAATGTCTAAGTGCAAGCCCGACTCAACTTCGGTAATAAAGGGGTAAGTCAACATTCTTCTCTAGTGGCATGATCGAATGTTTATAAATTAATTTATGTTGCAAATTGAACATAAGATAATTAATTTATTTGAGGCCCATCTTTATTCCTTGCATTTGATCCTGGTCGCCCATCCGGGCCCGTGAAGTGGAAATCGGCGCCCTATAGCTCTCGAAGGCAAGATTTTATTCTCTTTATCCCACAAGGATATAATTATATTTATGGAATATGCATAGATCCTTTCCATATAAGATTATGGTAATAATCTTGAGAGTATGGAAATAATCCTAAGAGTATGGAAATAATCCTAAGTGTATGGTAATATTCCATATAGGATTATGGTAATATTCCATATAGGATTATGGTAACATTCCATGTAGGATTAAGGTAGTGCATTATAAATATAAGGTATGAGATAATGTCTAGTACTCACTCACAAATTACAAGCAAGATTTTCGGTCATCTCACATTTGAGAGAGAATTTTGAGATTTTGTTGAAGAGAGCTTGGGTGATTTTCGGTGTATTCTCCATAGATCGTCCTCACTCGACGTTGGAGATTGGGCAACCGGACTGAGCCCGTAAGATCAAAGCACGAGTCTCGATCCGCTCGATCTGTTCATCCCGTTCGATCCACCTCGACAGATCCAAAGGTAAACACGTGAAAACCCCAACGTGTTGCGATTTAATTATATAGACGCATGCTAGGTTTATAATCAATGTATGGTGAATTAAACACCCAAGATGGATCCTCGGGGCGAGGGTTAACATACGTTTTCCTACATTGGTATCGAGCACGGATCGAATCTTGGCTCTGTTGGATTAATTCACGTTTGATTATTACGTGCGTTGTTATAATTGTGGATTTGTCGTTCATCGTGGCTCGTTTGTTTTGTTGTTTTTTTTTTTTTGCACCACGAGAAAATCCGTGGTTAGATTAGATTTTATTATGTAAATCTTATCTGTAAAAGAAGAACGAAGACGAGCGAGCGAAGAGCGAAACGACGGGAAGAACGGGGTTCTCGGCCGCTCGGGTGGTTTCATGGCGAGTCTCATGATCGCTAAAGGCGATCGCGAGGGCTGCGGCGACGGGCGCGTTCTCGCGGGATCCTCGGCGCTTAGCGAGCGAACTTCATGGTCGCGAGGATTACCAGCGAGGTGCGCGGCCGTGCAAGCTAGCGGGCGACGGGCGCGTTCGCGAGAAACCCGCGCTAGCGGCGGACCTGTGATCGCGAATTTGGCCGGGCGGCGATGTCTCGAGGCGCACGTTCGGCGCTTGGGCGTGGCGTGCACGCGTGCCGGACGGGTCGCGGTCGCGTTAGCGACCGCGGCAGCCCGGCGAGAGGCTGGCAGGCGGCGCGAGGTTGGGCGAAGGCGGCTTAGCCTCAGCGCTGCCCAAGACTCTTATGGGCGACCACGCCGCACCGTTTTCGAAATTCCGGCCCGTGCGCACGCGAGGCCCAATTGTTGAATCCGCCGCGCCCGCACGCGAGCCCTGTCAAGTTTAAATATGTACTTTGTAAATCTATGTAATAGATTAGATTTAATTGTGCGAGTTTCACGATTGGGCGCGATGAGCGTTTTATTTTATTTTATCGCTCATATGCATGTCGTGGATGTTTAAATTATGCAGTAGCATGCTATGTATGTTTAAATTACGTTGACAAACCTTTAAGTGTTTTACGTAATTGGATGCGCATAGTAAGCATGCTAGGTTTATCGCGTTTATCAAGCATATTTTAGAATTCTGCGAGCATGTTTTACATGTTGAGTTCTATAGAAAAGCATGCTAGGATTACGTGATCTGCATGGACAAACCTTTTGAATAAAAAGACTAAGCAAGCAACCCGACAAATTAATTTTTCAAATTAAAATGTCAAGACCTCCACTTTTTGATCTCTAAACAAAGTGAGACGCACTGTGAGTAAACGTCCACACGCGTGGTTTGCTTGCATTGTTTATCATAAGTTTGTTAGATGAGATTTCTAAATAAAACATTTTAAATCTATTGAGAAGTGGGAGTTTCATGTAAACGCCACACGCGTGGCTTGTATGTGCGATTTTCATAAGTTCTCTAGTGATAGATATAAAATGAGATAACAAAAGAATTTGAATTGAAGCGGTATGGTCCGAGTGAGTATACCAATTCTAAGAATTCATCTTCTTTGTTAAAATTGTGGTCAATGCTTAGACATCACCTCAGTACAACTTCATGCCAAGTCCCTTCTTGTGATAGTGATGTGGTCAGTAAGGTCCAATCATTAATTTCATTTGTCATAAGGATAAGTTGACATGGATTGAAATTAAAGCGACTAAAAGGTATATTTTAGTGCAGTCGGGGGTTCATGTGTAAACGCCCACACGCGTGGCTTGCATGTGGGATTCCTTGGGCGATTGGAGGTTTCAATTAATATTGTTTTATCAAAAGGTTACAATATTATTGTTACGAATTATTTGCGATCGTATGCTTATGTGTTTTACATTATCGTTTGAGATATGTCTCTTCGCCGATTATCAATATGCTCGCACAAAATCCGCTATCCGGTCCAAATTTTATCGAGTGGAAACGAAACATGGAATATGTTCTTATCGTGAAGAACACATGTTTGTTCTCACTACTCCTAAACCCGATGCCCTCATCGACGATCGACTAATGAGCAATGAGAGTCGGCGGACTTTGGAATAAGTCAAACAATACGGCTAAATGCTATATGATGACTACGATGTCCAAAGGCTTGCATTGCAAAGATCGATCGATGGCGACGCGATCGATATTTGGTCAAGTCTCAAGAGTAAGTTTGGGCGATCGGATCGGACGATCATTTCCACACAATGAGAGAAATCTTGGCGTGTAAGATGGAAGAAGGAAGTTCGGTCCATGAACATGTCTCCCCACGACTCATCTCATGGATAGTCTTGATCGGTTGGGAGGAGGTATTGACGGCGAAGCCAAGGTCGATATCATCCTCAATACACCGCCCAAGTCTTTTGAGAACTTTCGGCGTGAATGCGATCATGAGCAAGACCGAGTTTACACTTAGTCGGTTGCTTAATGATCTCGTTCTTTGCGGAAGGAGTTATGGGAAAAGGCACATGCTCTTGCTAGCACATCTAAGGGCCCAAAATTTCCGTTGCAAAATGGAAATAGAAAAGGGTGCCAAAGGTGGTAAGGCGAGGAAATAGTGGGAGTAATGGGAGCAAGAACATGGTTGCCACCGAGGCTTGAAGAAGCCAAAGGAGAAGCGGCAAGTGCTTCTGCAAGGCAAGGCGGGCATTGGAAGGCCAGTGCCCTATGCTCGAGGCTCAAGGTACGCCGTTTGCTTTAAGTGTGAAACATGTTTAGCGACTTGTTCTACCCATTCTTGGGTAGTAGATACTGGCGCAATCGATCATGTTTGTTACACCTGCAGGGTTCCCGCGGACAAGGAGTCGTTTGATGGCGAGATAACGATCTCCATGGGCAACGCGCGAAAGTCAAGCTGTTGCAGTTGGAGATGTTTCTTTATGTTTTGGGACAACAGCTTTAGTTTTGAAAGACGTTTTATATGTGCGGATTTTTCGTGGAACCTTGTTTCGCTTTCAAATTATTTACTCATGGATATTCGTTATTTTTGATAGTGGTGTTTCTATCATAAGAAATGACGGTTATCTCGTGTTGGCACCTTATATAATTCGCTTTATACTATTTACGCAAAACATAATACCTATAACTATGTTGCATCTTCATCAAACCCTAAAAGAGAAAGTTTTCTTAGAAGATGACTCTACTTTTCTCTGGCATCTTAGATTAGGTCACATCAATCTAAATAGGATCCAAAGGCGGCTAAGAATGGGCGTTGGGTAATCTCACGGTTACATCTGTTCCGATCTGCGAATCTGTATAGAAGGTAAGATGTCGACCGGACCTTCAAAGCGAAGGGTTATAGAGCCACGAAATGTTGGAGTTAGTCCATTCGGACTGTGTGGACCAATGTCACACAAGCTCGTGGAGAATACAGTATTTTGTCACTTTCATCGACGACACTCAAGGTGCGGATACGTATACCGCTTCACCGCAAGTCAGAATGCTTTGAGAAATTCAAAGAGTTTAAGGCGGAAGTGGAGCGAAGCTGGGTAAAAGTATCAAGTCATCATGCGGTCGATCGCGGTGGCGAATACCTCGAGAACGAGTTTATGGACTATCTAGTGAAGTGTGGGATTACATCCCAACAAGATTTCACCGGGCACACCACAAAAAATGGTGTGTCGGGCGAAGAAATAGGACTCTTTTGGAAATGGTTGATCTATGATGAGTTATGCTACATTCGCTTATTTCGCCGGGGTATGCCTTAGAGGCGGTGGCATACTTGCTAAATCTAGACTGGCCCAAGTCGGTCGAAAAGACCCTTCGAATTGTGGTTTGGGCGCAAGCCCGATTTAAGCCACATAAGGATATGGGCGATCCAACACATGTCTTTGAACAAGAAGGCCGACAAGTTGGAGGCTAGATCCGACGCAAGGTCGTTTATCGCTATCCTAGAGGAACGAAGGTGGTTTATTCTATAGTCCTAAGGATCGGAAGGTCATTATTAGACTAATGCTCGATTCTTAGAAGAGGACTACATGAAAAATCATAAGTCCAAAGTTGAAATCATTCTTCAAGAATTAGAAGATGATCGTATTCCACCACCGACAGGCCAAAGGTACGAGATGTCGAGTCTAGTGGGAGGATCGACACCGATACTTCAAGAAATTGAAGTAGGTCGAGTTCCATCGAGATACCGACCGCATAAGTGGTACCTACACGCAAGTTGTGCAGTTAGAGAACCACAAGTATCTCGCACCCACCGTTGCCATTGTGCCGGAGAACCTCGTCGTAGTGGGAGGGTTGTTCGTCAACCCGAGCGATTTATGTTCGTGGGTGAATCTTGGATTTAGTCCCCCAGCAGACGAACATGCAATAATCGACCCATGGACATACAAGGAGGCGATACAAGATATTGATGCAAGATCATGGCACACCGCTATGGACTTAGAAATGGAGTCCATAACGGCTATGGATGTATATGAAAGACACCTCTACCGGATGGCAAGGAAGCCATAGGTAGTAAGTGGATATACAAAGGAAGAGATTCGATGGAGAGGTTTCGCTTTTAAAGCCGTGCTTGTGGAAGGGTACACTCAGATTGAGGGCATCGATTTCGATGAGACCTTTTCACCGTAGCAATGCTCAAGTCCATCGTAATTCTTCTAGCCATAGCAGCCCACTGAACCTAGAGGTTTGGCAATGGATGTTAAAACCGCTTTTCTAAGCGGTTACCTTGAGGAAGGTAGAGACATCTATATGCAGCAACCTCGAAGGTTATGTGGTAAAGGGTGAAGAGCATCTAGTATGGAAGCTTAAGAAGTCCATTTATGGACTTAAGCGAGCCTCCGATCATGGAACTTACGCTTTGACGAGGTGGTAAAGTCCCATGGATTTACCCGGTTGCCTAGCGAGAGTTGTGTGTATCGGTTAGATGTCAACGGTAATGTGGTATTTCTTGCACTTTATGTAGATGACATCCTTCTAGTTGGCAACAACGTGAAGTCATATCGGGCGAAAGAGTTGGCTATCCGATCGGTTTCAAATGAAAGACTTAGGAGATGGCGTACATTCTTGGGATCAAGGTTTACCGAGATCGCAAGAAGAAAATGTTGAGCTTATCTCGGGCGCCTTACATTGATATCGTGATTACTGCTTTAGTATGCGCACCGCCAAGAAAGGATTGCTACCTTTCGGACATGGCGCCTTTTTCTAAACGCATCACCCATGACCGCAAAGCGAGATAGAGGAAATGAGACAAGTTCCCACGCTCGCCGTAGGAAGTCTCATGTACGCAATGCTATGCACGAGGCCCGATATCCGCTATGCGGTAGGCATAGTAGCTAGATATCGCCTAACCTCGACAAGCTCATCGATGCAGAAAGCATATACTCAAGCACCGAAAAGGACTCGAGATTATAGGCTAGTTTACCATGCAGATAGTCTAATGCCTTTGGGTTATCTGCACTGGATTTCCAAGCCGACCGTGATGAGAAAAAGTCAACCTCGGGCTATGTGTTTACCTTGGGAGGTGAGCCGTATCTGGCGGAGTGCAAAGCGGCGATGCATTGCGGACTCTACCATGGAAGCCGAATATATAGCCGCGCGGAGGCTTCTAAGGAGGTCAGATGGTTCAAGAACTACTCATGGATCTAGATGTGGTACTGGTTTGCCCAAGAGTATCATAGTTCATCGTGATAACTCGTGCGATGGCAAACTCGAAGGAACCACGGACCCACAAGCGACCAAACACATAGAGAGAAAGTACCATGTCATACGAGAAATCGTTAGACGAGGTGACGGCTGATTGAAAAGATTGATACGACGGAAAATCTAGCGGATCCATTCACGAAGAGCACCGCCGCAAAAGTTCACGATGGTCACGTTAGAGGACTTCGATTGCTCTTGATGGCACCCACTTAGAAAGGAAACTTTTGTATGTGGGAGAAGCAAAGTGATGGTTGTTTGTAATAGCTAGTAGAAAGACACATTGTATACTAAAAGTTTGCTTTAGTATAAGTGGGAGATTGTTGGATTTGTATATCGAAAGCGCTTGGTTGAGCTTGTATACAATGTTTCCTGTTACCACTATTACAATCTCCTATCTCGATTTGAATACTTGATTGCATATATCGTGTCCCTTATCTCATATATAAGTTAGATCATACGAAGGTGTAGAAGATCACGTAAGTCCATATGATTGGTCGTTTAATGAGATATAAAAGTTTCACATGGTGAGACGACTTAAGGACGAGTTGTCGGTTTAGGCCGCAGATAGATAAGAAGTGACTTGACTTAGTTGCTTGTCTATCTTTGGTACGTCTCGACGTATGAAGGATCACGGTGAGATGAGTTCTTCTTTTCGACCGTCGTGAAGAACCAAGATCTCGGTGACTTACGATAATCTAAACCTCGATAAGGTATTAGGTGAGTATGAGTTCTTGACCATCACTTTGACTTGTTATGAGTGAGGTTATATGTTCTAACCCAAGATTCTCCGCATCTTGGGTGGTGGCGTCTTGTATGTCACGCTAGTTATCTCAGTCGAGTAACCGTATCCGTTTAGGATGATGACGCCCCTTAAGGAGCTCAAAGGTTTATTGTACTAAACCTGCGCAGTTGAGTTAGCTCAAGTACAATAATAAGGTTGAGTGGTACTACTTAAGAAATAAGGATATTAATCATTTAAGCGATGATTGCTAGAAATGATTAATGGACGCTCGATATCTTAAATACGGGATTCGTAATGTCTAAGTGCAAGCCCGACTCAACCGGTAATAAAGGGTAAGTCAACATTCTTTCTCTAGTGGCATGATCGAATGTTTATAAATTAATTTATGTTCGGCCGAACATAAGATAATTAATTTATTTGAGGCCCATCTTTATTCCTTGCATTTGATCCTCGGTGGCCCATCCAAGCCCGTAACCTTTGGAAATCGGGCGCCCCTATAGCTCTCGAAGGCAAGATTTTATTCTCTTTATCCCACAAGGATATAATTATATTTATGGAATATGCATAGATCCTTTCCATATAAGATTATGGTAATAATCTTGAGAGTATGGAAATAATCCTAAGAGTATGGAAATAATCCTAAGTGTATGGTAATATTCCATATGGGATTATGGTAATATTCCATATAGGATTATGGTAACATTCCATGTAGGATTAAGGTAGTGCATTATAAATATAAGGTATGAGATAATGTCTAGTACTCACCACAAATTACAAGCAAGATTTTCGGTCATCTCACATTTGAGAGAGAATTTTCGAGATTTTGTTCAAGAGAGCTTGGGTGATTTTCGGTGTATTCTCCATAGATCGTCCTCACTCGACGTTGGAGATTGGGCAACCGGGACACGCCCGTAAGATCAAAGCACGAGTCTCGATCCGCTCGATCTGCTCATCCCGCTCGATCCACCTCGATGCATCCAAAGGTAAACACGTGAAAACCCCAACGTGTTGCGATTTAATTATATAGACGCATGCTAGGTTTATAATCAATGTATGGTGAATTAAACACCCAAGATGGATCCTCGGGCGAGGGTTAACATACGCTTTTCCTACACGCGCCTCCCTCCAACGACGCAGTAAGGTATGAGGAACTCTCCGAGATCATCTCCCCAGCACATCTGATACTCGCGGTACCTATGAATGATCTCTGCAGGGGTGGCACTCGGTCCAAGTCTGCGTCTAGTAGTGTGTCGAGTCCTGGCCATCTGTCACAGACAAACGAGCATAAGACAACTAAATAAGGATAATCGATGCATAGAAAAAAAAAATAAACTTAACGCGTATGCTAAGCAAAAGAATAAACTGGACAGGTCTATAAAGCAGATAAACAATCCAAACACCTCTGATAAACATATAAATGTTATACGGAAATTGTTCTCATATACAACACACGTTGTAGCTTTCCTACCATACTAAGAAACATACTGTCTAGCAGCATAAACAAAATCTTATCATATAACTAAATTCTAGTTCTATAAAATTATGAGCTAGCTTCTACTGGCTCTCGTGATTTCTGGAGAAAGAAACAGGGGATCTTTCCTTCATAAGAAATATATTACAGTCCGTTAGAGTATGCGTAGGAGAAAACCGTGCGCAATTGAGTCCAAACGAAGGAGAACGGACCAAAATAAAATCACTGCGCAAGCAGTTCGCCTTGCCGAGGTGAACTATCCGGGGTGGACTGTACTGATTCTCGTGAATTTTGGAGAAGGAATCAGGGGTTTGATCCGTCATAACAAATAAAGTAAATTGCGTTAGGAGCACGTAGGAGAAAGCCGTTTGCAAATTGGAGTCCGAACGAAAAGAACGGATCCAAACAAAACACCGCGCAGCAGAAAAATTTTCGCGCGTTCGCGAGATCGTAGGCAATGCCGATATCGAGGTCGTGCATGCCGTTGCCGAGACGGACTGCCGAGGCCGAGGTGACGAGGTGACTGAGGTCAGCTGGTCTGTCAAAAGAATCGCCGAATCTTGAAATAATGGTCGACACGACAAAGGCGGGCTCGGCGAATCGAGGTCGACTTCAAGTGGATTTGCCGAAGCGTAAAATATGGCGCCATGAATTGTCGAGATACAATCTTCAAACTCGAAGTGGATGTCGAGGTTGACACCAAATAAACTCCTGTGTCGATGCCGGGTGAATCAATTGAAGTCGCGCGAATGCCGAGGCGCATTGGTCACCGAGTCGAGGTAAACTCGGGTTGACTTCAAACGATGGAAAGCCTTAGCTTTTCAATTTGAGCTCGATTCTTTTGTTCTCGAAAGAAAGGAGAAGAGTTTGTACATTTGTCCGTCTATGTTCTTTTCAAAGAGGATCATGCATCTTATTACGCCTATGTTCCATTCGGGGATGACATAGGCATTAATCAAAATCAACATTGAGAAAAGATGAATAAATATTCACTACGACGAACATAGTTCGCTTTAAACATACGCATTTCTTGCGAATTTTTTTTTTAATCAATAAATAATCATGGTTATTTACAACCTTTTCATTTCATTTGTCGATAATGTTCTATCAACACAAATCATTTGTCGATAATGTTCTATCGACACAAATCATTTTCATAAATCTCAAACTTTTCTTTTCAAAGATGAGAAAATAATTTACCTTTTTCTGGTCGAAATGGATGTGATGGAGTGTTGAGCGTAGTCGATGATTTCTAGAAGTCTAGTGACTCAATCTGACTTAACTTTGAAAGAAAGTTTTAGGTTCGAGAGAGCAACTATGCTCGATACCACTGTTACGTACCGCCTAATCCAAAGGATGATTAGAGAGAATGGAGCTTGGAATGTTGAATGCAAATCAATTGATAAAATAATCAAAAGATTTCGAATAACATTTATCGAATTTCAATAATCAAACCTTATTTACAAGGCAAAAGCAATTCAACCCTTATTCACAAGGCAAAAGTCATATACAAATGTAAAGGCTATGAGTTCCTTTAATGATGGGTTCGATAATTTATGTATACAACCGTCACAATAACATACAAAATATTCGTAATATGCAATGAAAGCATGTGAATGCATATATGACGATATGCACCAGGGTTCTTTCTTTCAAACATAATAAATACCAAAAGACCACGACTACTCAACATCTCCGCCCATCACCATCATCACTCAATCTGCACATTTAAAACAATATGCGGTCGAGTACAAATAATGCACTCGATGGCTCATGCCAAAATAATTTATCAAGTTTGAATTACTCACACATCACAAGAATAACACGAGGTTTTAATTTGAAATACTCGTGCTTACTAAATATTTTTCGTCATTTTCAATAAATATAGCTTGCCAAGCATTTTCCACGTATGTATGATCCACATCCACCACAACAATCATTCACAACATTCCTCATATTTGGAGGAGGCCTCCTCTCACAGACGCCGTGATCGGCCGAGCACCCTTTCAAAGACACAAATATAAAATAATTAGTGCACAAAATCCGTGCTATCTCAAGACACGGGATACGATTCTCCATCATTCTTGGGGTACTTCCAAGAATACTAATTCAAACATGTCATAAAGTGGGGGCTACCCAACATTATGCATCAACAATCATGGATCGATACATACATAAAACATAAACATTTTGGGCGTGTAATTAAATAAATCAGTTCATAATTATTTGCTTGCAATAAAGTATCATAAATAAATTATTTGGTAAAATTCTACGGTTTGAGTATAGTAAAGCCCACCTTTACTTTTGAACGCCGATTCTCGACACGCGTTTTCTTTTCTTGTTGCTTGTGAGCTTTCACGTCCCACCTTTACGCAAAATATACGTTTAGTACGTTGCACGCTTTTCGAGATTTTAAAGTTCATTCAACTTTGATAAATAAATTTATAATTCAAGTTTCGATGATTCTTTATACGCCTTAACACGTTGAAACGGCGATATCAATAAAATAATTCTCGATATCGAGAGAGGCGAATACGATCTACGCCTCATTTTAACCTTTTAAGTTAAACAATTAACGATAATAACGTTATTCAATAAAGTGATTTCAATAATGAAATCTTTCTCACAATCGAGATATTCAGATAAAAGTAATACGCTTTTCACGTATTAATGTATTTAACTAACGTATTTCAGACGTTAATTTGAAAGTCAACCATTTTGACTTTTCTTAATAAATTTTCAATAAAACATATTTTAATCAATATAAATCGATTTTCAATCAATTTCTTTCATAAAGCTTTAATCTTCGATTTTTCACGAAATCGATAAACTTAATTAATATTTTCTTTCAATATTAATCTTTTAATACTTTAAGCATTAATTATGCTTTTAACGTTATTTAATATAACGCTTCTTCGTAAACATAATATTCTATGTTTAATTATTCTAAAATTTTTAATATGTCTAAATTAATTTGAGACATATAATAAATTATTGATCATGATTATAAAGGATTTAAAATCCTTTATAAAAGCACTATAGCTCACGACTATATGCTACAATTCTCAAACTTGTTCCAAAAATCCTCTAAATTCATATAGTGTATTATTTTATACCATGATCATTAATATGCATTAATATCACTATAGAAATTTTCAACACCACCTATATACATACTATAGGCTCGAAAATCCTCAATAATAATCAAACAATTTTATAAAATCCTATAAAATTTCACTATGCTTATATGCTATCATATAGCACTAATACATCATAATGTTATGTAATAACACAAAATAACCCATTAAATCCTAACACCTAAGTCTCGGCCATCTTGAATAAAATTAGCTATGCATGTCCAAAAATTCTAATAAATTCCTACATCACCTAAATAATACCCTAGCTCAATAATATGCTATTATATCAAGCATATAAAAATTATATACCATAGTTCCAAGGCCTAGCATTCTCGGCAGTTTTGGTATATCAACCAAACAATTTCCAAAATTTCCTAAATTGATACCATGCACTCCTACAACACTATAGATCAACAATCCAACATCAAAATCATCCTAGCAAAAATCGAGCATCACTAGAATAATTTAAATAAATAGCTAAGCTTAGTAAATAAATAATCTATGCACATACTAACATATGTAACATAATTTCTAAGCTTAACATGCTAGCATGATTTATCGATAATTAATACATGCTAAAATAATTATTTAAACCGTAGGATTATTGAAAAGTTAGGTTTTATCGAAGCTTGTTCGATATCTAACCTCGTTATCGGAGTCGATCGGTTGTAGGATAGATCAAACTCAAACAAATTGGGAAGGAAGGAAGAAGAAATGTTTGGTTTTCTTACTGGAGAGTTTACGGCAGTAAGGAAAGAAAGAAGCTGAATGCTTGAAGTGTGATATGTTTTGTGTTTCAAGACTAAATATATACTTAAGTAATAAAACAATGAAAGAAACAACACACTCACAACTCTCTCTCTCGGCTCTCACAATACACAAATGAATTATATTGGTCAATGTTGATTATGTCATGCAAAAATATCCCTTACACATTCATTAACTCTTGCATAGCTTTAATAAAGCTTTTTGGGAGAAACAAATGAAATTTTGTTTCATGCTCACACACTGCCGTCGCCCACTGTAGAGGGGAGAAGAAATTTTTCAGATTTTTTTATGTTTCTTGCATGTACAAAGATATTACACTCTATCCCAAATTGTTTAATACATCATCAAAGCTTTCCAAGGTCAATTAAATCGGCTCTCTCTCACAATTTAATCCCACTTGCATGAATTACTTGGTTAGAGTGAAATTAGATCACACTTGTATCAATTAATCCATAACATAGCATGGAGTAGCAAAAAAAAACGTGAACCTCCTATTGTGCACCAAAGTTCACGGCACTTTCATTTCCTTAAGTGCTAATATTTGCTTTTCCATGTTAATTATACATATATACCATAATATATGTTTTAGATGATAAATTTTATCATAGGAAAATTATTGGTATCATTTCATGCAAGAAAACCCTTAAATTTTATCATAGGAAAAATTATTGGTATCATTTCATGCAAGAAAACCCTAATTTTGAATTAGGGTTTTGAAAATAAAGGCATTGTCCAATAATTAATCCTTAATGTTCTAGCATTATTTTAATGCTAAATAATACTCTAATTACATAAAATAATTATAGGAATTTAAATACTATAATTCCTTGATCATTAGACTTGATTCTCAAGTCATCTCTAAACGTTAACGTTTGAAACGTCTCAAACGTTAAATATCGACTCATCTCAAAATGGTCGTAATAAAGTCGTAATCACTTTATTAATTTATTCTAATAATAATGGAATTAAATTCTAAGCTTAAAAACTTAGAAAATATTACGAGCATTTAATTATCGATACGTAATCGACGTTAAAATTATTTGTTGAAATCGTTACACATTCGTATTTCTTAATTCATATTCATTCGTGAATTGTACATAGGAATTTATTATTCGAAATATCGAAATCGTTATTCGATAATTTATTAATCAAATTATTATAATAATATTCTAATTTACGAAATTAATATCGTAATTAGGCGTTTAAATAATCGGGGTATTACATTATGTATGGTTCTCAAGTTCTCAAAAAAGATGAGTTCTCACTGGATCCAACCCCTATATATATATGTGTGTGTGTGTGTATGTGTGTGTGTGTGGATTTGCCAAAGAATTAGAGAAAGGGAAAGAAAGAAAGAAAGAAAGAAAGACTCTTAGCAAGAAATTGAAAGAATAATGAGGTTAGTACTAATTGTCCTATACCGAACATTGTAGACAAATGTCAGCGTGTAATATAGTACAAAATGAGAATCGATGAATGTGAAAAGCACGCAGCGTCGCGTTGAGCACATTGCGAACTATTAGTTCGCCTTTTACTAAAGAATATTGTATGTATGGGTGTGAAAAGGTTCGGGTTCGATTAACCGAACCGAAATTTGCATAAATTTTAAAATCCAAATAAAAACATTTATTAAGTTCAGTTAACCGAAAACCGCATCGGTTATAGTGGTTTGGCTTTCGATTAACCGAAAAAAAACCACTAATTTTTTTCTTTTTATTACTCAACTAAATTAAATAGTCTAAATATTATATAGTTAATATTAACTAAATTTATGATAAAGTAATTGTTGCTCTTTTTTTTAGTTTTATACGGATGGCTTCAAATAATTTATTTAATTACTTACATATATTAATTAATTACTCAATCTATCATGTACATGATTTAAAGTCTTGATATTCTACGACTACGACTAATTACAAATTTTCTAGCCACTAAAATGAAAAAATATATGATCACTATACACAAACCTATTGTTTTATTTTTTTTGGTAATTCTATTGAATTTTACCTACAAATAAAGACTAGATTTTTATTTATTAATCTCTTATGATGAGAACATAATTTTAAATAAAAAAATGGATTTTTATTTTTTTCGGTATTAACCGTTCGGTTATCGGTTAACAAAAACCAAAAAAATTAAAATATTTTACCACAAATCGAACCATAAACCGAATATGCAATATTCAGTTAATCGATTATAGTGTAATTTTGATTTGGTTCAGTATTAACCGATAGCCCAAACCGTATGCTCATGGCATTCAACAGCATACGCCTCCTTTTGGAGGCTTGTCAATATTTTTTTTTCTCTCAATTTTGTGAGTTTTGTTGTATTAAACTCAAAACTATTAATGAGAGAAAAATGATTACGGAAAGTGGAAGTTGCTATAATTAAGAAATAATCTTAGTGCTGGCAAATTTCTGTAACTAAGTTTCAAACAGTATGAATGAGAGAATTAGAATCATGTGCGGCTGTGCCCTACTTTTATGAATGTCACAACAACTTCACATCAGAAAATAGAACAAGTCCTTCTGTGATTTTTTTTATCAGACCATATTATTTCACTGATTTTGGTTTTCCCCTTCTGTGGATTTAAATTTCCTATCGACAAACCAAATCGGTGGCGGATGTTTTGTTAGAATGAGGGCTCATTTGTTATCTATGATAAGGATATATAACATACATGACACTAATACTTAGATTAATGAGATTGCCACCTTCAAAGTGAGACACATAATACAAAATATAATTACACCATATAGAAGCTATTATTATTATTATTATTATTATTAAACATTAAGCACATCACATCTCATCCTATGCTGCCGGCAAATGAGCCTTGATAGAAGTGTGCTACGTAAGAAGATGTTTTCATTTCATAGACAACATTATATAGTTCTGATATTTACTCAAAGATTAATTCCTCTTTCTCACAAGAGTCACAAGGTTTTGAGATTTCATGATTAATTTCAGTAATTCTCACGTTAAGGTCAAATGGATTGAGTTACAAAGAAGTAGTCTTAGCTTCCAAAATACCTGACATTGTGCCACGACCGAACTTTGCTAAGGATAGCTAAACCGGAAAATCATGACCAGGGGTGGGGAATTAGAAGAGGGGATAGAAAGGGGTCGAACTTGCTTAACTAAAAGTTAAACTGATAACAGTAATTAAAATATAATCAAGTATTTTGCAACGGAAAAACATAACTGAGATACACGTATGAAGACATGTATCTCGGGGCATTCTTTAACTAAACTCGACAAAAGCTCGGCTCTGCACTTCACCATTCACATCACAGCTCAACCTGCACATTTAGAAATATATACAGGGCTGAGTACAAAAGCACTCAGTGGTCACATGCCGAAAGATACATACATACTTGTATAAATTGTAAATTATCATGTAATCTCAACAGTAATGCAAAGGGTTTTATCTTAAAAGGCCCAAGCTTACTAAATTCTTTTGTGAATCTTAAAATTCGACTGATCAGTCTAAGTTCTTTTGTAATCTCCGTATCTGTAACAATTGTTGTGTCCCGTGAAGGAGGCCTCCTTCCACGGTCACCGGATCGATCACCCCTTTAGGATGACTCTCGATCACTTGTGTACACAAATCCTGCCTAAGGGTCCCTAGCACAGGACTCGAATTCGATTCTCGGGTTTTTAGCATGGCCAAACATAGATAGGTATCATACACAAATCTCAAAACATTTATGGCAAGACAATGCTTGAAAGATTTCCAGTTCAAAGATTTTGAAAGGAAAATAACTGCTTGAATGAATCATTTGATTTTGTTTATATATAAGAAAGCCCACCTGATTACAAAGCTTACTCATGATTCCACAGACTCCTCGTTATTATTTTATCGTCACATCCTCGCTCGACCTTTATCGTAAAAATAACAGATAAGACGTCTGAAACGAAGGACAATTCTTGCTGAAGGGAGTTCGTGATTTCATTCTATTAAAGATTTTATTAGAGGTTTAACTTTCTTCACAATTTCACGTATTATTACTATCAATTGTCGCTAGAAATTCTAACTCGTCATCTAACTTTAGAAATTAAAGAACGTTTCCTTTGCATGATTGATTAAGATAGAATCAAATTGCTAAATAATTATAGAAATTAAACGGACCTTGATTAATCATTCCATAATTAAAACTAACTTAATAGATTAATTTATGAGTCTGAGCTAATCCATTTTAAGCTTAATTCAATCTTTATTCGATCTTAGACTTGAACTTGAATTTAATTCAAGTACTCTTCCACTTATCTACTTGACAAAGTTAAATCTCTATATTTAATTAATCAAGTCCATAAATAAATAAATTAATCAGTAGATCAAGTTACGAGTCCGATTTAATTCATCTTATTGGCTTAGTCTTTATTTATTATGAATTGAGCATCTACTTAAAAGTCAATTAAAACCTCACAAGATAGGCCCAAGGACTTAAATAACTTCAGCCCATATTTCATCTAATTAAATTTTCGAAATGGGCCCGAATAGGCTCGGCCCAACGCTCTTTCTTCCCCTTTTTTGTTTTCCATAGGCCAACTAACATAACTTAAGGCCCAATATTTAAAATAATGAATTAAGCCCATAAAACAAAACTAAAATGAAACCCTAGCCTATCCCCTCCCTCATCTGATTCTCTCTCTCGCCATTTCACACACACACAAACAGCCGCACCACCTTATCCCTCTCGGCGAAGACACCGACGTTGCGCCCGCTCCGGCGATGTCACCACCGTCGGTGCGACGCCATCACCGTTGCCTATCTTCCCATTTTTCATCTCACCCGCTCTCGCCTCCTCTCTCCCTCGCTCAATTGAGCTCTGCCCCCGTCACGGTTGAATCGCAGCGCCGCCGCACCACGGCCGTACCTCCAGACGGCACCGTTCAGCCGCGTGCTATGTCATTTCCTTTGCTCCGCCGCGTCTCTTCTAGGACAGCACCGCCGAAGCCGTAGTTGCGCCTCCGCCATCGCTGCGCCTCTGTTCTGCCTCCAGTGCCCCGGCGAGCCCCAAACAGCAACGTCGTCAACCTACCCTGTTCCATCTCTGCCACCGTCGTGGCCCATTTTCGGCTACATCTACGCCGTCGACGTTGCTCCATCCCTTCTCTCTGTTTCTACTCGATGCTACCACGCCAGACAGAGACAACCTGTCTCTCCTTCTCTATCGGTGATGCCGTCTGCAGCCTCTAGGACCCAACGATCCTCTACTGTCCTGGCCGCCGTGCACGCCGAGCGGCAACCACTCATCGACCGTCGTCTCCCCGCTTCCCCTTTCTAAATTGCCACCGACAGCAGCTGCAACCTCCTTGTC
This sequence comes from Salvia rosmarinus, assembly GCA_036937905.1. NCBI lineage: Eukaryota > Viridiplantae > Streptophyta > Magnoliopsida > Lamiales > Lamiaceae > Salvia > Salvia rosmarinus. The sequence continues at coordinate 22,539,585 of CM072816.1, read as the reverse complement.
GCCTGCAGACCCCTCAGTTCCCTGAAGACCTATCTGAGCTTCTATGCCTCTACCTTATTCCGACGAGCAGCAACCGCCAACCGGCTACCGCCGTCGTTGCCCTCTCATTTCACTCAAGCAAAACAGAAGTACAAAAATTCCCAACACTTATGTTCATTAATACTTAGTGCTAAAGTTGTTCTTTTTGGTTATCTTCCTTGCACTATTTTCAGTTCAAGGTATGAGGAATTAATGAAAGTTAACTCTAGATGATAATTTGTATGTTATGAACTATAATATCCTGTTGTAACTCTTACGGTATTCATTGGATTGGAATTTTGACTTATAATGAAGAAAGTGTTCCTGTATCTTTACTTTGTAAAAGAGTAGAAGAAATGTTGAAACGAACCTCTGTAATTCCTTGTATTTGCAGCTTGTTATCTCCTTTGTTGGTGAAGTTTGATTATTGCTTAGATTTGTTTGGAGACAAAGGGGCTCCTTTGTCTTGCTGTTTGAATGTTTTTGCCGATAGGAATGGAAGAATGAAGAAAAGGTTTTTGTCTTGTTTTTGAAATTGAGGTTTATGGTTGTTGGCTGTTAGGATTTAGGTTTCTAGAGTAGGATTAGAGGTTTGATGAATATTGATTGTAAGTGTTAGAGGTTTGATTTGTAAGGATTTGATTGAGTAGTAGTGTAGAAAAGTTGGTATTAAAGTTGATGGGAATGTGATGGGTGTCTCATTCAAGTAAAGGTAAAGTATAAAAGTTTCGATATTAAAGCTTATGTGACGTAAAGTAATCGCGATATATTTCTCGTATTCGTCTTCTCGTCTAGATTCTATTATGTATCAATTAATTAATTATAATAGTATATAAAAGGTCGGGGTGTTACACATTGTTATTGCAAAATACTTAAATATTAAGAACTAAATTGTGTCAACTCAGCAAAAGGAAATAGTCCTAGAGCCTCTCGATAGGTTATCAGCTTTTAATCAGGAGAGTGCCTTCTTAACCTCTGCCGCGACCTCTTGAGGAGTTTTCTCCGCGGGGAGGTTTGCAACAATGCCCTTTTTGCTATAGTAATCAATAACCTGGAAATGCACATAGCAAAAATGCAATGCTCAGTTAACAATGTAAAATAGCACAGGTTAGAACAAAATGCATCATAGGAAATTAGGATGAAACGGAGTGTAGCTTCAGTTTTGTGCAAGTGAAGGCATCAACTATCAATATATTCCTTATGACAATTAATCCTGTGCTCTTCATCTTACCAGAATTGCTAAGACAGGAAATATATATCACTAGAGAAAAAAATAATGTAACAAATTTGTTTCTTCATGGATCAGTTGATAGGCACGCCAGGGAGTTTTTATATGATCAAGTACATCAAGGAAGGTTGCTACCAAGACTCATGAGACAGTCCCTGCAGATATCTTGTTGCTGTTTGAAGTAAAACACTTTCAACTGTGGGTATTGTACTCAAATCAAGGAAGCTTTTAGAGATATGTTGATGTTCTAAATAGTTATTGCCTATCCTAGATCTTAACAAATAATATGATCCTATTATGGCCCAGTGCAGTACTGCAGTTTGTAGTGAAGAAGTGTGCACAAATTACAATACCCTGAATTAGTGCACACATTCTCTGCAATAAAGAGGATGCTTCTGATATTATGGGATTACTATAAAAGGGGCTATACAGTAGACTGGTAAAGAAAGTCATTTGGCACAGATTATATGACCAATTAAAAGAAGTTCATCTACATGCCTTTCCCATTTAGGATGTCTAAGTGGCATCTTCCAGTAACAAAAAGAATCACTTAAGGAGATTAAAATTGAACCAACATGAGCACTGTATTGGTACATAAAGAAGTTGGGGAGGAAATGGAATTTTGAAAGAACACCAAATTTTGCTGGTGCTGGATTCCTGAGGCAGTCCCCATCCACTTAAAACTACAATGCTTCATCCATATGATGAAACCTGTTGCCATCAGACAACTATACAAATTGGATTTAGCAAAGTAGAGGGCCAGACTAAAGAACTTAAGAAGAAAGTCAAGCCTAACGGATTAACCTGACAAAGATTTTCATCTTCTTAGGCCATCTCCAACAGTCTGCTCTATTTTCCAGCAGATTGTATTCTAAAATAGTTTAGTGCACAATCTGCACTCCATCTCCAACAGTCTGTTCTATCTTATAGCAGAAAAAGAATATTCCAGATTTCTTTTATTTTTTTAATCTTAATATCATGTAAAACTTATTTGTTCATTATGTAATCTTCTATTTCTAGCCTATAAGAATTTGTAAGAAAGATATTCGAGGCAAAAACACCAAAATTGATGTCAGTAGCAATAAATAGTTTAGCATAATACAAGAGAAGAAAATAAAAGCTAAATAGCATGTCCAGAAACGCAAAACACAGAAGACCAGGAAATAGCAGTCTAAAGAAGACTTGGTGGGTGGGGGTGGGAGAAAAGAAGCAGAAGCGCAAAAATAAAAATCCATACTGGTTCAGTTTGCTTGTGGAAAGCTTCAAGCCTTGACTTCAGAACCACTGCAGTATCATCCTTACGTTGAATCAAAGACTCTCCAGTTACCTTCACAGTGATTACAATAAATCAGCATTAAACCACAAAGAAGATTAATGCATGAAGCAGCCAGACATGTTTATCCCCACAAGAAAATAAAAGGTCATTAGCATTAGAAATATTTGACTATCTAAATGGCAATCAATACTCAAAGATCAAACTTGAGAACATGAATTCAGCAGAAAGAAAATAGAAGCATAGAAATTGCAATCTCATTTGCAATGTTAGCCAAGGAAAACATTATATTACGTCATCAACACCAGGAACTTTCGGAGGTGCAAATTTTGTGTGGTAGGTACGACCACTAGACGGGTGGATCCAGCGACCAGTAACTCTCTCCTCCAAGATAGCATCGTCGATTGCAAAGTTCAAAACCTTGTCGACCTTAACTCCACGTTTGGTAAGCATCTCATCAAGCTGAATAATAGAAAGACCAAGTTAAGATCATGAATATTATATCATACCTTACCCAATCTGTAAAAGTTTAAATAGACAGTTTCAAACCTTTTGTGCTAGGAAAACTGTCCTTGGGAATCCATCAAGAATAAAACCTTTCTGACAGGAAGGCTTCTTTAGTGCGTCATCTATTATCCCAATAACCAAATCATCAGAAACAAGTTCTCCCTGAGAAATCATAAGTAAATAAAATCATGGTCAGTTTTTCTGTCATCTCAAGTTAAAGCAGAGAGAGTGCCGTATGAACCTTCTCCATGGCCTCCTTGGCCTTGATTCCAAGTGGAGTCTTTGCAGCAACAGCAGCTCTCAACATATCGCCAGTTGACAGATGGCATAAACAGTACTCATCCTTCACTATCAGTGATTGTGTACCTTTTCCAGACCCTGGTGGACCTGCAGTATGAAATTACCCAGGAATTAGATTATTGCTTAAAGTATCTTCGAAGTACCATGTTTCAGAAAAACAGTTCCCGAGGAGACTACTTCCTGAATATGATGTAGCAGAGGGAGATAAAAGTTACCAACTAGAATGAGACGTTTTTCAGGCTTGGTTTGACACTTGAGACGGCGGAGGAGCTCCGTCATGAGATCCACCGAAGGCATATCCTCGAGATTCGTCGAAGCAGACATTGTCACTTTCTCTCTCTTCTGTGGGAAAGAGGAGGTGAAGACTCGGCCTTCACAAATCACAAATTCTTTGCTTGCATTTTTGGGAGTTGGGGCTTTGAAGCAAGCGCATGCTTGCATTGCAGAAGGCAAGATAAGCAGAGGTACACAGTCTTTAATACGCACCTCAAGGAATATCATTGCTTCTTCGAAAGATGAAAAGATAAAGTGGAATTCAAAAGATGTTAAGACTAAAGAAAACAGTGGGGCCTTCACAAATCACAAATTCTTTGCTTGCATTTTTGGGAGTTGGGGCTTTGAAGCAAGCGCATGCTGAGGTTTTGATCCTAAATGACAGTTTTGCCCCTCCAGTTGCATTGCAGAAGGCAAGATAAGCAGAGGTACACAGTCTTTAATACGCACCTTAAGGAATACCATTGCTTCTTCGAAAGATGAAAAAGTAAAGTGGAATTCAAGAGATGCTAAGACTAAAGAAAACAGTGGAAGTAATACAAAGGGCTCTACCAGCGGTTTGAAAAAGCCAAAGGAGAAGGGCAAGTATTTCAAATGCGGTAAGATTGAGCATTGGAAGGCTAATTGCCCTATGCTCAAGGCTCAAGGTACGCCATTAGCTCTAGCAACGAAAATATTTTTAGCGACTTGTTTTACTCATTCATGAGTAGTAGATACATGTGCGACTGATCATGTTTGTTACACCTTGAAGGGGTTCCTACGGACAAGGCATCTAAGTGATGACGAGATAACGATCTCCATGGGCAACACGGTGAAAGTCGAGGCCGTTGTAGTTGAAGATGTTTCTTTATGCTTTGATAGGACAGTTTTAGTATTAAGATATGTTCTTTATGTGTCGGAATTTAAGCGAAATCTTATTTTTGCTTCTAAACTATTTACTCATGGATATTCTGTTATTTTTGATAGTGGTATTTCTATCATGAGAAATGACGAGTTTATCTGTGGTGACACATTATATAATCTCTATATACAATTTCTGCTAAGTATAATACTTATAATTATGTTGCATCTACTACATCCAACCATAAGAGGATGAAGTTTTCTTTGCAAGAGGACTATACATATCTTTGACATCTTAGATTAGATCACATCAATCTAAATAGGATCAAAGACTGGCTAAGAATGGAGCGTTGAACAAATTCATGGTTACTCCGTTCCTAGCCTACGAATCTTGTATAGAGGGAAAGATGTCGATCAGACCCTTCAAAACGAAGGGATATAGAGCCAAAGAGGTGTTAGAATTAGTCCATTCTGACCTATGTGGACTGATGTCTGCACAAACTCGTGGAGGGTACGAGTATTTTGTCACTTTCATTGAGTATTTTGTCACTTTCATTGACGATTACTCAGTTGCCTAGCGAGAGTTGCTTGTATCGTTTAGATGTCAAATGTGACGTGGTATTTTTTGCACTTTACGTAGATGACATCCTTCTACTTAGCAACAATATGAAGTTGTTATCAGACGTAAAGAGTTGGCTATTCGATTAGTTTCAAATGAAAGACTTAGGAGATGTAGCGTACATTCTTGGGATCAAGGTTTACCGAGATCGCAAGAGAAAAATATTGAGTTTATCTCAAGCGTCTTACATTGATAATGTGATTACTCGTTTTAGCATGCAAACCGCTAAGAAGAGATTGCTACCCTTTAGACATGACGTTCCTCTATTTAAGGAGCAGCCATCGAAGACTGCAAATGAGATAGAGGAAATGAGACACATTCTCTATGCTTCCGCAGTAGGAAGTATCATGTATGCAATGATGTGTACGAGGTCTGATATTTGTTATGTTATATGCATAGTAACAAGACATCAGTCTAACATTGGACAAGCTCATTGGACTACGGTAAATCATATACTCAAGTACCTTAAAAGTACTCGAGATTAGAGCGATAAAATGAGGCCTGTCTGAAAAGTCCGCTCCGAGTACCTGGGGTTTGGGCTGATTTGAGCTTAAAAATTAAAGGCCCGAAAAATCGGACCTAAAAAGCCCACCCGGAAAACCCCTCGAACCTATCGGGCTTCTGGCCAAAAAAGCTCGGGGTTTCGGGCTAAAAAAGCCCGTCCGATATTCTATTAAATATACATATTTATAATATTATTTGATATACATATCTATAATTTTTTAATAATATGAATTATATTTTATATAATTATTTATTTCTTATAGTAACAATTTTTTTATTAATTCACATACTGGTTAGGATTATTTTTTTGAATTGCAACAAATCAAAATTCTGAAAAAAAATAATAATCTCATAAATCATTCAAAAATAATTCCTAAGAGAAATGATCTCCAAAAATATATAGACTGATGATTAATGATCTTATAATATGTAAAAACTATTTTGAATCATTGATCTTAAATATATACTGTATAATTAATTTATCTTTTTCTATTATTTTAGATGTATAAGCGGGATTGACGTTTAATAATATCATTCATCTTTGATTTGTAATTACTAATTTTTTCTACTTAAATTAAAGAATTAAAATTATACTACATTACAATATAATCGCATGAATACATAAATAGGTCAAGATGTACAAGAAGCATTATCATAAGAATAAATAAGCTCAATATGTTCGTATCACCGATTCTTTATTTAAGTTAAGCAGTTATGAAATTTTAATTATATATTTCATTTATTTATTTTTTAAATTTTGAAATATTAAGTTTATATATTAAAAAAATTAAAAAATAATCTAAAAAAAAGCTCGTCCGTCCGGGGTTGGTTTGAGTTTCATATTTTTAGGCCCAAAAATTTTCAGGCAGGCCCGACCCGACCCAAAAAATGTAAAAGCCCGACGGACCCGGGGTCGGGCCGACCCGGCCCGCTACTTTGCCAGCTATACTCGAGATTATATGCTAGTTTACCAGACAGATAGTCTAATGCCTTTGGATTATTCAGACTCGAATTTTCAGCTGACCGCGATGAGAAGAAGTCTACCTCGAGCTATGTGTTTACCTTGAGAGATGGAGTCGTATCTTTGATGAGTGTAAAGCAGCGGTGCATTGCAAACTCCACCACGAAAGCCGAATGTGTAGCCGCATCAGAGGCTACTAAGGAGACGGTATGATTCAAGAACTACCTCATGGATCTAGATGTGGTACCGCGTTTGCCCAAGAGTATCATAGTGTTCTGTGATAACTCTGGTGCAGTAGCAAACTCGAAGGAACCACGAACCCACAAGGTGACAAAACACATGTAGAGAAAGTACCACATCATACGAGAAATCGTACGACGAAGAGACGTGCTTATAAAGAAGACTGGTACTGCGGACAACCTAGCTGACCCATTCATGAAAAGTCTGCCGTAAATAGTCTACGACGAGCATGTTCGAGGACTTGGTTGCACTAGATGGCCCCCACTTAGAAATGAAACTTTTGTATAAGTGGGAGAAGAAAATTGATGGTGTTGTTTGTAATAGCTAGTAGAGAGATACATTGTATACTAAAAGTTTGCTTTAGTATTAATGGGAGATTGCTGGATTTGTATACTGAAAGCAGAATAGTTGAGAGCTTGTATACAATGTTTCCTGTTACCACTATTACAATCTCATATCTGAATTGTTTACTTGATTGCATATATTGTCCCATTATCTCATACAAAAGTTAGATTATACAGTGTGTAGAAGATCACATAAGTATGTATGATTGGTTAAGCTAGTTGATATATAAAAAGGATCACAGCTGAGACAACTTGATGACAAGTTGTCGGTATAAGCTGCAGTATAGATAAGAAGTGACTTGACTTGGTTGTTTGTCTATGCTGGTATGTCTTGACATATTGATGGATCATAGTGAGATGATTTCTTCCATCTTAACGTCGTGAAGAACCTAGATCTCGGTGACTTTACGTTGATATAAACCTCGATAAGGTTTTAGGTGAGTATGAGTTACTGACCATCACTTTGACTTGTTATGGGTGAGGGTTACATAAGATATATAAAAAGGATCACATCTGATTGGTTAAGCTAGTTGATATATAAAAAAGGATCACAGCTGAGATAACTTGAGGACAAGTTGTCGATATAGGCTGATTGGTTAAGCATAGACAAGTATGTATGATTGGTTAAGCTAGTTGATATATAAAAAGGATCACAACTGAGACAACTTGAGTTGTCGGTATAGGCTGCAGTATAGATAAGAAGTGACTTGATTTGGTTGTTTGTCTATGCTGGTACGTCTTGACATATTGATGGATCATAGTGAGATGATTTCTTCCATCTGAACATCATGAAGAACCTAGATCTCAGTGACTTTACGTTGATCTAAACCTCGATAAAGTTTTAGGTGAGTATAAGTTATTGACCATAACTTTGACTTGTTATGGGAGAGGGTTACATAAGATAATTCAAGATTCTCCGCAGTTTGGATGGTGGTAGTACTTGTATGTCATGTTAGTTACCTGTATCGAGTCACCGTATCCGTTTAGGATGATGACGTCCCCTTAAGGAGCTCAAAAGGTTTATTGTACTAAACTCTACAAGTTGAGTTAGCTCAAGTACAATAATAAGATTGAGTGGTACTACTTAAGAAATTAAAGAGATTAATTATTTTAAAATAATTAATGGACTTACGATATCTTAAATACATGGATTCATAAGTCTAAGTGCGAGCCCGGCTCAACTTTGGTAATAAAAGAGTAAGTCATCATTTGTTCGTAAGTCTAAGTGCAAGCACAACTCAACTTCGGTAATAAATGGGTAAGTCAGCATTTGTTCTATAGTGAAATAAATAAATGTTTACGAATTAATTTATGTTCTTGCCTGAAAATAAGATAATTAATTCATTTTAGACTCATCTTTATTCCTTGCATTTGATCTTTGGGCGGCCCATCAAGGCCTCTTACTGCCAGGAATTTCGTCCCCTCCTATAGAGTCCCACTGAGACTCTGTTTTGATTTATGCATTATTTTAATACATCTCCAATATCTAGATAGATATTATCTGATATTATTAGATATCAAGAGATAGTTTTCTAAATATGATTTATATTCAGGTATTGAAGATAATTATTATATTTATTAAATATTCAAGGATCCTATCTAAATATGATTCTAGGAATGCATTATAAATATAAGGTAAGAGAAAATCAAATGATCATAATCTTTATTGTGATTTTTGAAAATCACATAAGAAGAATATATGAGGTAAAATTTTACAGTAATCTCTATAAATTGCTCTAACTCAATATTGGAGAATAGACATCCGAGATATAGTCCAAAAGATCAAAGCTAGAGTCCGCAATTGAATTGATATCCCAGAAATTCGCAAGTAAAAAAGAGTAAACACCTATGTGTTACAATCAATTATATAAATGCATGCTAGAAATATATTCAATGTATGATGAATTAAACATCCAAGATAGATCCTCGGGAGCATGAGTAAAATAAGATTTTCCTACACTTGTTAAGGGGAATGGTTTGATCTTTCCTGATGATTTCTACATTACTGATATGGGTGATTCTTCTTGTACTCATAAATCTTTGATTTTGTTAGGAAGATCATTCATGAAAACTGCAAGGACGATAATTAATGTGGATAAAGTCATGCTTAGTTTAAAATTTGATGGAGAAGTTGTTACATTTGATAGTTTTGAATCTATGAAGCATGTTGAATATCTTGAATCCATGTTTATAATTGATATTATTAACCATTGGACTGAAGATTTTGTTGTGAATAGTTTTAGGAAAGATTATTAACCCATGGACTGAAGATTTTGTTGAGAATAATTTCAGGAAAGATAAAATCGAGCAGGTCCTTTTGAGCGGCATAATAGATAAGAATGCATCAGTAGGAAGTGATGAAGAAATTAGAGAAATTATCATGCAGCTAAATTCCACCAGTGAGCTTTACATTCGGTACCTATGGGACAATATATGCCCATACGGACCAACACTGTGCAAATTCTATCATCTGTTGTGAAAGCTCCAAAGCTGGAATTGAAGAAGCTCCATGTTGGGAAAATTATATCTTAACTTAGTGTTTAGATTCTAAAACCTCCCTGATGATTGCCCTGCCGATGTAACATAGTACTACTCACATGTTACGGAGCGAGCTTTTATGTTTATTTGTTTCAGCAGAAGAACCATAAGTATGGATGAGTAATACTCAAGGAGTTCAAGAAGCATTACTAAAGTTAGTTGTACCGATAGAAATTCAGTACCAATGCTACTAATGAGAAGCACTATTGAAGTACAATACTACTGAAGAGTGAAGATTGAAGACGGAAGTCGAAATACTGAAGATTGAAGACTCAACGCTAATGAAGATGATTCATGTCAAGCTAAAGTGTCTACTAAAGACTCAGAGTCATCATATTGAGACGAGACGGAGTCCACCTTACTAAAAGAACGAGGAGCTGACTCTACTGAAGAGACCTGAAGTCATCGTACTGAAAAATCATGAAATTATTTAAACCTTGGGTGTTTGACTTTCAACGTGTCAGAGTGAATCTGTAGAAGATCCTAACAAACCAGATATACTTTTCAAATGCGCAGAACTCTTGTACGATGTTGTAGACACAGAAAGCGACATATGAGGATTCAAAAAAGAATATTTCAAATGACAAATGAAATGGATGTGATTGGTCTTTCCTTCAAAGATACTATTCATCATCCCTCCTATAAATATCCACAAGATCCAACCTTTGAAGATTACCGAAAACGCTGACTATTCAAGCATTCAAAGAGTTAAAAGTTCATATCTCTAAAAGCATACGAATAATGTATTTCAAAGAAGGGAATTTATAGTTGTATAAGAAAATCCTAAGAACTCAAAAGTATATATACTTGATAAGGATTTCAGCATACATACCCTTAGAGTCTAGGCTTTAAATTTGTAATATCTTACGCCTAGAACATATTAAGTTGTTTCCTGTAACGATTCAATCCTTAGTTGGAAAAGCCCTTCTACCAAACACTTGTAAAATTAGAAGTAGAAGTTGGACGAGTAAGCAACGAAGTATTAGTTGCTGAAAGCTTGGTTTTCTTGCACCTATAAGGAAGAAAGTTGGTCGATTGCAACTGTAGCATCAGTGGTCTCATTGTATCTGTAAGCGAAGGAAAGAACGACAAGTAAGTCGAGATATAGATAAAGTAGACTTTTGTATCTTGGTTTTCTCTTGCACTCGTAAGGAAAACTCAATCCTAAGTAGTGGATTGACTGATTTATCAGTCTGTGGACGTAGAAGCTGATCTATCTGAACCACGTAAAAACTAAGTGTATTCTTTATCTCAGTACTTTAGTTTTCATGTTATTGAACTGAACATCACTCAACACTCGTTTTACAACATAACTGTTCAAATCCTTCATCAGTAAGCACTTTGCTACTAAAGAGAAAACTAATACTTACTCAACGAATATTTGGGTAAGTATATTTTCGATATATGTTTTTAGTATAGCATAGCTTAACCACCACCACCATCACTTCTATACGTACATTAGTTATCAGTCCAACTGATCAGCTGCTACAACAGTTAGTAGGATTGCTAACTGATTCACTCAGTACAAGACTTCTCGAAACTTGGATTTATCAAAAGTACTAAAATCAGTATTGAACTGTCATCAGTATCCGATACCTACTGACTTTAGTAGGACGTCAAGTCCCGTGTTAAAGAAAAAAAAATTAATTTGCCTTAACTAGTATATTTCCCTTATACACCAGTACGACTCCCAATGGACCATCACTCCCACAACATTTGAAGTATGCATTTTTGGAATATAATGACACGCTACTTGTCATTATGAGCAAGGATCTCTATGAGGAGTTGCAGATGGAGTCGGACGGTATGCCTATATTGGATGACTTTCCAAATGAACAACTATTTGCAATTGAAGAGATGGAGATAGCCAAGTTTCAAGAGATGAACTTGGATGCTCTCGACGTTGAATCCTGATCGAACCACCATGGTGTCTGGCCTTGGACGTTACTTGGGAGACAACCCAACATTTTCTTTTTGTTTTTGTTTTACTTCTTTTTTCTTCTTCTGATTTCTCTTAATTTTAGTTTTTATTTCTACATGTCTTGAAGCTCTACTTTACATGGCATAACTACTCCAACAGTCCATCGTCCACTTTACTGAGCCACTACAGAAGCGGCATACCGAGGCCCCTCACAGCTTGTGAAAAACAGCCCATCGTCCACCTTACTGAGCCACTACAAAAGTGGCTTGTATAATTGTAAGTCTTGACATATATGTCGGCGATATTATACTGTGAGACATTTGATCTCAAGTGGAATTATCTCAGTTGACTATGTGAAGTCAATATATAATCTGATGAATCCGTTGACCAAAGGATTGAAATGGGTTAAATGATCAAGTTGATAGAGAAAATGAGATTAAAATCTACGTCTTAAGGAAGATCATAGTGGTAATCCAACCATGATAACTGGAGATCCCCAAGAAGTTGGTTCAATGAGAAAACAAAGCTATGAGAGTTCATGTGTAAATATTCAAGTTAGTCTATTTCTTAGAAAGCACATGAATGTTGAAACTTGCCTAGTGGTGAGGTTGAGTCTTCGACTTTTAATGATTCCTAAATACCACAACGAGGTTGAGTATGACAAGATACTCGGTAAAGAATCACATATGTAAGTGCAAAGTGGATCCACTTCAAATGAAACACTTATGAATCTAAAGTGGATGTCCATGATCAAAATGGAATCAAACGTGACAACGGATGAAGTTAAGGTGTTAAAGTGTTGATACCATTGTCTACGTACACGCTAAGTTAGGGGAATAGTTCAAGGTATCATGTCCATTAATTCGCATGTGTACTCGATGGTACTGACTATGGAAGGTTCAAGGCCACCAACCACCTGTCCAAATACTTTAATATTTCTTGAGAACTGAACTATCTTCATACATGCATATGACTATTTCCACTCATGTGGAGATTATTGAAATCGACGCTGAATGCGCGTGTATATATATATATATATATATATATATAGTTGGTCAAGTTGTTAGGAAGCTACTTTGATCAAGATTTTGAGTGATGTAACGTTTAATTTTATGAAATTAAATGACATAGGATTGATCTACGTCTCTAGTAGATGATCATGGTATATTCACATTCTCAAATCCGAATTCCTATAAGTGAGAAATAATGAATCAAAGTTGGTCACTTAAATATGTAGTTTTATATATATATGAATTCGTTGCATTCTCAAACAACCATGAGTTTCTAAGCTTTCTGTTTTCTTACTTCTATAGCCGATAACAAATTTTATACCCATCCTTAAGAGCCAAATAATATATCCCAATATCCCATAAAAAAAATCCTTCAATTCCGCTGAACATGTTTTCTTGAAACGAAGGCTCCGTCCCTGTTTTCTCCATGAAAAGAGTTCTAGGGTGTGTTTTTTCGGTTACAAATTAAACCACATAAAGGAAATAGAAAATACCTAATAAATGTTTTGAAGAAATATATTTCTTATGTTTAGAAAGACTATTCGGAATAAAAACTGAATTAAAAGGAAAGGCTAAAATTGAAGAAAATAAAAATACTGATATTTATAAAGTAAAATTGGAAAAACATGAAGTAATGTTAGAACTATATAATCATAAATATTTAAAATTAGAAAATAAATACGATGAGCCCCAAAAAAGGATAGAAGTTATAGAATATACATTAAATGATTATAAAAAATTTGAAAATATTGAACTAAATCAAATGGAAGAACAAATAGAGGAAGAAGAAAAAATATTAATAAATAATAGTAATAATATAAAAAACCCAGCAACAACAACTTTAATAAATATTCAATGTAGACTATGGATAGATAATGAAAATTATGAAGATTTAAATGTTATATTAGATACTAGAAGTACTAAAAGTTTAATAGGATATAGTTTAGTAAATCCTAAATTTCATAAATTATTAAATTATAAAATGAAAACTAGAACAGTCGAAAATAGAATTATGAAAATTACACACTGTCTAGAACCAATTGGAATACAATTTTTAAATTTTGCTGGTAATTATAGTTTAAAATATGATTTACCTCATGTAATAATAAACCCAAAAGAAACAAATTCTAAAGATTTCTTATTAGGACTAAATTTTATTACTAGTTTAAATGGTAACCTAACAATTGCAAAAAAAAATTATTACTTTAAGTAAACAAGTTTATAGTTTTCCAACACATAAATATACACATACATCAGAGTTTGTCCGAAAGCGTGGTGGACTAGGAGAATTAGATTTTTTAAAACAAATACAAAATAAACAAAATAATTTCATTGAAAATGAAGCTATAAAATTATTCCCACAATTTATTTCACAAAAATTAGAAAAATGGCTTGATATTACAACAAGTAAAAATTATCCTATAATATTAAGATTAGAAAAATTAGGATTAATAGGAGAAGATATTACAAAGGCAAAAATAAATTATGTTTGTAAAATAAAAATAAAATTACCTAAAATTACAATTAGAACAAAAAATGAAGAGTATAGTGTAGAAAATGTAGAAGAATTCAGAAAACAAATTAATGAAATGCTAAAACAAGGATTAATTAGACATTCAGAAAGTCTTCATAGATCTACAGCTTTTATAGTTAGAAATCATTAGAAATAAAAAGAGGAAAACCTAGGATAGTGCAAATTTTTATTTAACTGTTTAATTTATGAGATGATTTGATTATTTTGTTCTTTAATATAGTCAAAATTTTCACTAACCTGTTTAATTAATTTATTCTTTTCTTGATTACTTTGTATTATTTCTTTAAGTAAGTTATAATTATAGTTTTTATTCTTTTCTAGATTACGGTTTAAATTTATAATTAGATCTGTAATACTATTTAAATGATTATTTTATGAATGTAATATGTGTTTAAATTTTCGCTCAAATTGGCAAATAAAATTATGATTATCACAAGATATTTTATGCTTATCATTAAGATTTTATGGGTCTGAAAAATCAGATTGAACAAAAAAGTATTGATCTATGATTGAAAAACTTCTTACCCTAAAGCTTCAAACAAATCCTTATACCATCCTTAGTCTTATGATTAAACATATCTCAATTTTTTTTAAAAACAACATAATATACATATATATGGTTTTAGAGTTTCTCAAAAATCAACTCTACACACCAATATAATACCATTACTACAATAAACATCTTAATCCTTAATCTAGGCGGGTTCTTAACAACAAAGAGGACTTACGACATCATTCTGCCTAACACGTTAAGCCTGTCCTAGTCTTTTAGGCCTCAGAAGCTTTTGTAGCTCTGATACCATAAAGGGGGTAGGGTGTGTGTTTTTTCGGGTTACACATTAAACCACAGAAAGGAAATAGAAAATACCTAATAGAGTTCACATAGAACTCTTTTGATGGAGAAAACAGGGACGAGGCCTTCGTTTCCAGAAGATATGTTAAGCGGAATTGAAGGATTTTTTTTATGGGATAGTGGGATATATTATTTGACTCTTAAGGATGGGTATATAATTTTTTATCGGTTATAGGAGTAAAAAACAGAAAGCTTAGAAACTCATGGTTTTGAGAGTTTAAGAGTTTCTCAAAAATCAACTATACACACCAATATAATACTATTACTACAATAAACATCTTAATACTTCACCTAGGTGGGTTCTTAACAACAAAGAGGACTTACGACATCATGTTGCCTAACACGTTAAGCATGTCCTAGTCTTTTAGGCCTCAGAAGCTTTTGTAGCTTTGATACCATAAAGGGAGGAGAGTGTGTTTTTTCGGGTTACATATTAAACCACAGAAAAGAAATAGAAAATACCTAATAAATTTCACACAAAACTCTTTTGATGGAGAAAACAGGGACAAAGCCTTCGTTTCCAGAAAATATGTTCAGCGGAATTGAAAGATTTTTTTTTAGGGTTTACTTTGTAATTTTCTTCTTTTTCCTGTTTTTCTTTTACACGTATAGGATGACGTGTATCAATAATAAATAATATTAAATTAAGAAGTAATAGGTGGATGACGTATAAAAGTTTTAGCCATCTTTAGTCTTATCCTTAGCTAGGTACATGATATTTTTTCTTTTCTCTTTAGTCTTGTAGTTAGGAAGATGTCATTGTCTAATTCATGACATTTGACACATAAATTGTAATAGTTATTTTTAGTTGCCTATAAAAAGGCATAAGTTTTTTCAATGTAAAAACCACCAAGAGAGAATTCAATAAAATCCTTACATTCTCAAAACCATGAGTTTCTAAGCTTTCTGTTTTCTTACTCCTATAGCCGATAACAAATTTTATACCTATCTTTAAGAGCCAAATAATATATCCCAATATCCAATAAAAAAAATCATTCAATTCCGCTGAACATATTTTCTGGAAACGAAGACTCCGTCCTTGTTTTCCCCATCAAAAGAGTTCTGTGTGAACTCTATTAGGTATTTTCTATTTCCTTTCTGTGCTTTAATGTGTAACCCGGGAGATATGTATATATTTTCTTATTTAGAAACAACTTTAGGTCCAACAGCCTTATGATTATGGCAAAGTAAAAATTCTCAAGCTTAGGGTGTGTTTTTTCGGGATACATATTAAACCACATAAAAGAAATAGAAAATACCTAATAGAGTTCACACAGAACTCTTTTGATGGAGAAAACAGGGACGGGGCCTTCGTTTCCAGAAAATATATTCAGCGGAATTGAAGGATTTTTTATGGGATATTGGAATATATTATTTGGCTCTTCAGGATGAGTATAGAATTTGTTATCGGCTATAGGAGTAAGAAAACAGAAAGCTTAGAAACTCATGGTTTTGAGAATGCAAGGATTTTAATGAATTCTCTCTTGGTGGTTTTTACAATGAAAAAACTTATGTCTTTTTATAGGTATCTAAAAACAACTATTACAAATTATTTGTCAAATGTCATGAATTAGACAATGACATCTTCCTAACTACAAGAGTAAAGAGAAAAGAAAAAATATTATCTACCTAGCTAAGGATAAGACTTAAGATGACCAAAATTTTTACACGCCATCCACCTATCACTTCTTAATTTAATGTTATTTATTATTGATACACGCCATCCTATACGTGTAAAAGAAAAACAGGAAAAAGAAAAAATTACAAAAGAAAAACAGTTTCAAACTAATAATTGTCACAAATCTGTCTAATCTTTCAGAAATCTCTATGAGTTTCTGGATTTGTGTCGCAGCTTTGAGAATCATCAATGTCTTCATCTTCTTTATCTGTATTGATGATAGCATTTTCTTCATCTGTAAGACTATCACCTTCACCGTTGAAAGGAAGGAATATATTTCTATTTGGTGTTATCCATATTTGTAAATAATGTCCTTCACTGCAAGTTTGTACTTCATCTATAATTCAATTTTAGGGATGTTTTCAGACTTCTGAAATATATTAATTTGTTCTTCAGAATACTGAAATGTAAAATGATTTGTTCTTTAATTATTTCCTTGAATTATTTGTTGTAAATTTATCCATCTTGTCATATTAACTTTTTTACTATTAGTATTATTAATAAATTTTACAATAGCTTCACAATCTGTTCTGACAGTGAACTCATTTTTTTTTACCTATTTTAAATTTTTCTAAAGAATTTATTAATGCATGTATTTCATAATCTAAAGATGTTCAATTTAAACCTGTTTTATTAAAGTTTCCACTAGCATAAGCAACTATTCTTTCTTCATTTTTGGACTAAACTTATGGGGTTTACAAATTAATACTGCTCCCCATCCTTCTTTACATCCATCATATTGAATAATTATATAACTATCACTTGTAGGTAATTCTAAAGGTTTAATATTTTTTATTTCATTTTTAATTTTCTGGATAAGTTTCTCATCTTCTATATTAAAATGTCGTTGACCATTTTTTGTAGTTTTACTATATAACGGACCAACTAATTTACTAAGATTTGGAACAAATTTTCTAACATAATTTACTAGTCCTAAGAATGATTGTATTTGTTTTAAATTTGTTAATTTATTCGGAAATTCTAAAATTTTAGTAGCAATATGGGGTTGTAATTCTATTTTTGCATTTCCAATTTCTAATCCTAAAAACGAAAAATTTTCTTTTAAATAATTCCATTTTCCTTTTACTGATTATTATACCATTCTTTTCAATTTCCTTAAATATAATATTTAAATGTTCTTCATGTTCTTTTAAATAATTACTTGCTACAAGAATATCATCAATATATACTAAACAAAATTTATATTTTAAAAATATACTATCCATAAATCTTTGAAAGATAGCAGACGCATTTTTTAATCCAAAACTTAATACATTCCATTCAAATTGTCCTTCTAGACAAGTAAAAGCAGTCCATGGTTTAAACCATTCTTTTAATTTTAACTGATTATATCCACTTTTTAAATCAAATTTACTAAATATCTTTTTATTTTGTATAAGTGCTATCAAAGTTTCTTTATTTGGTATATTATAATCATCATCTATACAATTATCATTTAATCTTTTATAATTGTATACTATCCTAGGTTTTCCTCTTTTTATTTCTGAATGATTTCTAACTATAAAAGATGTAGATCTATGAGGACTTTCTGAATGTCTAATTAATCCTTGTTTTAGCATTTCATTAATTTGTTTTCTGAATTCTTCTACATCTTCTGCACTATACTCTCCATTTTTTGTTCTAATTGTAATTTCAGGTAATTTTATTTTTATTTTACAAACATAATTTATTTTTGCATTTGTAATATCTTCTCCTATTAATCCTAATTTTTCTAATCTTAATATTATAGGATAATTTTTACTTGTTGTAATATCAGACCCTTTTTCTAATTCTTGTGAAATAAATTGTAATACCCCGTCCTTCCAAAGCTTCATGTTTGCATGGCACATTTTTCGAGAAAGGTCAAAAGGTTAACTTTATGTTTCGGTGATGCGACCGTCACGAAATCTCAGGTGTTGTGAAGAGTGTCTTATGATGAATTCATAGACACTAAGTATGCAGGTTTTCGACCATCCACGAAGGTTTGGCACTCCGGGGAAGTTATGGAAAAACCGAACTTTTCATGGGTCTTTTAAAAGCTTATCTTGTTTATAGTCGTTGTGTCCGGTATTTTATTTCGAGTCCATGGGTACCAAGTTTACTAAATTTTGAGTCCGTTTGCAAAAAGTTGTGTCGCTTTTTGCGTTTTCGAAAAAGGGCCGCTCGCGCAAGCAGCTGCGCAGCCTCCTACTTTTTCCTATAAATAGAGGGCTAGGGCCTTCATTTTCAATGTTCATTTCCTTCATCTCTCTGTGTTTACGGATGAGCCGAGCAGCTCCAGTTACGCTGCGGAAGCGCTGGAGGAGTGAGGATCGAGCCGGGGAGGCTCGACGGCGGCGCTATTACGTTGCTGCCGGCCACCACCGCCGATCAGCCCCTCCGGTAGCCCTTTTTCCATTTTTATCCTTTTCTTGTTTTGATTCCGCCTTTTAGTAGATAGCATAGCATAGAACTCGACTTTCTAAATGGATGGGACGAGAAAACGGCCGGAGGCCGGCCAATTTGGCCGAACCGCCGCCGCCGTGAGCTGTGGCCGCCGATTTGGAGGCCACCGAGCCACCTTTTGGCTATGGGTCCTTTAGGTTTTGAGTTCGGGCTATGCATTCTACTAAAGTACCGATTCGGTTTTTCTGTTTTTCGCGTATCTGCATGTCGGGATGTTTTCCGTCGCTTTGAGTTTTCTAAAGAAAGTACATGCTCGGGTTATCCATTTTCAACATAGTTTGTCATTCCATGTTTCTCGTTATGCATATTGCTTATGTTTCCATTTTCATGCATCGATTTTGGATGGTTTATCCTGGATTTGAGGATAGACATCGATTTTTGAAACTTCTTCGCTGCTAAGATTTGTGTCAACTTGCATGCATGCATATTTTGAAGGTACCCTATTATAGCTCTTGATGCCCTGAATATATTTCCCTTCTGCATCGAGTTGATTTGAAAACCCGGAGAGTGCCAAATATGGGTTCAGAAAGTCGAAAACCCCCGTTTTGCTTCGATCTTCGTTTGGGTCATGTTGTTGCTTTGCTTTGTGGGATGTGACCCCAAAAGTTGTTCCGTCTTGTTACCAGATACCTATCAGTGCGATCGATGAAGTCGTTGGATCTGTGGACATCTCCCAGTTGACATTTTCGTCTGTTCAGGTTGGGTTATATATGCTTATTTTGAGTTATTTACTCTGATATTTCAAAAATAAAATATGTGCGCCGTAAAATGTTTTAACGAAGTTATTACTGTTCTCTAATCCGAGATGTGGTTCTATTGTGATTGTGCACGGATCTCTATTCGGTGGGTTGATCATCATCTTGAGTATTGATCGTAAGATGATAGACCCCGAACACGTGGTTATGGTTCTGAAGGGGATAGACCCCGGAAGTCCACACGGAAATGATAATGAGGTGGTTATAGTTCGACGGAGTTTGACCTCAAGTCCACACCGAGTTAGTGGTCGGATACTTTCCGGCGTAATGATTGGATATGTTCGGATCGAGATATTGTGAAATTTCGGTTGGATATGTTCCGGGCCGAGAGATGTGATGGGCTAGCGGGATAAGTTCTGAGCCGTGGTTCTGTGGATCTATGATGAGAGTAACAGTAATAACGGATCAAGTATCGAAAAACGAAAATCTATTTTGCTTACTTAGAAGTGGATTTACATTTTAAAACCTTTGAAGGTAAGTGCTCTGAACACGACATCATGAATTTTGATTTAAGATAAAAACCCCAGCTGAGTGCGCTAGTACTCACCCCAAAAACTTTTCAAATGTTTTTCACAGATGGAGGAGGGTTGGACGGTCGACGCTGAGGGGTGGAGCTACGGGTTCTTCATGCTATGCTTCCGCGATGTTGTGTTATATATACATATTCTGTTGTTGATGTATTCTTGTCCCTTTATTTTGCTCTACGATTGGGAACAAGATTTGCTATTATGTTATTATGATGTGAGTCTCGATATGAGCATGCTATTTGGTTGACCGGTCTAGTCAACAGGTTGTAATGCTATTTTGCTACCCTGCATTACTATTATTCAATCAAGTTCACGTTCATTGAAGTTATGGTGTCGATATAATTATGTTGGTGAATTGTTTTCTTACCCCTCCCCTTCAGGATATGTCCTAGTTATAGAGAAGATGATGTCCGATTTATGGTCACATCTTCTTATTATGTATGCTTTATGTATCCCCCCTTCTTCCCCGCTTCTTAATCCCTACCCATAATCATACCCCGGCATCCGTGCCTTCCCTCGGGAATTGGGGCGTGACAGCTTGGTATCAGAGCGAGGTTCTTGGCACCTAGTTTTCGTAGTTAACTGATATCATGGCAGTTCATTTGCTTTATATCTTGTACGTTCTTGAAATTGAGTGTTTAGAACTTGTTCTTCTAAACTGTTTATCGTCTGACTACCCTCACCACCGTCAGGCCGCCTTCTTTAAAAAGGGAATGAGGTATGTGTTTATTTGCTGATGCTTTATGTGGTTACTTGAGCTTGATGTGATCTTGGTTTCATTTGCTTTGGCCGGTAAGAGTTTACGTGATGTAAACGTGATGTGGATGAGATGTGGTTGGATGATGATGTGGATGTGGAAGTGATTGTCGATAGGACGAAAGAGCCTGTGTGGCTATGATATGAAAATCATTGATATGACGTGATTGATATGATCACGGATGGATGATGTGAATCTATGTGTTTACATTAGAATATGTTGATTGAAATCTTGTTTATTTTGATAAACGAGTGCTTGAAAGTGAATCCTGTATTTGCTTACGTGATTTTGTTATAAATGTCCATATCTATGTTGATATGTGTTGAAAGTGAATATGTGTCTGAGACATGATTACCCAGACAGATGGGACAGAAAATGGAACGTGAATATTTGTTGTTGTTTTATGATGAACTAGCATGTAGGTTTATGGATATTGATGGCCCGCATAACGCGTTGGTTAAGATCCCACGTGATGGATGAGCAGATCCGTAAGTTCGTGGAATGTACCGAGAACGCGTTCATGAGCCGTTGGGAGTGTTTCTAGGAAGATTTGTTGGTTTATGGAGGAAGATTCGAGACAGTGGGAAACTATCTGAGTACGAGGCCTACTACCGGATAACAGAGAGGCTACCAACAGCTTGGCAGCTATGGGCAAGAAGGCAAGGGTACGTGATGTTCCGTCGGGATCCTGTCACCAGACATCTTACCTTGGATTTCACTAAGTTCGCTGCTCGAGTGTGGAGACAGTGGATCGATCATCGAGGCATACCTTCTGAGACAGATGTGATAGCGAGGCACGTTCGAGGCCGATCCGGATCGATGGCGAGGATGATGTTCTCAAGAGCCTTTGGGAGAGAGCAGCTATCGCCGACGATCGCCATTCATCGAGATCGCGACCACTACACCTCCATCTATGACCCTCACCTTCCGGAGGACCCGGAACGATTTCGAGGAAGGACCCTCCTAGGTGAGAGAGATGATCCACCCGACTGTGGCAGAGAAGAGGCCCAGGATAAGAATTACAGTGCCACCAGCCAGTATCAGGTTGGCCTTTCGGGAAGGAGATTCTGAGGAGGAGGAAGACCCGGAGGAGGACGATGAGGACAATGAGGACTCAGAAAATCTGGTGATCCGGATAGTGGATAACTCAGATGTGGTCGAGCATGTAGAGGAAGGGCAAGCGCCAAAGACTGGAACCCAGGAACAGTATTCACCGGAGACTCAGGCTATCAGAGCACATCTTGGATGGGATCATACGCACGAGAGGCTTGCTACCATACGGGATCATTTCACCGAGGCAGCAGCCCGAGTCCGAGCCCTGATAGGAAGGGAGAGAGAGAATGAGGAAAGGCAGAATGGACCAGATAACGTGAACGGAGAGTAGGAGATGGACATGGAGGACGAATATCTAGGTAGTCAGTGTGTACAGTGACAGTCGCAGAGTCTGCTATCGCACGAGATAGAGCAACATCTTTTGACAGTAACCGGAGTCAGATTCTTTTGCTCATATCTGACCTTTTTGACTGACATACCTATGATTATGTATTTTGACAGTCCTTCATGGACACTTGGATAATACTGATACTAACACTGTTTATGAAAGGATGTTTATGCTTTTATGCTTATATGTGATATGAGCTATGTTGTGATGATATGTGATGATGTTATGTGAGATGCATAACGATGACGTGTCGATGAGGTTGCATGATTATGTGTGATCATGATATGTGACGTATGTGATAATATGTGATTATGGATGATGATATATGTTATGCTATGGTACCTGGTTATCTATGAGAACGTAATTCTAATGTTTCAACGTCGGTACAGAATGTCGAGAACAAGGAACTAGAGGAACAATAAAGTGGAAGAAGCCCGAGAACCACCTTTGGTTCAGCGGCATGCGATCGAGAGTTTTCATAGGCAGAATCTCCCTACGTTCGACGGTCTCGGCGAACCGATCGACGCTGAGAACTGGATACGATCCACCGAAAGGATCTTCGAATACATCAGCTGCGAAGAAGCAGAAAAGCTGAATTGCGCGATCTTTCGCCTAACCGATGAGACCGATTTACGGTGGGAATCCGTGAGAGAACCCTAACACCGTGACGATGGGAAGGTATCGTGGGAAGATTTCAAGGAAGAACTCATGGAAAATGCGTGCACGGTGTTTACGGAGCGAGAGAAGGCAAAACGAGTTGGAACCTTCGTCGAGGGAAGGGCGATTCACGAGCACGATCGCTCGTTCAATCGTGCGTCGCGTTACGCTACATACCGGCGGCAGACCGAGGTCGTCGAGGCGAGCGAGTTCGAGAGAGGACTCCACCCGAGATCGAATTTCGCTCGTCGATCGGGAAGATCGGCGTATGCGATCCTTGAACCGAGCTTTAAACATTGAGTCAATGTTGCCCCAGGAGAGAACAATGCCACCCGAACAACCAGTTGACGGAGGAAGAGGCAAGAGGAAGTGGGAAGATCGAGGGAGAGCCAATCAGGTGTTCCAAGGGAACTAGAGCGGTCCAGTGATTCCGAGGAATCTGGGTATTCAGGAGAGAGAAATGCAACCTTGGGGAAGGAATTTCCAACCCATGCGGCAGTGGGGGCAGGGTGTGGAAAAACCTTGGTGCCAGAAATGTCAGAGGAATCACTTGGGCGAGTGCAGGCAAGGTAACATCAAGTGTTACCATTGTAGGATGTCTGGACATTACGCTTGAGATTGTCCATCGATAGGAGGGGGCGGTGCGGCCGCCAAGAAGAGGCGACATCCGGCCGTAGAGGCGTAACCTGTGCTCGATCGAGGATGAACCACGGAGCAGGAGGTCATCCGAGGCCAGCAAACCAAAGGCCACCGCAGCAAGCCAGGGTGTACGCCTTGAATCGAAGAGCAGACAAAGACAAGCTCCGGAAATCTTGCGGTATAATCCATATGAGTGATGTACCCGTTTTCGCTTTGTTTGATACAGGAGCCTCACATTCTTTCGTTTCGAGAATCGCATGTGAGAGGTTAGGTTTGGTACCCAAGGAATCACATAGTACCCTGGAAATTAACATCCCATCAGGGGAAGTGCTAAAGGCAAAAGAGATTTTACCAGACCAGAAAGTAGAAATCTGTGAGCAGAAGGTCCTTGTCAATTTGCATGTCATCGGAATGGAAGATTTCGATGTCATCTTTGGCATGGATTGGTTGGAAAAGCACAGGGAAACTATACGTTGTCTCGAGAGAGAAGTTGTTTTTCGAACAGCCAAAGGAGTGGAAGTTTGCTTCCACGGCATAAGGTGGTGTTTGCGTGCCGATGATCTCCGCACTGAAGGCAGTGAGGATGATCAGGAAGGGAAGCTGTCAAACTTTCTTGGTAAGTTTGACAGGGCACGCTGAAGAGCGCAAACAGTTGCAAGATGAGCCAGTGGTGTGTGAATATTCGGATATGTTTCCCGAGGACTTGCCAGGCTTACCGCCTGATAGACAAGTGGAATTCACTATTGATCTGGAACCAGGAGCAGCACCAGTATCAAAGGCACCATATAGAATGACACCTAAAGAATTACAAGAACTGAAAGCGCAGTTGCAAGAGCTGTTGGATCTAGGTTTTATCCAACCTAGCGTGTCGCCATGGGGAGCGCCAATTCTGTTCGTCAAGAAGAATGATGGGTCAATGCGGATGTGCATTGACTACGAGTGAATAAGGCGACGATCAAGAATGAGATACCATCTTCCAAGGATCGATGATCGTTTGACCAGCTCAAATGAGAGAGTGTCTTCTAAGATCTATTTGAGGTCGCTACCATCGGTGAAGATCGGGAAGGAGGGCGTTGCGAGACCGCGTTCGAGAATAAGGTATGGGCACTACGAGTTCATCGTGATGCCGTTTGGTTTGACCAATCGCGGCGTGATCTTCATGGATCGATGAATCAAGTTTTCCATCGATGTCTGGATAACCGTCTTGGTTTTTATCGATGATATTCTCGTCTATTCCGAGAATGCGAGTTACATAGAGAACCTCCGTGCCGTTCGGAAATGTTACGAGCGAGAGAGGTTGTATGCAGTATAGTAAGTGCGAGTTTTGGCTCGGAGAAGTGATGTTCCTTGGACATATCGTGTATGCAGAAGGAATCAAAGTCGACCCAGTGAAGGTTGAAGCAGTAAGTAATTGGAAGGTTTCGACTAATGCCAATGAGGTTCGAAGCTTTCTAGGTTTGGCAGGGTATTATAGACGTTTCATCGAAGGGTTTTCAAAGTTGGCGAGGCCGATTACACAACAGCTTAGGAAATGAATCAAGTTTTCATGGTCAAAATCTTGTGAAGCAAGTTTTCAAGAGTTGAAGAATAAGCTAACAACCACTCTAGTGTTAGTCGTGCTGGAAGGAAACGATGGGTTTTTGGTCTACACCGATGCATCCAAGCTTGGTTTGGGTTGCGTTCTTATGCGAGCGGAAGGTTATAGCCACGCGTCTCATCGATTGAAGCCACACGAGTTGAGCTACCCAACTCCCGACACAGAGTTAGCAAGCAATGATCGTTCATGCGTTGAAGATTTGGAGGCACTATCTCTACGGAGTTAAGTGTGAGATCTTCACGGATCACAAGAGCCTTAAGTACTTCTTTGAAGAGAAGGAGCTGAACATGAGGCAAAGGAGATGGCTGGAGTTGGTGAAGGATTATGATTGCTCTATCAGCTATCACCCGGGGAAAGCCATTGTCGTAGCAGATGCCCTTAGTCGCAAGTTGAGAGCGAAGTTGGGATATCTTCTACGCAAGAGAAGGAGCTTATTCGAGATTTTGAGAAGCTCAGCCTGGAAGTGATTCATCCGACGGAATCAGTACAAGGTTTCGTCATGACTTTGGCGGTGAACGGACCCGAGAGAAGCGATCGTGGTAGCGAGGATCTGAGTTCTGGAAAGATGCGTTTGAAAGCGAGGCTAGAAGATAGCAAGGGGTTCACAGGCGAAAGACAACGCTATTATTCCGAGGAAGGTTATGTGTGCCACTCAATAGGGAATTGAGAGATAAGATCATGAGTGAAGCTCATGAGGCACCATATCTGACTCGTCTAGGAAGCACCAAAATGTCTGAGACCTTAAGAGAAACTTTTGGTGGGAAGGGATGAAAAGGATGTAGCTGCGTTTGTGGAACGTTGTTTGGCTTGTCAGCAAGTGAAAGCTGTGCACCAACGTCCGTCGGGATTATTGCAACCGCTACCAATCCCAGAGTGGAAATGGGAGCATATCGTTATGGATTTTGTGGTGAGTTTTCCAAGGTCAGCGCGGGGAAACACTGTTATATGGGTTGTCGTCGACAGACTGACAAATCAGCTAATTTCTTACCGATTCGGATGACGTACGGATTAGATAAGCTTGCTCAGCTTTACGTCGGAGAGATCGTGACGGTTACATGGTGTGCGATGTCGATTACGTCGGATCGTGACCCGAGGTTCACATCAAGGTTTTGGAGGAGTGCAGAAGCCATGGGGACCAAGTCGAATCTCGAGACATCCTTCCATCCTCAAGCAGACGATCGATCGGAAAGAGCGATTCGGTCTTGGAGGATATCTTTGCGGCGATCGTGGCCGACGAGAGGAGGAAGTGGGAAGAGATACTACATTTGGTGGAGTTTTCCTATAACAACAGTTATTAGGCCACCATAGGAATGGCTCCCTATGAAGCGTTGTACGGAAGGAAGTGTCGATCGCCACTTTATTGGGACGAAGTGGGCGAGAGAAAGATGTTAGGACCAGAGATGGTTCAGCAGACGGTTGAGGTTATCGATCAGATCAAGCGGAGGATCAAGGAAGCTCATAACATGCAGAAGTCCTATGCGGACAAGCATCGTACGGATCTTCAGTTCAGGGTCGGAGATCGCGTCTTCCTTAAGGTTTCCCGACGAGATGAGTCGTTCGATTTGGGAAGCGAGGTAAGTTGTGAATGAGGTTCGTTGGACCTTTCGAAGTTCTCGAGAGAATAGGCCCCGTTGCCTATAGGTTAGAGTTGCCGCCTAGCATCGGAGATGTTCACAACGTGTTTCACGTTTCTCAGTTGAGAAAGTACGTGTACGACCCAAAACACGTGATCAAACATGATCAGGTGGTCCTTGCTCAGGATCTGAGTTACGAGGAGAGACCAGTGGCTATGTTAGAACGAGAAGTCAAGGAGTTGAGGAACAAGTAGATTTCGCTGGTGAAGGTGTTGTGGAATCACCATGGCGAGGAGGAAGCTACGTGGGAGCTAGAAGACAAGTTTAGGGTTCGGTACCCTGAGTTGCTTTCGCCACGTGTTTGAAATTTCAGGGACGAAATTTTTCTAAGGAATGAGGGATGAAATACCCCGTCATTCCAAAGCTTCAGGTTTGCATGGCACATTTTTTGAGAAAGTTTAAAAGGTTGACTTTTTATTTCGGTGATGCGACCGTCATGAAACCTCAGGCGTTGTGAAGAGTGTCTTATGATAATTCATAGACACTAAGTATCTGAGTTTTCGACCACCCACGAAGGTTTGGCACTCCGGGGAAGTTATCGAAAAACCGAACTTTTCATGGGTCTTTAAAAGCTTATCTTGTTTATAGTCGTTGTGTCCGGTATTTTATTTCGAGTCCATGGGTACCAAGTTTGCTAAATTTGTAGTCCGTTTGCAAAAAGTTATGTCGTTTTTTGTGTTTTCGAAAAGGGCCGCTTGCGCAAGTAGCTTTGTAGCCCCCTGCTTTTTCCTATAAATAAATGGCTAGGGCCTTCATTTTCAATGTTCATTTCCTTCGTCTCTCTGTGTTTACGGACGAGCCGAGTAGCTCAGTAAATGCTGAAAGCACTGGATCGATGGGGATCGGTGGGGAGGCTCGTGGCGCATTATCAGACCGCCGCCGCCACCACCGCCGATCGACCCTCCCGTAGCCTCATTTTTCGTTTTTGTCATTTTCATGTTTTGATTCCATCTTTTAGTAGATAGCATAGCATAGAACTGTCCTTTAGGTTTTGAGTTTTGGGCTATCATTCTACTAAAGTACCTATTCCTTTTTACATTTTTGCGTTTCTGCATGTCGGGATGTTTTCCATCGCTTCGAGTTTTCTAAAGGAAGTACATGCCTGGGTTATCCATTTTAAACATAGTTTGTCATTCCATGTTCCTCCTTATGCATATTGCTTATTTTTCCATTTTCATGCATCGATTTTGGATGGTTTATTCTGGATTTGAGGATAGGCATCGATTTTTGAAGCTTCTTCGCTGCTAAGATTTGTGTCAACTTGCATGCATGCATATTTTGAAGGTACCCTATTATAGGTCTTGATGCCCTGAATATATTTCCCTTCTGCATCGAGTTGATTTGAAAACCCGGAGAGTGCCAAATGTGGGTTCAAAAGTCGAAAACCCCCGTTTTGCTTCGATCTTCGTTTGGATCATGTTTGTTGCTTTGCTTTGTGGGATGTGACCCCAAAAGTTGTTCCGTCTTGTTACCAGGTACCTACCAGTGCGATTGGTGAAGTCGTTGGATATGTGGATATCTCCCAGTTGACATTTTCGTCTGTTCAGGTTGGGTTATATATGCTTATTTTGAGTTATTTACTCTGATATTTCAAAAATAAAACATGTGCGTCGTAAAATATTTTAACAAAGTTATTCTTGTTCTACGATCCGAGATGTGGTTCTATTGTGATTGTGCACGGATCTCTATTGGTGGGTTGATCACCATCTTGAGTATTGATCGTAAGGGGATAGACCCCGAACACGTGGTTATGGTTCTGAAGAGGATAGACCCCGGAAGTCCACACGGAAATGATAATGAGATGGTTATGGTTTGTGAGGATTTGACCACGAAGTTCACACTGAGTTAGCCGGTGGATACGTTAAGGCGGTGTTGGATATGTTCGATTTGAGATATTGTGGGTGGTGGATATGTTCGGGCGAGAGATGTGATGGGGTGGCGGGATACGTTCCGAGCCATGGTTACGTGGATCTATGATGGGAGTATTGATAATAACGGATCGGTGTCGAAAAACGAAAATCTATTTTGCTTACTTAGAAGTGGATTTACGTTTTAAAACCTTCTAAGGTAAGTGCTCTGAACACGGCATCATGAATTTTGATTTATGATAAAAACCCCAGCTGAGTGCGCTAGTACTCACCCCAAAATCTTTTCAAAAATTTTTCACGGATGGAGGAGAATTTGGACGAGGCGATCTTTGAGGGGTGGGCTGCGGGTTGTTCATGCTATGCTTCCGCGATGTTGTGTTATATATACATATTCTGTTGTTGATGTATTCTTATCCCTTTATTTTGCTCTATGATTGGGAACAAGATTTGCTATTATGTTATTATGTTGTGAGTCTCGATATGAGCATGCTATTTGGTTGACCGGTCTAGTCAACAGGTTGTAATGCTATTTTGCTACCCTGCATTGCTATTATTCAATCAAGTTCACGTTCATTGAAGTTATGGTGTCGATATAATTCTGTTGGTGAATTGTTTGCTTACCACTCCCCTTCAGGATATATCCTAGTTATAGAGGAGATGCTGCCCGATTTTATGGTCATATCTTCTTATTATGTATGCTTTATGTATCCCCCCCTTCTTCCCCGCTTCTTAACCCCCACCCCTAATCATACCCCGACATCCGTGCCTTCCCTCGGGAATTGGGGCGTGACATAAATTGTGAGAATAATTTTATAGCTTCATTTTCAATGAAATTTTTGTTTATTTTGTATTTATTTTAAAAAATCTAATTCTCCTAGTTCACCACGCTTTTGGGCAAACTCTAATATATGTGTATATCAATGTGTTGGAAAACTATAAATTTGTTTACTTAAAGTAATAAAGTTTTTTGCTATGGTTAGGTTACCATTTAAACTAGTAATAAAATTTAGTCCTAATAAGAAATCTTTAGAATTTGTTTCTTTTGGGTTTATTATTACCTTACCTAATAGAGTTCACACATAATTTTTTTGATGGAGAAAACAGGGACAGAGCCTTCGTTTCCAGAAAATATGTTCAGCGGAATTGAAGAATTTTTTATGGGATATTGGGATATATTATTTGGCTCTTAAGGATGGGTATAGATTTTGTTATCTGCTATAGGAGTAACAAAACAAAAAACTTAGAAACTCATGGTTTTGAGAATGCAAGGATTTTATTGAATTCTCTCTTGGTGGTGGTTCTTACAATGAAAAAACTTATGCCTTTTTATAGGCAACTAAAAATAACTATTACAATTTATTTGTCAAATGTCATGAATTAGACAATGACATCTTCCTAACTATAAGTCTGAAGAAAAAAATATCATCTACCTAGCTAAGGATAAGACTTAAGATGGCCAAAAATTTTACACGTCATCCACCTATCAATTCTTAATTTAATGCTATTTATTATTGATACACGACATCCTATACGTGTAAAAGAAAAACAGGGAAAAGAAAAAAATTACAAAAGAGAAACAGTTTCAAACTAATAATTGTCACAAATCTGTCTAATCTTTCAGAAATCTCTATGAGTTTCTGGAATTGTGTCGCAACTTTGAGAATCATCAATGTCTTCTTCTTCTTTATCTGTATTGATGATAGCATTTTCTTCATCTGTAAGACTATCACCTTCTCCGCTGAAAGGAAGGAACATATTCCAATTTGGTGTTACCCATATTTGTAAATAATGTCATTCAGCCGCAAGTTTGTACTTCATCCATAATTCAATTTTAGGGATGCTTTTAGACTTCTGAAATATATTAATTTGTTCTTCAGAATACTGAAATGTAAAATGATGTGGTTCCCTCCTTTTAAATTTGGTTTGAAGATATCGTCCAGAATATTCAATGTCTGTCAAGTAGATTCTTTTTCTGGCCGGACGATAAATGTGTGATGTAGCTTCTGGAAGAGAAGCTAAAATTTTACTGTAGATCTTTGGTTTGGAAGATAAGGATGACATATTGTCAGCTGTTAATAAAAAAAATTCTCCCATTTTATTCTTCAGGTCTTCTGTTTTTCTGTAAGATTGAATTCCATGAAATCAATCATACCATATATAATATATATATATATATATATATATATATATATATATATATATATATATATATATATAAGTGGTTCATTGAACACTTAGTATAATTATGTACACAAGTGATGGACTAGAAAGCCCAAGTGTGTGCCGCCGCCGCTGCTGATCGCTCACTTTTCTAACACGAAAAACGCGCAAGTATAAGGTAAGCAGAGTATCGTATCCACGAGGATTGTAATGCGAAAACACAGAAGCTAAGCGTCGTGTGGATTTGCCTCGTCGTGTGGATTTGCCTCGCGGCCGCGTCGTGTGGATTTGCCTCGCGGCCGACCTAGCGGTCGCTAGGACGGTCGCGAGCCATCATTTTTGCGTATTCCTCGCGCGCTTTCGGGCGGTGCTGTGCACGCGAAGGCGGTCGCTAGGCCTGTTTTCAGCCTTCTTTCGCTCGTGCTTCGTTCCATGCTTCAGTTTTCAACTTATAAGCCTACAAAACACCAAAAAGGAACCCAAGAGCAGTATCTTCCAAAAATATGTAAAAGCATTGGGATCAAAGACATAAACGCACTTTATCGATCTAAAATCCTCTTTAAATATCAACAATAAACGTGTAAAATGCGCGTTTATCAAACCCCCCAAACTTAAAGCATTGTTTGTCCTCAAACAAAAACAAAACAAAAAGGAAAGAGAGACACAACGAAAGATCAACGAGCGTCAGCAAAGGTGATTAACACAATCAAGCCTCAGAAATATCTCAAAGCTCAAAATCATTAGCTCACATGACGACATTAGTCAACTCAACAATGTACAACCATTGAAAGCAAAAATCTCATTCAACTCCACCCTCACAACGACATGTGCGTAATATATAGAGTACACTCAACTCATAAAGAAATAAAGGACGTGTATACACTCAATAATCAATGCAATGCAAAAATCTCACCATAGGCTTGCCATTTCTCTAATATCTCCACCACATCAAATGCGTTCAAATTAGGAACAAAAAGGACTTTTCATAGGTTGTAATGTAGGCACATTGGTCAAGGTAGGATAATATATGGCTAAGTGACTCAAACTTTTACTCCAAGCACTTCCATTCATACGTTCAAATCATATGGACTTTGTCCATTTCCCCTTTCTTTCGAACATGCTAAATCAATCGTTTATGCACATAAGGTACCTTGTACTATGATACTAAATCCCTTTATGCTCACATTTTTCACAAAATTTTTCTTTTCTTGGCTTTGTAATAGAGCTTATAGGGTTTATTCTTTTTTCACACGAGTACCATTCTTTATCTTTTATCCCAACTTAGAATATCAAAACAAATTTTTCTCCCATTTGATTCCCATATCCATCCTCACCTCCTATCATCCGGTTAATTGAAAGAATAAAGTATAATAAAGGCTCAAAGAAGGCGACAAACAGTATATATCATTGGGTTAGTGTATGGGTAAATACGTGGTTAACAAAGATGGCCTTTTATCCTTTCCATATTCGAAACACATATTGCAGTCTCGACACAGAAAAACGGCAAGTTCTAGAAGATAATTACATGCACGATATCACACAATTAAAAAAAGCGTAATAAGATGTATATACAAGAAAGCTCAAGTCTCACGGTTTAAGCAAATGGTGAAAAACAACAAGCTAAGCAATCTTAAGTCATTCATGCTTCGTTTTCTAACACATCATGTGCACTATAAACAACATTTTTCAGAAAATTTCTATCATCATTGGCAACATGTATTAACATATTTCACTTAACTCGTTGATCAACAGACACAACAACGAAACAAAAGACACGACAAAAGCCCCAAAGCATAACAACTTTACAAGAAAACATAAAAACATAAACACGACTCTCAACCAACCAAACTCGTCCACTTCCCCCAAACTTATTGTAAACAGGTGGAAATTGAGGCAATAAGGTTTGCAGAAAAGAGTAGTTGGGCGAGAGACCTTACCTCGTATGTCGTGCTACTCCGACGGCGGATAGAATCCTCGCCACTGATCCCACCTCTGCATCATCTCCATCATTTGTCTTTGGTGCTCTTGATGTGCTTGGTGTTGGGTGAGGAGGGCTTCTTTGTTGCTCGAATTGGGCTGCTTCTTGGGCGATATGGATGTGGCGCCTTCAATTCAGTGAGGATCGGTATGTCGGGTAGTTGGCCGTGATAATGTAATCTGAGCGACCCTCTCGGCCAGCCATGTGACATCGTTGGCTATCCCTATGGCTTGGCACGTCTCTATGCACATAAATCGTGAGTGCCTGTGCCGTAGTTGCACCAATCTCCTCCACCGCTCCATTGATGAGGGAGTTGGCAATCGCACCCCAAAGGTGTCGGGGTCGAATGCATCGTGTGGCTCATCATGTGAAGAGGAGGCGACCTCCTTGCCCTTTCGCTTGTGGCCGGAAGCACGCGACATAATGTACCTAAAGATAAGTCAACGTTAGCTCATGTACTTATTAAAAAGGAAAGCGAAAGAAAACGGCAACCCAAAGCAATATATATACCTCCCCCGAACTTGAATTTAGGAAAATTTCTCCCCCTATACTAACATATGGTCGAACAAGGTGAAACAAGGGAGAAAAAAACACACACACACACACACACATAAAAACACGTGAAAACATGAAACTGGGTATGCCTCGCGGCCAACCTCGCGGTCGCGAGGTAGCAATTCGCGCCCGCAAGCTATGCTCGTGAGGACGACACGCAGCGCTTGTGCAGATGCTCATGGCCGGGGCTCATGGTCATGAGCACGGTCGTGAGGTTCACACGACAAGAAAATTTTGGGATTTTTCGAAATTTGTCAACCCTATTCAACCCAATTCAACAATGTAGGCAAATTAAACCAATAATATGCATCTAAGAACATCAATAGACCTAACATTGAAGCAAACATGCTCAAACACCAAGTAAATTTAGCAATAGAAGCCCTAGTTCCTCAAATCTTCAATAACCCACAACAAGTATATATAATAAACAAAACTCTTCTAATTCATGCTCAAAAGCGTAAACCCATGAAGAATTAAGGAAATGTATCATACCTTGAGTGGATTTGATGTCAAAAACATAAGAAATTTGAGGAAAAGGGTGTTGGGTGCTTGAGAGGGGTTGTTTGCAGCAAAATGCGTGTGTGTGTGTGAAAAAATGGGGGAATGAGGGGTTAAAAATTGAAGGCAAAATACGCGGGTCGCGTCCGGGCGTGGGTCGGGGCAAGCCTCACGGTCGCGAGCTCGGTCGCGAGGTATGCCTTTTTTTTAATTGTTTTATATATATATAAATTAAGCCATTAAACACCTTGGGACTCACAAAGACCAACGAGACACGACACAAATAAAGAAAAACAAGAAAAACAAAACATAAAAACATAAAGCACTTAAAATATTGGGTTACCTTCCAACCAGTGCTAGATATATCGTCGCTAGCTCGACGTTACCTCTCATCAATCGGGCGATTTGACAACTGTGGTCTTTCCAAACTTTTGTTTGCCCTTGTACTTATCATTCACGGCAGACCACCAATGCGTGTGGAATTTCCTCCCCCCAAATTTAAACGACTCACTCTGAGTTTTATGCCGAGTCCACCTCTTCTTTGTAGCATGCTTGTCTGACGGTCTATTGCAATTCGAGCTCAAAAATGGGCTGGCTGTGGTCGTGGTGATCGAATAGCAGTCTTCATGTGTTGAATTATCATCTCTCGTGATGGCATCATAGATCGAAATAGTTAACTCATCTTTGTTCACACGGAAGGTGAGATCACCCTCTTGCACGTCGATCAGAGCCCTGCCTGTGGCTAAGAACGGTCTCCCCAGAATGAGAGACGTATTCCCATCCTCTGGCATATCAAGAACTACAAAATCTGCTGGGAAGACAAATCCTTTGACTTTGATAAGCACATCTTCCACTATCCCTTTTGGTCGTGTGACTGATGCGTCTGCCATTTGGAGAGTAATCGTAGTAGGCTTCAATTCTCCAATCTCCAATTTATTAAATATGGACAACGGCATCAAGTTGATGCTTGCCCCCAAGTAGCACAAAACTCTGGAGAAGGTATGCCCTCCAATGACACAAGGTATAGAAGTCGCTCGATCTTTCGCTTGATGGCAACTTCTTTTGCAAAGACAAAGATCGCACTCTTGAGACAGCTTGATCGTCTCGAATTTCTTCAGCTTCTTCTTGTTGGTGACGGCATCCTTGAGGAATTTCATGTACCCCGGCATATCTTTGAGCGCATCTAGTAAGGGAATATTGATA
This sequence comes from Salvia rosmarinus, assembly GCA_036937905.1. NCBI lineage: Eukaryota > Viridiplantae > Streptophyta > Magnoliopsida > Lamiales > Lamiaceae > Salvia > Salvia rosmarinus. The sequence continues at coordinate 22,504,230 of CM072816.1, read as the reverse complement.
TTCACCTTCTCGAACATTTCAAAAAATCGGGTCAGCCTATCATCATGCTTGGGCTTGGCAAGACGACTCGGAAACGGAATCGGATGGGTGTATGTCGGAAATTTGGGCTGGGCGTCCCTCGCGGCCATCCACGCGATCGCGAGGGAAGTCGCTAGGGATCTGCGCTGCTTCGGCTTTCTTCTTCGCGTTTGGGCACGCGGTCGCGGCCTCTTCCCCTGGCCCTTTGCATGATCTCTCGCGGTCGCTCCATTTTTCCTTGCGACCGCGGGGTCGCTCGCATGCTCCTCGGAATGTCTGGACGCGTGATGTCTCGCGGCCGGGCTCACGGTCGCGAGCTCAGTCGCGAGGTGCTCATTATTTCCGCCTTCTTCGTCTTTTCATCCCGGGTCATTCTGGTACTCTTTTCCACTTCTCAACTGGATAGAAAAACACTGATTCTTTGGGTTCACTTCCGTATTACTCGGAAATTGGTCCGTCTTTGGCTGTGCATTCTGTTGTGCAGCTATCTGTCCGATTTGATTTTCCATCATCTTCATGTGTTTACCCATGGCTGTTATGGTGGATTCCAACTGTGTCATCCTCTGGCCAGTAGTATTGATGAATGAATTCTGCTGGGTCGCCAGTTGTTGGTTGCTCACAACCAACTGCTGCATCATATCCTCTAGGCTCTGCTTCTTCGGTTCTTGAATCATACCATTCTGTACAGTAAAGCCTGCTGGAGGTTGTTGGAAATTATTGGGGTTGGCATACGACAAATTAGGATGATTCCTGTTATTCGGATGGTATGTCGGATTTTCCCCATGGTTCCTCTGATTGATATAATTGACATCCTCTGTCTCGATCTGGCTCTTCAAAAGAGTGAACTTCTTCATAAGATCGTCGTATTTTGAGTCGACCTCTACAACAACTGCTTTGACCACTGACTTTCTCTCAATCGGCCATTGATAACTATTGGCCGCCATCTCTTCTATGATGTGGCTGGCCTCCTCTACTCGGCGATTCAACAGGCATCCCCTTGCCGACGCATCTACAATGCTTCTCGTATGCAATGTCAGCCCACTGTGGAATTGCGTGATCTGCTGCTCTCTGGAGAATCCATGTTGAGGGCACTTTCTCAATAGGCCCCTGAATCTCTCCCATGCCTCGAATAATGACTCGTCTCCTTGTTGGCAGAAATGGGAGATCTCGGCTATTATCTTCTGCTCTTTTGCCGACGGAAAATATTTCGAAAGAAACATCTCGCAAAGTTTCCCCCAACTGTCTATCCCGGTTCGGTCCAGGCTCTTGAACCAATCTTTCGCCTGGCTTCGTAGAGAGAATCTTAACATGCGCATCCGGATTGTATCTTGTGGACCCCATTCTGTTTGATGGTGTCACATATGTCGAGGTATATCTCAAGATGCGCATTTGGGTGCTCTGTGACTCCTCCTCCGAATTGTTCTCCTTGAACCATGTTGATCAGGGCCGGCTTCAGCTCAAAATTATTTGCATTAACTTTCGGCCCCCATCCACCTCCTTGGAATTGCTCAGTAGGAGGTCGGTACATGTAATTCAGCGGTCTTACCTCAGGAGCAAGGACAAGGAGTCCCATATTTGCCATTTGGCGTTGCATCTCTTTTTGAATTTGTATACTGAAAGCGAGTTTGGTTGAGCTTGTAGACAATGTTTCGTTACCACTATTACAATCTCCTATCCGAATTGATTACTTGATTGCATATATCGTGTCCCCTTATCTCATATATAAGTTAGATCATACAATTGTGTAGAAGATCACAAGTCTCGTATGATTGGTCAAGCTTAATGAGATATAAAAGTTTCACACGGTGAGACAACTTGAAGACGAGTTGTCGGTATAGCTGCGGTATAGATAAGAAGTGACTTGACTTGGTTGCTTGTCTATGCCGATGCGTCTCGACGTATTGAAGGATCACGATGAGATGAGTTCTTATGTCCGGACCGTCGTGAAGAAACAAGATCTCGGTGACTTTGCGGCGATCTAAACCTCGATAAGGTATTAGGTGAGTATGAGTTGTCGACCATCACTTTGACTTGTCATGGGTAGGTTATATGTTCTAACCCAATATTCTCCGCATCTTGGGTGGTGGTAGTGCTTGTATGTCATGCTAGTTATCGTATCGAGTCACCGTATCCGTTTAAGATGATGTCATGCTAGAATATAATCAATGTATGGTGAATTAAACATCCAAGATAGATCCCGGAGAGGTCAAAATCGATTTCCTTAATTGGTATCGAGCACGGGATCGAGTATCTTGGCTACATTGGATTAATTCACGTTTGATTATTACGCGCAATTAATTAATTGTGAATCATGCCGCTCATCGTGGCTCGTTTTATTTTTGTCGGATTTTATTTTTCACAACGAGAAAATCCGTGGTTAGATTAGATTTTTCCCGTAAATCTTATCCGTAAAGAAGAACGAAGATGAAAATACGAAGAAACGAGGCGATGGGAAGACACGTCGGAACCGACGACAATGTGGCGCTGGCGCGCGCGGCGGCAACGCGAGAGCGTGCTCGGCGCTCGCAAAGACGCCGCCGGCTGCCGCGTGCGTTCTCGCGGCGAGGCGACACGAGTGAGGCAGCACCTCGGCGGTCTGACGCGGCGCTCGGCAGCGGCCAGCAGCGATCGCGCCGCGGCGGCCGTTAGCAGCGCCGACGTGCTCGGCGGTGTTCGCGGCGGCTGGAAGAGGCGCCAGCGTCGTGCGGGTGTGGCGGAGGCTAGCGCGCGCTCGGCAAGCGGCCTTCGAGGTGGCGCGTGGCGTGCACGGAAACCTCAACGTATGCGAGGTTGGGCGGCGGCGGGCGACGCAGGCGCGTGATTTTCGCGCAGACGCCCGACGGCCTTTCGGCGGCGCGCGGATTGATTCGCAGAAACCTCGCCTTCGCAATTTTCTCGGCCGTGCACGCGCGGGATGGGCGGCGGCGGTCTTGGGCTCGCGCATGGGCGTGCCCTAGCGCCGCGTGCAAGCCCATCTTGGGCCAACCCGCCCAAATCCGCCCAGACACGATTTTTGGCCCGAACTCGTTTTCGGTCCGAATCGGTTTTGACGATCGGTCCGTGCCGTGCACGTGAGGCCCATTTTTCAAGTTTATGAAGATCCATGCTGCAATTCTATGTAATAGATTAGCAAGAAAGTGCGGGTTCCACGAGTGGGCCACGATGAGCGTTTTATTTTATTTTAATCGTTCATAGCATGTCGTGGATGTTTAAATTATGCGAAGCATGCTATGTATGTTTAAATTACGTATACAAACATATTATATGTTTTCGTGGTTGGATCGCGCATAGTAAGCATGCTAGGTTTATCGCTTTTCAAGCATATTTTAGAATTACGTGAGCATGTTTTAAATGTTGAGTTATAGAAAAGCATGCTAGGATTACGTGATCTCGCATGGACAAATATTTTGAACAAAAAGACTAAGCAAGCAACCCGATAAATTAATTTTTAAAATTAAAATGTCAAGACCTCCACTTTTGATCTCTAAACAAAGTGAGACGACCGTGAGTAAACGATCCACACGTGTGGCTTGCTTCGCCTTTGCTTATCATAAGTTTGTTAGATGAGATTTCTAAATAAAACATTTTAAATCTATTGAGAAGTGGGAGTTTATGTAAACGCCCACACGCGTGGCTTGCATGTGCGATTTTCATAAGTTCTCTAGAGATGGCTATAAAATGAGATAACAAAAGAATTTGGATTGAAGCGGTATGGTCTAGTGAGTATGCCAATTCTAAGAATTCATTTTCCGTTTGTTAAAATTATGGTCATTGCTTAGACATCACCTCAGTACAACTTCCCGAAGTCCTTCTTGCGATAGTGATGTGGTCTAGTAAGGTCCAATCATTAATTTCATTTGTCATAAGGATAAGTTGACATGGATTAAAATTAAGCGACTAAAAGGTAAATTTTAGTGCGGTCGAGGGGTTCGTGTGTAAACGCCCACACGCGCGGCTTGCATGTGGGATTCCTTGGGCGATTGGAGGTTTCAATTAATATTGTTTTATCAAAAGGTTACAATATTATTGTTACGTAATTATGTGCGATCGATGCTTATGTGTTAACATTATCTTTCGATATGTCTCTTACATCGATTATCAATATCTTCGCACAAAATCTTTATCCGGTCCGAATTTTATCGAGTGGAAGCGAAACATGGAATATGTTCTTATCATTGAAGAACACATGTTTGTTCTCACTACTCCTAAACCCGATGCCCCATCGACGATCGACTAATGAGCAGAGAGTCATGCGAGACTTTGGCATAAGTCGAACAATATGGCCAAGTGCTATATGATGACTATAATGTCTAAAGGCTTGCATTGCGACAAGATCGATGGTAGACGCGATCGAAATATGGTCAAGTCTCGAGAGTAAGTTTGGGCAATCGGATCGACGACCGCTTCCACACAATGAGAGAAATCTTGGCGTGTAAGATGGAAGAAGGAAGTTCGGTCCATGAACATGTCTCCACACGACTCATCTCATGGATAGTCTTGATCGGTGGGAGGAGGTATTGACGTGAGGCCAAGGTCGATATTATCCTCAACACACTGCCCAAGTCTTTTGAGAATTTTCGCATGAGCGATCATGAGCAAGATCGAGTATACGCTTAGTCGGCTTGCTTAATGATCTCGTGGCGCGGAAGGAGTCATGGGTAAAGGGCACATGCTCTTGCTAGCACATCTAGGGCCCAAATTTTCCGTTGCAAAATGGAAAAGAAAAGGGGCACCAAAGGTGGCGAGGCGAGGAAATAGTGGGAGTAATGGGAACAAGAACATGCACGCCAACGGAGGCTTAAAGAAGCCAAATGAGAGAGGCAAGTGCTTCAAGTGCGGCAAGATCGAGCATTGGAAGGCCAAGTGCCCTATGCTCGAGGCTCAAGGTACGCCATTTGCTTTAGTAACTGAAACATGTTTAGCGACTTGTTCTACCCATTCTTGGGTAGTAGACACACAGTCTTTGATTTAATATCTTGAAAGCGGTTTGGTTGAGCTTGTATACAATGTTTCTGTTACCACTATTACAATCTCCTATCGAATTGAATACTTGATTGCATATATCCGTGTCCCCTTATCTCATATATAAGTTAGATCATACGGTGTGTAGAAGATCACGTAAGTCCTGTATGATTGGTAAAGCTTAATGAGATATAAAAGTTTCACGTACCGAGACAACTTGAGGACGAGTTGTCGGTATAGTTTCGGTATAGATAAGAAGTGACTTGACTTGGTTACTTGTCTATCTTTGGTGCGTCTCGACGTATTGAAGGATCACGATGAGATGTGTTCTTCTATCTCGACCGTCGTGAAGAACCAAGATCTCGGTGACTTACGATGATCTAAACCTCGATAAGGTATTAGGTGAGTATGAGTTGTCATCCATCACTTTGACTTGTTATGGGTGAGGTTATATGTTCTAACCCAAGATTCTCGCATCTTGGGTGGTGGCGTGTCTTGTATGTCACGCTAGTTATCTCAGACGAGTCACCGTATCCGTTTAGGATGATGACGTCCCCTTAAGGAGCTCAAAAGGTTTATTGTACTAAACCCTGCAGGTTGAGTTAGCTCAAGTACAATAATAAGGTTGAGTGGTACTACTTAAGGAAATGAAGTTATTAATTGTTTTAAGCAGTCAGATTGCTATAAATGATTAATGGACGTTCGATATCTTAAATACGGGGATTCGTAATGTCTAAGTGCAAGCCCGACTCAACTTCGGTAATAAAGGGGTAAGTCAACATTCTTTCTCTAGTGGCATGATCGAATGTTTATAAATTAATTTATGTTCGGGGTGAACATAAGATAATTAATTTATTTGAGGCCCATCTTTATTCCTCGCATTTGATCCTCGGTGGCCCATCCGTGCCCTTTAGCTTGAGTGAAAATCGGCACCCCATCTATCTCTCTAAGGCAAGATTTTATTCTCTTTATCCCATAAGAATATAATTATATTTATGGTATATGCATAGATCCTTTCCATATAAGATTATGGTAATAATCCCGAGAGTATGGTAATAATCCTAGAGTATGGTAATTTCCATATAGGATTATGGTAATTTTCATATAGGATTATGGTAATTTCCATATGGGATTAAGGTAGTGCATTATAAATATAAGGTATGAGATAAAGTCAGGTTAATGTTCATTTTATCCTACACTATTTTCGAAATTAGAGCGCCCCTTGAGAGAGTTTTCGAAAATTTAGTGAGAGCAAAGGGTGATTTTCCAAGCATTCTCCATAGATCGTCCTCACCGACGCTGGAGATTGGGCAACCGGATACTGCCCGAAGGTCAAAGCACGAGTCCGATCCGCTCGATCCATTCATCTCGTTCCATCGACCTCTTCGCATCCAAAGGTAAACACAAGAAAACCCTACGTGTTGCAATTAATTATATAGACGCATGCTAGGAATATAATCTATGTATGGTGAATTAAATATCCAAGATAGATCCTCGGGGCTGTGGCTAAACATATGTTATCCCTACATTGGTATCGAGCACGTGATCGAGAATCTTGGCTCTGTTGGATTAATTCACGTTTGATTATTACGCTCGCTTTATTAATTGTGGATCCGCTGCTCATCGTGGCTCGTTTATTATTTTGTCGGATTTGTTGTTACACCACGAGAAAATCCGTGGTTAGATTAGATTTTATTCTTTAAATCTTATCTCGTAAAAAGAACGAAGACGAAAGAACGAAGAAGAAACGACGGAAAAATAGGTCTCGGCGGTCTTACGGGCGGTTTCGCGAAGCGAGCCTCGCGATCGCGAGGGGCGCTGGCGACGGGCGCTTCTCGCGTGAGATCCTCGGCGCCTAGCGAGCGAGCTCTCGGTCGTGAGATGACCATGGGCAACGCGGCCGGCGAGCTAGCGGGCGACGGGGCGCGTTCGCGTGCGCGAAACCGGCGCATGAAAGCGACTCACGGTCGCGAAGTTTTTCTTGGCGGCGACATCTCTCGGCAGATGTTCGGCGCTCGGGCGTGGCTGCGGCACGCGTTTCGACGGGTCGTCGCGTTAGCGACCGCGAGGTAGCCCGCGAGGACACGCGGCGAAAGCGTAGCGAAAGGAAGGCCGGGCTGGTGGGCCTTGCCCAGCCCAGCGCCGCCCAAAGACAGTTGGGCCGACCCGCCCGGACCCGCTTTTTCGGCCCGACCCAGATTTTCCGATCCGTGCCCATGCACGCGAGGCCCGCTTGTTGAATCCGTCCGTGCCCGCACGCGAGTCTGTCGAAGTTTAATTGCACTTTGCAAATCTATGTAATAGATTAGGCTAGAAAGTGTGTTTCACGATTGGGCCGCGATGAACGTTTTATTTTATTTTTATCGCTCATATGCATGTCGTGGATGTTTAAATTATGCAAGAGCATGCTATGTATGTTTATATTAAGTCGACAAACCTTTAAGTGTTTTACGAATTGGATGCGCATAGTAAGCATGCTAGGTTTATCGCGCTTATCAAGCTTTTTAGAATTGCATGAGCATGTTTTACATGTTGAGTTCTATAGAAAAGCATGCTAGATTACGTGATTCGCATGGACAAACCTTTTGAATAAAAGACAAAGCAAGCAACCCGACAAATTAATTTTTCAAATTAAAATGTCAAGACCTCCACATTTTGATCTCTAAACAAAGCGAGACGACTGTGAGTAAACGCCCACCCGCGTGGCTTGCTCGCCCCTTTTATCATAAGTTTGTTAGATGAGATTTCTAAATAAAACTTTTAAATCTATTGAGAAGTGGGAGTTTCATGTAAACGCCCACACGCGTGGCTGCATGTGCGATTTTCATAAGTTCTCTAGAGATAGATATAAAAGAGATAACAAAGAATTTGAATTGGGGCGGTATGGTCCGAGTGAGTATGCCAATTTAAGAATTCATTTTCTTTGTTAAAATTGTGGTCAATGCTTAGACATCACCTCAAGTACAACTTCCCGAAGTCCCTTCTTGCGATAGTGATGTGGTCTAGTAAGGTCCAATCGTTAATTTCATTTGTCGTAAGGATAAGTTGACATGGATTGAAATTAAACGACTAAAAGGTATATTTTAGTCCGGTCGGGGGTTCATGTAAACGCCCACGCGTGGCTTGCATATGGGATTCCTTGGGCGATTGGAGGTTTCAATTAATATTGTTTTATCTAAAGGTTACAATATTATTGTTACGAATTATATACGATCGTATGCTTATGTGTTTACATTATCGTTTTGAGATATGTCTCTTATCGATTATCAATATGCTCGCACAAAATCCGTTATCCGTCCAAATTTTATCGAGTGGAAATGAAACATGGAATATGTTCTTATCATTTGAAGAACACATGTTTGTTCTCACTACTCCTAAACCCGATGCCCCATCGACGATCGACTAATGAGCAATGAGAGTCAAGCGGACTTTGGAATAAGTCAAACAATATGGCTAAATGCTATATGATGACTACTATGTCCAAAGGCTTGCACCGCAAAGATCGATCGATGGTAGACGCGATCGATATTTGGTCAAGTCTCGAGAGTAAGTTTGGGCAATCGGATCGACGATCCGCCCACACAATGAGAGAAATCTTGGCGTGTAAGATGGAAGAAGGAAGTTCGGTCCATGAACATGTCTCCCACATGACTCATCTCATGGATAGTCTTGATCGGTTGGGAGGAGGTATTGACGGCGAAGCCAAGGTCGATATCATCCTCAATACCGCCCAAGTCTTTTGAGAACTACAGAATGCGATCATGAGCAAGACCGAGTTTACACTTAGTCGGTTGCTTAATGATCTCGTGGTGCGGAAGGAGTTATGGGAAAAGAGCACATGCTCTTGCTAGTACATCTAAGGGCCCAAATTTTCCGTTGCAAAATGGGAAAAGAAAAAGGGCACCAAATGTGGTAGAGGCGAGGAAATAGTGGGAGAATGGGAACAAGAACATGGTTGCCACCGGAGGCTTGAAGAAGCCAAAGGAGAAGGCAAGTGCTTGAAGTGCGGTAAGACGGGCGTTGGAGGCCAAGTGCCCTATGCTCGAGGCTCAAGTACGCCGCTTGCTTTAGTGTGAAACATGTTTAGCGACTTGTTCTACCCATTCTTGGGTAGTAGATACTGGTAATCGATCATGTTTGTTACACCTTGCGGGGTTCCTGCGGACAAGGAGTCGTTTGATGGCGAGATAACGATCTCCATGGGCAACGCGAAAGTCGAGGCGCTTGCGGTTGGAGATGTTTCTTTGTGTTTTGGAACAACAGTTTTAGTTTTGAAAGACGTTTTATATGTGCCGGTTTTTAGTGGAACCTTGTTTCGTTTCAAATTATTTACTCATGGATATTCTTATTTTTGATAGTGGTGTTTCTATCATAAGAAATGACGGTTATATCGTGTTGGCACTTTATATAATTCGCTTTATACTATTTACGCAAAACATAATACCTATAACTATGTTGCATCTTCATCAAACCCCAAAAAGAAAGTTTTCTTCAGAAGATGACACCACTTTTCTCTCGGCATCTTAGACTAGGTCACATCAATCTAAATAGGATCCAAAGCGGCTAAGAATGGGCGTTGGGTAATCTCGGTTACTCTGTTCCCGATCCGCGAATCCTCGTGATAGAAGGTAAGATGTCGACCGGACCTTCAAAGCAAAGGGTTATAGAGCCAAAGAAATGTTGAGTTAGTCCATTCGCACTGTGTGGACCGATCTCCACACAAGCTCGTGGAGGGTACGAGTATTTTGTCACTTTCATTGACGATTACTCAAGGTACGGATACGTATACCGCTTCACCGCAAGTCCGAATGCTTTGAGAAATTCAAAGAGTTTAAGGCGGAAGTGGAGGCGAAGCTAGGTAAAGTATCAAGTCATTTGCGTTCGATCGCGGTGGCGAATACCTCGAGAACGAGTTTATGGACTATCTAGTGAAGTGTGGGATTACCTCCCAACAAGATTTCAACGGCACACCACTGACAAAATGGTGTGTCGAGCGAAGAAATAAGACTCTTTAGAAATGGTTAGATCAATGATGAGCTATGCAACATTGCCTATTTCGCTCGGGGTATGCCTTAGAGACGGCGGCATACTTGCTAAATCTAGTACCGCCCAAGTCATTCGAAAAGACCCTTCGAGTTGTGGTTTGGGCGCAGCCTGGTTTAAGACACATAAGGATATGGGCGAAAGACGTGTCGAACAAGAAGGCGACAAGTTGGAGGCTAGATCGAAGCAAGGCATTTATTGGCTATCCTAGAGGAACGAAGGTGGTTTATTCTATAGTCCTAAGGATCGGAAGGTCATTATTAGCACTAATGCCCGATTCTTAGAAGAGGATTATATGAAAATCATAAGTCCAAAGTTGAAATCATTCTTCAAGAATTAGAAGATGATCGTATTCCACCACCGATTAGGCCAAAGGTACGAGATGTCGAGTCTAGTGGGAGGATCGACACGGATACTTCAAGAAATTGAAGTGGGTCGAGTTCCACTAGAGATACCGACCGCATGTGGTACCTACCAAAGAAGTTGTGCAAAATAGAGAACCACAAGTTTCGCACCCACCGTTGCCATTGTGCCCGAGAACCTCGTCGTAGTGGGAGGGTTGTTCGTCAACCCGAGCGATTTATGTTCGTGGGTGAATCTTGGATTTAGTCCCGTGAAACGAGCAGCAATAATCGACCCATGGACATACAAGGAGGCGATACAAGATATTGATGCAAGATCATGGCACACCGCTATGGACTTAGAAATGGAGTCCATAACGGCTATGGATGATATGAGAAGACACCTCTACCGGATAGCAAGGAAGCCATAGGTAGTAAGTGGATATACAAGAGGAAGAGAGATTCCGATGGAGAGGTTTCGCCAAAGCCGTGCTTGTGGCGAAAGGTACACTCAGTTGAGGGCATCGATTTTGATGAGACCTTTTCACCGTAGCAATGCTCAAGTCCATCGAATTCTTCTAGCCATAGCAGCCCACTTGAACCTAGAGGTTTGGCAAATGGATGTTAAACCGCTTTTTAAACGGTTACCTTGAGGAAGGTAGAGACACCTATATGCAAAGAACTCGAAGGTTATGTGGTAAAGGGTGTAGAGCATCTAGTATGGAAGCTTAAGAAGTCCATTTATGGACTTAAGCATGCCCACCGATCATGGAACTTACGCTTTGACGAGGTAGTAAAGTCCCATGGATTTACCCAGTTGCTAGCGAGAGTTGTGTGTATCGGTTAGATGTCAACAGTGATGTGGTATTTCTTGCACTTTACGTAGATGACATCCTTCTAGTTGGAAACAACGTGAAGTCATTATCGACGTAAAGAGTTGGCTATCCGATCGGTTTCAAATGAAAGACTTAGGAGATGCAACAGACATTCTTGGGATCAAGGTTTACCGAGATCGCAAGAAGAAAATGTTGAGCTTATCTCAGCGCCTTACATTGATCCGTGATTACTCGTTTTAGTATGCGTAATCGCCAAGAAAGGATTGCTACCTTTCGCACATGGCGTTCCTTTATCTAAGACGCAGATCACCTATGACCGCAAATGAGATAGAGGAAATGAGACAAGTTCCTTACGCCCGCCGTAGGAAGTCTCATGTACGCAATGCTATGCACGAGGCCCGATATCTCGCTATGCGGTAGGCATAGTAGCTAGATATCGCCTAACCTCGGACAAGCTCATTGGATCGAGTAAAGCATATACTCAAGCACCGAAAAGGACTCGAGATTATAGGCTAGTTTACCATGCGAGATAGTCTAATGCCTTTGGGTTATACTGCACTGGATTTCCAAGCCGACCGTGATGAGAAAAAGTCAACCTCGGGCTATGTGTTTACCTTTGGAGGTGGAGCCAGATCTCAAGTGAGTGCAAAGCGGCGATGCATTGCGGACTCTACCATGGAAGCCGAATATGTAGCCGCCGGAGGCTTCTAAGGAGGTCTGTATGGTTCAAGAACTACCTCGTGGATCTAGGTGTGGTACTGGTTTGCTCAAGAGTATCATAGTTTCATCGTGATAACTCGTGCGATGGGCAAACTCGAAGAAACCACGGACCCACAAGGCGACCAAACACATAGAGAAAGTACCATGTCATACGAGAAATCGTTAGATGAGGTGACGTCTTGATTGAAAAGATTGATACGACGGAAAATCTAGCGGATCCATTCACGAAGAGCTCGCCGCAAAAAGTCTACGATGGACACGTTAGAGGACTTGGATTATGCTTGATGGCACCCACTTAGAAAGGAAACTTTGTATAAGTGGGAGAAGCAAAGTGATGGTTGTTTGTAATAGCTAGTAGAGACACATTGTATACTAAAAGTTTGCTTTAGTATAAGTGGGAGATTGTTGATTTGTATCTTGAAAGTTTGGTTGAGCTTGTATACAATGTTTCCTGTTACCACTATTACAATCTTCTATCCGAATTGAATACTTGATTGCATATATCGTGTCCCTTATCTCATATATAAGTTAGATCATACGATTGTGTAGAAGATCACGTAAGTCCGTATGATTGGTCGTTTAATGAGATATAAAAGTTTCACACCGAGACAACTTGAGGACGAGTTGTCGGTATAGTCGCAGTATAGATAAGAAGTGACTTGACTTGGTTACTTATCTATGCCGGTACGCCTCGACGTATTGAAGGATCACGATGAGATGTGTTCTTCTATCTCGACCGTCGTGAAGAACCAAGATCTCGGTGACTTACGATGATCTAAACCTCGATAAGGTATTAGGTGAGTATGAGGTCATTCATCACTTTGACTTGTTATGGGTGAGGTTATATGTTCTAACCCAAGATTCTCCGCATCTTGGGTGGTGGCGATCTTGTATGTCACGCTAGTTATCTCAGACGAGTCACCGTATCCGTTTAGAATGATGACGCCCCTTAAGGAGCTCAAAGGTTTATTGTACTAAACCCCGCAGTTGAGTTAGCTCAAGTACAATAATAAGGTTGAGTGGTACTACTTAAGGAAATGAAGTTATTAATTGTTTTAAGCAATGATTGCTATAAATGATTAATGGACGCTCGATATCTTAAATACGGGATTCGAATGTCTAAGTGCAAGCCCGACTCAACTTGGTAATAAAGGGTAAGTCAACATTCTTCTCTAGTGGCATGATCGAATGTTTATAAATTAATTTATGTTCTGGGCTGAACATAAGATAATTAATTTATTTGAGGCCCATCTTTATTCCTTGCATTTGATCCCTGGGCTGGCCCATCCAGGCCCTTTAGCTTGAGTGAAAATCGGCGCCCCATCTATGCTCTCTAAGGCAAGATTTTATTCTCTTTATCCCATAAGGATATAATTATATTTATGGTATATGCATAGATCCTTTCCATATAAGATTATGGTAATAATCCTGAGAGTATGGTAATAATCCTAGGAGTATGGTAATTTCCATATAGGATTATGGTAATTTCCATATAGGATTATGGTAATTTCCATATGGGATTAAGGTAGTGCATTATAAATATAAGGTATGAGATAAAGTCTAGGTTAATGTTCATTTTATCCTACACTATTTTCGAGAATTAGAGGGTTCCCCTTGAGAGAGTTTTCGAAAATTCTAGTGAGAGCAAAGGGTGATTTTCCGAAGCATTCTCCATAGATCGTCCTCACTCGACGTTGGAGATTGGGCAACCGGGATACAGTCCAGAAGGTCAAAGCACGAGTCCGATCCGTTCGATCCATTCATCTCGTTCCATCGACCTCTTCAGATCCAAAGGTAAACACGAGAAAACCTCTACGTGTTGCAATTAATTATATAGACGCATGCTAGGAATATAATCAATGTATGGTGAATTAAATATCCAAGATAGATCCTCGGGGCTAGGGCTAAACATATGTTATCCCTACAGTGCGATCGATCATGTTTGTTATACCTTGCGGGTTCCTCGCGGACAAGGGAGTCTGCATGATGGCGAGATAACGATCTCCATGGGCAACGCGCGAAAGTCGAGGCCGTTGCAATGGAGATGTTACTTTATGTTTTGATAGAACAGTTTTGTATTAAAAGATGTTTTATATGTGCGGGTTTTCTATGAACCTTGTTTATTTCAAATTGTTTATTCATGGATATTCTGTTATTTTTATAGTGGTGTTTCTATCATAAGAAATGACGGTTACTGTGTTGGCACATTATATAATTCACTTTATACTATTTTCGCTAAACATAATACCTCTAACTATGTTGCATCATCTACAAACCCTAAAAGAGAAAGTTTTCAAGAAGACGACACCACATTTCTCCGGCATCTTAGATTAGGTCACATCAATCTAAATAGGATCCAAAGACCGGCTAAGAATGGGCGTTGGGTAATCTAACATTACTCGGGTTCCGATCTGCGAATCCTGTATAGAAGGTAAGATGTCGATTAGACCCTTCAAAGCGAAGGGTTATAGAGCCAAAGAAGTGTTGGAGCTAGTCCATTCTGACCTGTGTGGACCAATGTCCACACAAGCTCGTGGAGGGTACGAGTATTTTGTCACTTTCATTGACGATTACACAAGGTACGGATATGTATACTTGCTTCACCGCAAGTCTGAATGCTTTGAGAAATTCAAAGAGTTTAAGGCGGAAGTGGAGACGAAGCTTGGTAAAAGTATCAAGTCATCGCGGTCCGATCGCGGTGGCGAATACCTCGAGAACGAGTTTATGGACTATCTAGTGAAGTGTGGGATTACCTCCCAGCGCACTACACCGGGCACACCACAGCAAAATGGTGTGAGAGCGAAGAAATAGGACTCTTTTGGAAATGGTTAGATCAATGATGAGTTATGCAGCATTGCCTATTTCGTTCTGGGGGTATGCCTTAGAAACGGCAGCATGCTTGCTAAATCTAGTACCATCCAATTCAGTCGAAAAGACCCATTTCGATTTGTGGTTTGGGCGCAAGCCTAGTTTAAGCCACATAAGGATATGGGGCAGTCCAACACATGTTCTGAACAAGAAGGCTGACAAGTTGGAGGCTAGATCCGACGCAAGGTCGTTTATTGGCTATCCTAGAGGACGAAAGGTGGTTTATTCTATAGTCCCAAGGATCAAGGTCATTATTAGCACTAATGTCCGATTCTTAGAAGAGGATTATACGACAAACCATAAATCCAAAGTTGAGATCATTCTTCGTGAATTAGAACATGATCGTATTCCACCACCGATTAAGCCAAAGGTACGAGATGTCGGTTCAGTGGGAGGATCGACACCGATACTTCAATAAATTGAAGTGGGTCGAGTTCCACTGGAGATACCGGCCGCAAGTGGCTCCTATCCAAAGAAGTTGTGCAAGAAAGAGAACCACAAGTTATCGCACCCGTTGCCATTGTGCGATGGCGCCCGTCGTAGTGGGAGGTTGTTCGTCAACCGAGCGATTTATGTTCGTGGGTGAATCTTGGATTTAGTCCCGGAAACGAATGTGCTATAATCGACCCATGGACGTCAAATGAGGCGATCAAGACATTGATGCAAGATCATGGCACACCGCTATGGACTTAGAAATTGAGTCCATAATGCCTATGGATGTATACGAAAGACACCTCTACCGGATGGCAAGGAAGCCATAGGTAGTAAGTGGGTATCAAGAGGAAGAGATTCAGATGGAGAGGTTTCGCTTTTAAAGCCGTGCTTGTGGCGAAGGGTACACTCATTGAGGGCATCGATTTCGATGAGACCTTTTCACCGTAGCAATGCTCAAGTCCATCGTAATTCTTCCGCCATAGCAGCCCACTTGATCCTTGAGGTTTGACAAATGGATGTCAAAACCGCTTTTCTAAACGGTTACCTTGAGGAAGGTAGAGACATCTATATGCAAAGAACCCGAATGTTATGTGGTGAAGGGTGAAGAGCATCTAGTATGGAAGCTTAAGAAGTCCATTTATGGGCTTAAGCAAGCCTCACGATCCCCGAACTTACGCTTTGACGAGGTGGTAAAGTCCTATGGATTTACCCGCTGCCTAGCGAGAGTTGTGTGTATCGTTTAGATGTCAACTGTGATGTGATATTTCTTGCACTTTATGTAGATGACATTCTTCTAGTTGGCAACAATGTGAAGTTGTTATCGACGTAAAGAGTTGGTTAGCCGATCGTTTCAAATGAAAGACTTAGGAGATGCGCAGTACATTCTTGGGATCAAGGTTTACCGAGATCGCAAGAGGAAAATGTTGAGCTTATGTCGCGCCTTACATTGATATCGTGATTACACGCTTTAGTATGCAGCACCGCCAAGAAAGGATTGCTACCTTCGGACATGGCGTTCCTTTATCTAAGGAGCGATCACCCATGACCGCAAAGGAGATAGAGGAAATGAGATAAGTTCCTTACGCCCGCCGTAGGAAGTCTCATGTACGCAATGTTATGTACGAGGCCGATATCGCTATGCGGTAGGCATAGTAGCTAGATATCGCCTAACCTGGACAAGCTCATTGGAGTGCAGTAAAGCATATACTCAAGTACCTGAAAAGGACTCGAGATTATAGGTTAGTTTACCATGCAGATAGTCTAATGCCTTTGGGTTACTGTGCTCGGATTTCCAAGTCGACCGTAATGAGAAAAAGTCACCTCGTGCTATGTGTTTACCTTGGGAGGTGGAGCCGTATCCTGGCGAGTGCAAAGCAGCGATGCATCATGGACTCCACCATGGAAGCCGAATATGTAGCCGCTCGAGGTCAAGCTAAGGAGGTTGTATGGTTCAAGAATTACCTCATGGATCAAGGAGTGGTACTGGTTTGCCCAAGAGTATCATAGTTTACTTTGATAACTCGGTGCGCGGCAAACTCGAAGGAACCACGGACCCTGCAAGCGACCAAACACATAGAGAGAAAGTACCATGTCATACGAGAAATCTTTAGGCGAGGGGACGTGCCGATTGAAAAGATTGATACGACGGATAACCTAACGGATCCATTCACAAAGAGCTCGCCGCAAAAGTCTCTAAGTGCACGCTCGAGGACTGGATTGCGCTGATGGCACCCACTTAGAAAGGAAACTTTGTCTAAGTGGGAGAAGCAAAGTGATGGTTTTGTTTGTAATAGCTAGTAGAAAGACACATTGTATACTAAAAGTTTGCTTTAGTATAAGTGGGAGATTGTTGGATTTGTATACCGAAAGCGTTTTGGTTGAGCTTGTATACAATGTTTTCGTTACCACTATTACAATCTCCTATCCGAATTGATTACTTGATTGCATATATCGTGTCCCTTATCTCATATATAAGTTAGATCATACGGTGTGTAGAAGATCACGTAAGTCCGTATGATTGGTCAAGCTTAATGAGATATAAAAGTTTCACGGTGAGACAACTTGAGGACGAGTTGTCGGTATAGGCTGCGGTATAGATAAGAAGTGACTTGACTTGGTTGCTTATCTATGCTGGTACGTCTCTGACGTATTGAAGGATCACAGTGAGATGAGTTCTTCTGTCTGACCGTCGTGAAGAACCAAGATCTCGGTGACTTGCGATGATCTAAACCTCGATAAGGTATTAGGTGAGTATGAGTTGCTGACCATCACTTTGACTTGTCATGGGTGAGGGTTATATGTTCTAACCCAATATTCTCCGCATCTTGGGTGGTGGTAGTGCTTGTATGTCATGCTAGTTATCTGTATCGAGTCACCGTATCCGTTTAAGATGATGACGCCCCTTAAGGAGCTCAAAGGTTTATTGTACTAAACCCCGCAGTTGAGTTAGTTTAAGTACAATAATAAGGTTGAGTGGTACTACTTATGAATCAAAGATATTAATTATTTTAAGCAATCGTAATGCTCTAAATAATTAATGGACGTATGATATCTTAAATACGGGATTCAGAATGTCTAAGTGCAAGTTCGACTCACCTTCGGTAATAAAGGGTAAGTCAAGATTTATTCTCTAGTGGCATGAATGAATGTTTATAAATTGATTTATGTTCGGTGAACATAAGATAATTAATTTATTTGAGGCCCATCTTTATTCCTTGATTTGATCCTGGGTGGCCCATCCAGGCCGTAGCTTGGAAGGAAATCGCGCCTACCTCCTCTATGGCAAGGATTTGATCCTCTTTATCCATAAGGATATTATTATATTTATGGATATGCATGGATCATTTCCTAATGGGATTATGGTAATGCATTATAAATATAAGGTAAGAGATAAGATCAAAGCTAATCCTCAATTATCCTACATCATTATTCTCGAAAATCACTATAGTTTTAGTGAGGAATTTTCAAAATTCATAGAGGATAGGGTGATTTCTGTAGCATTCTCCATAGATTATCCTCACCGATATTGGAGATTGGGCAACCGGATACGACCCAGAAGATCAAAGCACAGTCTCGATCCGCTCATCCCGATCATCCCCGACAGATTCAAAGGTAAACACGAGAAACCCCTACGTGTTGCAATTAATTATATAGGTGCATGCTAGGTATATAATCAATGTATGGTGAATTAAACATCCAAGATAGATCCTGGGAGGTCAAAATCAATTTTCCTACATCTCGTAAAATCACCAAGATTAGCGACTTGCTCGGGAGGCACACCCGTTGTTTGGATTAACCGCCATTTTCATTGTCTTCTTTCTCGCCTCCTTCTCCTTTGGGTATTTTCGATTTACGGATCTATAGGTAATTCGTGAGGTCCCTAGGACCTTGTGATCAAAGACTACACGAGAAAAAGAGAAATCACTCGCAAGAAATAAAAATAAAATAAAAAATACAACTTGAATTAATAATTCCAAATCGCAAGTTATTCCTATATAATCTTAACAATCCCGAACGGCGCTAAAATTTGATCGCTCACTTTTCTAACACGAAAACGCGCAAGTATAAGGTAAGAGTATCGTATCACGAGGGATTGTAATGCTAAAATACGTGAAGCTAACTCAACAATAATTCATCATTATCCAAGCAACAGAAAATGGTTTGAAAGGTTTTAGGGCTTCTGATATTAAATCCAAAGCAAATGTAGCAACTTGAAAATAAACGAAAGCAATAAAAACTCAAAGAGATAACAAGATAGAAAGACTAACCCTAGGGATGCATTAATCCTACCCACAACGTATGTTTATCCTGCTTCCTATCAACCAATTTTAATCCAGACAAGATGGAAGATCACACATATAACCAACAACTTCGCCACGATAATTGTGGCTTGATTACTAATTTTCCCTATTATCATTACGCCTCTAGAGGAAAATAAGCAACTCGAAAGGATCACAAAGAATATGCTTCCTACGAATGTTCCTATCTCGCCATTCGACTCGAGGCTTATCCGTATCATGCATTCAAGATCGATTGACAATTAAAGCGGTTATAATTAATCGACAACTATGATATGCATCAAGATTGATCAGAAATCAACACATATAATTAAGCACCGAGAATCATGAATCAATGCCTGGAAGGTAAATAACAATAGCAGGAATCACAAGATATAGGATAGAATCATGCAACCCCTAGGATTAGAACAGAAATTTAGCTAGACATAATTAACGGAATAAAATACGAATTAACCATAAAAACAAGAATTAAATAGATAAAACCCGTAGGGTGGCGTCTGAAGAACAATCGTTGGGTTCAAATCCCAACCTCAACGGAAAACGGGAAAAAGATGCAATTCGTTCGGACGAAAACGTTCCAAATCGATAACAATGCGTAGAACAAGCGTAGAACTATGAAAAACTAATGCTAGAATCAATCTAAATCAAAGCTAGAGTGCAAAAGTATGAAAATCATGAAAACTGAGGAAAACGTGTATTTTAGGTCCGAGCGGCTTTGGGCGCGAGAGGCGATGCCTATTTATAGGAAAAGTGGAAACCCTAATTTTGGGCCTTGCGCGCGCTTGCGCGCCAAGCTCGTGGTTGCGAGCTCGGTCGCTAGGTGAACTTCGCGCGTCTTCTTCGCTTGCGACTTGGCTTGCGGCCGCTAGGTAAGCTTCGCGACTGCTCGCGGTCGCTAGCCATGGTCGCGAAATCGGCGAAGCTTTTCTTCGCACGTTGGGTAGCTCATGGCACGCCTCGCGGTCGCCGGGAGTGGCGCGTCGTGTGGATTTGCTCGCGCCGACCTAGCGGTCGCCAGACGGTCATGAGCCATCATTTTGCGTATTCCTCGGCAAGACTGGCTAGCGGCCGCGGCGGTCGCCAGGCCCTGCTTTCAGCCTTCTTCGCTCGTGCTTCGCTCCATGCTTCGGTTTTCAACTTATAAGCCTACAAAACTCCAAAAGGAACCCAAGAGCAAGATCTTCCAAAATATGTAAAACATTGGGATCAAGACATAAACGCACTTTATCGATCTAAAATCATCTTTAAATATTAACAATAAACGTGTAAAATGCGCGTTTATCGGTTGCCCGACCGTGGTTTGTATCCATGGACTGGATCTTCGCAATTGATCTTGGGGTGATCTTTGGGCATTTTCTTGGCCCTGGTTCGGGCCCGACACACTTATTTTTGGATCGTCGATTTATTGAGCCCAAACATGGAGTTGGTCCGAGGCCCAACTTGTGTGGCTCAATCTGTTGGGCTGTTGTACATATGGGATACGTCAATTGTATACGGACACGAGTGCTATCCAGATACATCGAATGTCGATAATATTTCGACATGATGGCTATGTGGAAAACATGGGTGTAACTCGCCTTGTCTTGAAACTACCGAGTAAACCCTCTCGCACTTAATAGAGGACATAACTCCGTAACCTCAAGCATGATGAAGGGCATTCAATCCAGCAGGCTCCACCTGGGGAGGGATTGTGCCTATAAATAGGACATGTCCCATACTGTGTTGTCACAAGCTACAAAACATACTACATAAGCACTCTCTGCATACACTTAGCTCATTCGTCCAAGCTTTGTCTTCACCTCCGTCCAGTTAGTCAAATTTGGTCTATAATGTTGCCACTTTCAAGATGCTACCGTTTTATCTTTGGGGATGATACGTCAAGATCGAGAACACTACCAGGATGTATCTTGTCTTGCGAAAAGATACCTCATCGACTCGATATTAGAATATAATTTTTATTTATTCTGTTTTTAGTTTTGATCTATCTTCTACATTTCTGTTCTACATTGTAATTGCCCCGACAAGTCCTGTATTATTGCACGCATAATTCCAACAGTCGCAAGACGAGATATCATTTATCACCAGAGAAGATGGAGCTTATAATTTTGACTTAAAACTTTCGAAACCTAAACCTTTTCTTGGAGATATCGACTGTCCCTACCACAGATTTCGCCACTACAGCTCCTGCTTCCGCTCTCTTTATTCTTTGTCACTTTTGACACTACGGCTTCGGCCATGTTTGGTTTGATACCTATGGATTCAACCATTGGATCGACGTCTTTTGGATCGACTCTTGGTTCAACTTTTAGTGGTTCAATGATTTGTTTCACTTTTAGTGGTTCCACTAGTTCGAGGACTGTGTTTTTTAGCGGGTTGATCGTTGGGTCCATGAGATCCAACACTAGTGGTTCTCATATGAGTTCCATGTGCCAGCACAATTCAAGTAGTGCTTGTGGATCCAGTTTTGGATCGATCTCGATTGATACCTCGAGGATGATGCCGTCCGTCGAGAAGCTGTCGATGTTTGGAGGATCCAATTTCAAGAGATGATAGCAAAAGATGTTGTTCAACCTTATGACGTTGGGCTTCACCCTTTCTCTCGTCCCTTCGACAAATAACAACATTCAAAAGGCTACTGGCGTGTTGTAGCATCGCTGTTGCTCCAGCGTTGCTGCTCACTCCATTATTTCCTGCACCTTTCGTTGGAACTGACAAGCAGCAGAAAAAGGGGATGAAGAAGAATGTATTCATGGTACATTTTTTAATTTTTTTGTGTGGAAACTGCCGTCGTTTTGCTTCTGTGGCACTTTGGTTACTGAATTAGTGCGGACGACATCATTTTTTTTCCTGCTTAGTTGGAATTTTTATAAATTAATTTAAATAATTTGCATAGGATTCCGACGTGCTAACTAGGCATATTTGATCCGATTCTGATAATTGAATATTAATCTAAAGAATGTGCATTACGGTGAATTTATAATTATTCTTACTTTATAATATAGACATAAAAGTATTAATATGTTACAGTGACAAATGATATTTTCTGAAACTAATAAACATAAGGTAGATGTTCAACTTATTAAAGTTGGAGTGTGGATTAAAAAAAAATCTATGTTTAAAGGACATTGTGTTATCTGCAAAAACGAACGCCAGACTAATAGAATATCAAATATGTAAGATAGGATCCTCAAAATCTCACGAGTTGACACACAAATGAAGAGGAAGTAAAAATACAAAAAAAGGAATGTAGTTCCAGCTTAAATTCAGCCATTCGTATTTCAGTAGTTCAGTAGCGCATCAAAGCAAAGCAGCTAATGTGAGGGTAAAATCCCGCCCCGACGCCATTTTTCCCGTGCAATAATTATTTTCATACCCCTAGAAAATATCATTTAATCTCAATTCAACCCCTCAACTGTTTTCCTATCCCACTTCCGCCTCTACATTTCCTTTAAATTACACAGAGAGTCTGATATCTATATAAATAAATATCTCTCTCTCTAAAAAGATAAACGCATTCCAGAAAGAGAAGAGGAAGCTGAAATGGTGTCGACGAGGCGAAGTGGATCTCTGCCGTCGAATAATAGTAAGAGATCATCTTCGCCGTCCGATGATAATCACAATAAACCTTCTTCTCCCAAGCGTCAAAAGGCACTCTTACTCTTTTCTCTCTAGAAACGCACAGTGATGCAGCGCTCTTGCTTTGTTCTTTTCTGGATTACTCCAATCTATGCCACGGATTCTGAGTGGTTTTTAAACTCCTTTTGGGTGTAGGGTGAGAGTCACTGCAATAATCCGAAGGTGTCCGAGTCTTCGCCGGTGGAGAACCCAAAGGAAATAAGCTCGGCTGATCCGCCGGAGCTTCCTCCACCACCGGCTTCGGCGCCGGGGACACAGCTCCTGATGCTGCCGCCTCAGTTTCTGTTGCTACACCTGTGGTTCCTGAAGGTTGCTTCTTTGTTATTTTGTGTGGAAAAATTGTTGAAATGTACTCAAAATTAGATGCTATTCTCGAATGTGCATGCCTGAAAATGGTTGGAATTCGGTGAAAATTTTGAAATTTAGGCGCTGCAGCTGCTGTATTGGAGAAGCCGAGGAGTTCGTTCACTTCGTGGAAGCAACACCAAGGTTATGAAACGACTTCGCCATGGTGCAAACTTCTTACGGAATCTCCACAGGTGATCTAGTCTATTTTCTTGGTTCTAGTTTATTGCTTGCAATGTAAAGTTGCGTTCTTATTGTGTAATTATTGGAGATCTTGGTCATTTATAATATAAGTTGATTCTACTTTCAAATTCTTGTAGTTTTGAATTTAGTGCTATGCTAAGTGAATGTTAATGTTATTTATACATTTGCAGAACCCTACTGTTTCTGTCTATACAACCAATTTTTTGGTGGGCTCAAGCAAACAAGCTAATCTTTTGATTCGGGATCAAACTATCAGTGCATTTTTGTGTTCCATACGACTTGACCAGGTATTTTTATATTTGAACTAACAATTTCTATTAATATTTCATTTTTTATACACAATAGGAGTTGGGACAAGTTATGCATACTTGGTTATAGATTTCAGTTTTTAATTATGCTTTTCTGTTATGAGTGCATAATAGGAGTTGGGACAAGTTATGCTGCCTTGATCATAGAATATGAGAGTAGATAATATGCTAGTGAATTCAAGTACATGCAGCCATTTTAATTTTTGTGCTAAGTCTTCAACCTTTTCACCAATAGATGATGAATGAGTTGTAGACACCTGTCATTTAGTGTTTTGCTTGACATACTCTACATCTTGTAAATTTACAATGTAAAATGCTAATTTTTTGTTACTCGACATTTTTCCCTTATTGGGAATGATCAGCGTGACGATAAACCTATTGCGGTGCTTGAAAGTCGCGGAAGCAAAGGATGTGTGCTAGTGAATGGAAAAACAATTAAGAAAAACACAATTTGTGATCTCAATTCGGGGGATGAAGTGGTTTTTGGCTTTCTCGGAAGTCATGCTTATGTATCCTTGTATTTATTTACCGTTGCTATGATCCTTGTTAAATATGTCCAATCTTCCTTGTGGGATATCCTTAATCCCATCTATGTAGATTTTCCAACAGCTACATTATGATAGTGTAATCAAGACCCCTCCTCCAGATGTTCAGACTAATATAGGAAAGTTCATTCCTGTTGAAAGACGAGGAGATGCATCAGCTGTAGCGGTGCTTCAATTTTGGCGTCACTCTCTGCGCCCTGATTTATCACGTTTAAAGCCAACTTTGCAGGCCAGTGGTAAAATTTCCGAGGAGTGATCTACCTTCCTCACCCCTTCTTAATGAGGATGATCTTGATGGCCAAGAAGTTAATTCAGGTACCAGTTTAGGAAGTGAGGGAGCTGATGATGTTGGGGCTGCGAGCAAGAATCTCCTCTTGATGGCAATATAGAATCTGGCATGGAGGCAAGTAACATGGTGTTGGTGGAATAACGGAGCTTAATCTTGATCTTATGGTATTGATTTTCAAATAACTCGGAAGTGGACATTGTACAGGAAGAAAGAGACTGGGTTAGAGATCCTGCACCGGCATCTCAATCAGTAATGTGTTCACGGAGTTCAGCATTTAGAGAGGAATTGCTTGCTGCTATTTTAGATGGGCGAGATGTAGAAGTTTCATTCGATAATTTTCCATACTATTTGAGGTAGATCACTTTCATTGCATAGGATACATATACTAGCAGATTATTGTTTAAACAAATTAAGCATGCATTCTTCTTTTACATCTTTTTTTTGCAGTTGATGTGGCAAACTGATTACTGTCTTATATGAAGCTCACGCCTTTGTCAAGGATTCTTAATACTTGTGTTTTCATGTAACTTGCAGTGAGAGCACAAAGAGTGTGCTTATTGCAGCTTCTTATATACAACTAAAGCACAAGGATCAAGTTAAATTTACATCTGAGCTTCCTACTCTGAATCCAAGAATCTTGCTTTCTGGTCCAGCAGGTTTCTGGTTTGGCCATATCTATCCAAATTCATGTTATTAAATTCTTGGTTGATCTTTGTAGCATCTCTACTCTTACAATGTGGTCACATTTATTTTCCAGGGTCTGATATATATCAGGAGATGTTGGCAAAAGCACTGGCTCATTACTTTGGGGCTAAATTGCTCATATTTGATAGTCATTCATTCTTGAGAGTAAGATTAGAGACATTACTGCATCCATACTTGTTTGTGTATTTGACTGATGTCTTTATATTTGAAATTCATGACAAAAAGCAGTTGAGGAACTATCTTCTTTTACTCAATTATGATCTTGTAAGCCCTAGTGCTGTTAGGTTTGCTGGCTCAAGTACCGATGAACTTGTTTTATTCATCTTATTTTCGTGTATTTATTGCAAATTTTAAAGAAAAACGAAGTAACGTGAGTATCATAGGGAACAGCCTCTTTGTATATCTGAAACTTTCAACCAACCGTCTTTATTGTATAATAAATCAACATCGACTAGACGACTACTTCATTGCAATTTATTTTTGTCGTCATGCCTTAGGGTTCTTCAAAGGATGTTGAGCTTCCTAAAGAGGGAAACAATGCAGAGAAAGTGAGTAATATCAGCAAACAAGTTCCTGTATCCTCAGAGCTTGTTAAGGACATTGGACTTTCACCTGTTGAAGCAGATACCCCGAATTTGCTGAGTACTCCTCCGCTTGGCTTGGAGTCGCAGACAAAAATGGAAACGGACGATATTCCATCTTCAGCAAACACGACGAAGAATGTTTCAATCAAGTTTGGTAAGTATGATAATTTTGGCGAATGTTTAGTCTTCTTAGCCAGAATGCATGTTAACAGTCACACACAGGGCCACAATTATAACAATGTATGAAAATTTAGTTCTAACCCTTACCTGATTATTGAAAATCTTAGGTGATCGAGTTAAGTTTGTTGGCCCAGCTTCTGGTGGTTTATATTCTAGTTCTGCCAGGTATTATTTTGTCATTCATTACAATTTCATTCTTGCAGAATTTAGCTAGATTTTTTTTTTGAAACTCTTTTATGCAGGGTGAACCTCGCTGATGTTTTAAAGTGCATTTATATCAGGCATATTGGCTTGGACCTTGTTGCGATTTTACATTAATATAAAATCCTAGAAAATTGAGATCTCATCATTGTTTGGAAATTTATAGTCCAAGACCTTCAATTTGGCATAACCCTTATCAATAAAGATTGCCCTTCTTAAGACCTTTTCCCAAGTAATTCATGTAAATCCATTATACTTGTGCTTGCTTTTCTAATAGTTAATGCTTGGCTAAGTAATTGACTAGGCATCACTTATTCACTATCTTATGGTTTTTCTTTATTTTTGTACAAAAGTTACCGATTTTGTTACTTATGGCGCTTCACGGTTTTTCCAGTTTCCAATCGATGAGTTTCCGTGTTGCTTCTCATTCAACCAATGTGCACTGCTTCCAGTTTTATCTTATTCAGTTTACTTCAGAAATGTTAGCCTTCGATTTTTCACCTTACCACTTAGAATTGTTAATATTCCATTTTTCACCTCATGACTTCCTCTTAAGTGCAGTTATATTCTGTTTCTGATTCTTTGTATGTGGTAATAATTGATTATACTGATTCAAGTGAGGGTGAAGCATTTGAAGCCAAGGTTTCCTTTTTTTTTGAGCCATTGATATAGGGAGTCGGGTATAAACTATTTAATTACGAAGTTCCAATACTACTAAATTACAAAATGATAGCTGGCATCAGCTTAGGTTTGTAACTTTTTGTTGGATTGCGGACCCTATTTAAGACTTTTTAGGTGATGGTAGAATCATAGCAAGGAGTGAGGTTCATTGGTTCCGTGCATCACCATATTTTAAAGCAAATATTTATTTTGCATTCATCTCGCATTTTCTGTCTTTGAAGATGATGGATTTATTATGTTATGTCTTAGGATGTATGTGAACCAAAGACACTTTGTTTTGTCTCTCTTGTATTTTTGGATTCGACCCATATTATATATATATATATATAGGGTTGGGTTCCCGTAGTATCCGGTCCCCAGATAGTATGTAGTACCCAATCTAAACCACACATTTTGAACACGTGGCCGCACCACAAGCTGACATGTGGCAGCTTCTTTTCTTTCATTTTTTTTTTAAATTTTCGCAAGGGCAAAATGGGAAGAAATCAAATCGACCTTCTTATCCTCCTCCTGGTGGCAACCATCGCTATGAAAGCGCCGAGGCGGCCGCCGAGGCGCCTCAAGGCGGCGGCGGAATCGCCCGGGCGACCGCCCATCTGCAAATCCCGCACGCAAGCCTCACCGACCGCGTCGGTGCGCCTTTGCCAAGCAGAGGCGAGAAGAGGCGGCAAGAAATTGGACTCAATTTTGTTTTGAGTCCAAATTAGAGGAGCCAGACGAAATTAAGACTAAGCCCAACCCTAATTTGAGATTAATCACAAGAATTAAAAAAGAAGAAGAAATTGAAGAAATTTTAAAAAGCAATGAGCGCCTCTACTCTTCAGTAACTGCGCCTGCCTCGTCGCCGTCATTGCCATGACACCGCGCCGCCTGTCGCCACTCGCCGCCGTCGCGGTTGTTACGTATATTATATATGCCTGTGTATGTGTTTGTGTGAGTCGTGTGATTGTGTGTGCGTGTGTTTGTGTGTGTTTGTGTATATCGTGTGAAGTTTGAACCGTGAACACCGAATATTGTTGTATTGTTGTATTTGAAAATAGTAGTAATATTAATAGTCGTGAAGACCGAAAATAGTAGTAATATTAATGGCTCGACTTCAGGTGAAGACTTTACGATGTTCGCATGTGTCATAGTCATCGTGTCGTGTCACTATATATCGTGTGACAACATATATACACAGTGACATGTACTTTTATTAATGAAATTAATTTTTACCGCCAACAACAAGCGTCTCGCAGCTACTCTTTCGATTGCCTCGATTTTTGATGCATAAATTTTATTTTATACTTTATTTATAATTTTTGGATTTTTTGTTCTTTATTGTTGTTTATTGTCGAGGCTTACGCCTCGAACCGCCTCGAGGCTTACCGCCTCGCCTCAAAAAGGTAAAACGCCTCACTCCCGCTTCACGCTTTTTACAACATTGGTGGCAACTGACGGCGCCAGAGACGACAACGGCAACGACAGCGGACGGCGACGACGGCGGAAGCACCGGCGAACGGCAGCAATATAAACAAACAACAACAAACAATAGATTTTGAAAGAAAGAAAAAGAAGAAAAAATTCGAGAACAAAATTGATGGATTTTGAGAAAAAATAGAAGATAAATTTAATAGATGATTGAAGAATCGAGAAATATGATGGCTATGGCGGTGGTTCACGGTGAATTCGCCCGTAATCAGGGAAAGAGACGACGGAAATAACAGAGAAGGATGGATGAGAGATTTGCTGTCGAAAACCATAAAACTGGAACAAAACATGAAACTGCATTGAACAAAAACATGACAATGCATTGAATAAAACATAAAACTGCATGTTGCCACAAAACACAAACATGCATTGAACAAAGCACGTCCATACATTGATCAAAACATGTCAATGCATTGAACAAAACATAAAACTACATGTTTCCACGAAATACAAAAATGCATTTAACAAAGCATGTTCATGTATTGAACAAAGCATGTTCATGCATTGATCAAAACATGTCAATGCATTTAACAAAACGTAAAAATGCATTGTTGGCCAATGAGCGCGGGAGCGAGCACACGTTGGGTGCGCCTGCGCGCTGGGCGCGAGATTCTAACTAAATGCATTATTGTGTTCAATTATATGCATTTTTTGTTCATTTGAATGCATTATTCAGTTCAACCAAATGCATTGTTTATAATAAATCAAGTTACTAATCTACCCTTACTATAGCGAAAATCAGCGAAATTAAGCTTAAAAATCCAAAAATCTCAACCATATGATCTATGAGATGAATGGATGAGATTGAGTACTAAATACTATCTCCGCTCGGGTACTATTTGATCCTCCTCTATATCTATATATATATATATATATGCATAGTGAGTGGATCAAATGAGAACTAAATCTTTTTGATAACTTGAGAACTATACATATGACGTGTAAAGTTGATGCAGAGCGTATAAAGTTGTGCACAATGAAAACATTATAAAATTGTTGCAAAACATAACAATTTTATAACGTTTCGTTGCACAACTTTATATGTTGTGCATCAACTTTATACATCATGTGCATAGTTCTCAAGTTCTAAAAAACATATAGTTCTCACAATAACCATCCCTGCATAATATATAAATTTACTTAGGCACATTTGTTCTGATACAAGACATTATGACTTTTAACATACTTTTAGCTGGATCTTTAGGGGTCCAACTCCTGGAATGCGAGGCAAGGTTCTCTTGCCGTTTGAAGATAATCCCCTGTCGAAAATTGGTGTGAGATTCGACAAGCATATGCAAGATGGAGTTGATTTTGGAGGTCTCTGTGACAAGGGTCAGGATTCTTCTGCAATGGTGATATACACCTTCATTGCTTTCCTCTTTTTGTGTTATGTGAATTAATTGATCTCGTAGCTCATACATTTTGTCTCTTTATTACAGCCAATGAGCTTCGGTTGGATACCTCTGGCGTGGAGGATTTGGACAAATTACTCATAGACGCTATGTTTGAGGTGGGGTTGCATGGTTTCAAAATAATTGAGTTTAAATGATTATTTTGTATGCCTCATGTTAATCTAATACTAATTTCGTATTTGATTTTTTCTGTAGACTGTGTTTGAAGTAAGCAGAGATTCCCCATTTATTTTATTTATGAAAGATGCTGAGAAGTCAATGGCAGGAAATTCAGAATCATATAGTACATATAAGAATAAGCTGGAGAAGCTTCCTAATAATATCGTAATTATAGGCTCACAGACTCAGACAGATAATCGTAAAGAAAAGGTACAGAGTAGTGATAATATATATCCATCGTACTAAGAAACCATATCTGAAGGCATTCACACTTTCCGTAATATCTTATGGTATATCAGAATTTTTTCAGTTATTGGTTGTTTCCTTGTGCAGTCTCATCCTGGTGGTTTGCTTTTCACAAAATTTGGTAGCAACCAGACTGCTTTGCTTGACTTGGCTTTTCCCGTAAGACTGTTGATACAGTTCTGTCAGTTATATTTTGTTGTTTGGTCGTGTGTTGAAAAATATAATGATTTGCAGTGAACAGTCTTGAATATGTATTTTCTGCAAAACATGCTAAGCCTATTATTTGACATATTTTAAGAGTCTTACGAAGTTTTAATTGTTCCATTGTAGCAAATTGATTGTCCATCTTCATATTGAAGTATGGGAGATGCAACATCGAGTGATTAACAGTTTAGCATAGGGAACCCCAAAGAGGTTATTTGACCACCTTATTAAGAATTAATCCTAGAGAAAGATACATATTTAGTATTTTTCTACTATTCCATATCTTGGATACACCTTTAACATAAAGTGGCGTTTTCTCCCTTAAGCTATTGCATATGGATCATTTTGTTTTTATTTTTGGTTCAATAAGTTGTTAGATGATGTCAATTCTCAAACCCGAATCCTTTTATTTGGCCTCGTTATGAAGGTACAACATAATTTCTGTGAGTGTTATGGTTGATGGATTCATTACTTCTATTATATAATAATATTATATGGTGCTGGGCAAATTAGCTAAATTGATAAAGTTTGAAATAATATATTAATGAGTTTTACCAAATCCATACAACTATGATCCTAGTCATGTCATAAATTAATTTGATATGATATTTTTAAAAAGTGTGAACTGCAGCTTCAGCTTATTGTTACTTCTGGGATTGTGTAATCATAATCCTATTAATTTTTTGTTAAAGTAAACCTCAGTAACGTCCAATTAAACTTTACCTCTATACATATTATATTATAAAAAAAAAATCTGAAATTAATCTAATACACTTTTATGAAGGTTTTGTGATCTGTTCTTATCTAATCTGTTGAGTATCTATAACTAAGTTATTGCAATAACAACGAGCCAATGTACACAACTCTTAATTAATTTAACTTATTCTTAACAGATTAAATCAATTAATTAGATTATAAATACAATTACATTGGAGTTGATTAGAAGGGTATTTGCTAAAATGAAAATATATTTGTATCTATTTCTCCTAATTGATTTAGATGATAACATGCAGCTAACTTGTAATTGATTAAAAATGTGTTTCTAGTATTCTAGATTACAAATGCACTCTATATGTTGGTAAGCTAGTAAATTTATCAATTGATTTGTTACCTCTTTTAGTATATAGATTTTTATAAGGTCTAAGGATATCAAGCTAGTTGCATTTGAGAGGGCATACTCATTATACTCTAGCAGTATAAAATATCACTTAGCATTTGTACTTAATTATTGGTTTATCATTTAATTGTTAAAGGGGCTTTTAACTTTTTCTGTGCAAATATGTACTTTTGGGCAAGGCCTACCAAGATCTAGTAGTCTGTGTTGAGACTTCAACTTTTCTTTTTGAGTGTTTCCGATGGACTATTGTGTTTGGGGGGCCGAAGTTCTTCTGGATGATTATTTTATCTCATTTTCGATATTTGGTTTTCATAGAGCACTCAGTTCATAAACCCTGTTGCTGAAGTGTTTTATTGGCTAATTATGATGATATATGGTAACCTCAGGATAGTTTTGGGAGGTTACATGATAGAACGAAGGATGTTACAAGGGCCACTAAGCTTCTGACCAAACTTATTCCTAATAAAGTTACAATTCACATGCCCCAGGTCCGTTCTTGATTTCCTTAACAGCTGCGGATTTGTTTTGTGCCATTCATACTGTGTGAATGATGCTCATGAATACTGCAGGATGAAGAGCTCCTGGTTAGCTGGAAGCAGCAATTGAACAGGATGCTGAAACTCTAAAGCTGAAAGCAAATCTGAATAATTTACGAACTGTGAGGAATTCTTTTAATCACAGTAGAACTATATCCTTGTTTTCCTCTTTTTTTCTTTCTTACCCTTACATGCCCATTTTGCCTAATAGAGTATGGATCGTCCTTGTATGGGCAAATTTGCGTCATTTATTGATATTAATGATGCATATTCATATCTGATGCTGTAAATCAGCTTTCTAGTCAATCAATTCTACCTAATGCTGGAAACTTGCCTCATTGAACTCAATGACGACCTAACATCAGTATTTTCTGAACTAATAATGATGAATTCTTCTTCTAAACATGAATCACATTATAAGATGTGTTGCTGCATTTTCCCCAAAAATTTAGCACCTAATGACAGTCACCAAATTATCTATCGAGCAATGAAAATTCTCAACAATAGACATACAAGTTCACTATGTTTTACGTCAAGCAGTTCCCTATTTTAATAGTAGAATAACACGGAGAGAAAGATATGTTAAAAAATTAGCAGCAATGCAAGACAGAAATGTGGCAGTTATCAATATTGAGAAAACCCATTATTGGGTAGTAAAGAACATAAAATGAAAGGACATAACGGTCAACTGACAAAAGAAAATAATTTACTGGATATGGATTTTCTACAGGTAAAGTATCCCTTAGTTATAGAAAAAACAGGAATTTTGCTTTTTTTCCCTTCATGCTGATAGCAATTTATTCTTCAGCCCAGTTCCTCTCCTCAAAATCAAAATAGTTCAGTAGGCACCCTTTCTATTTTTATCTTTTAGTATCTCTTTGAATCATAATTCAACCCCGAGTTATTTAAATTTGTAACATCAAAGAAATTGGAATAGTTCTCTTCATTGGTATTCTACTACATTAGGATGAAACCGAACCGGGGTGGACTATTTCTTATTGATTTCTGTCTAAAAGGAACAATTGGAATAGAAAGCCCATATTTTTTTTTTGCAAATCAATCTACTTTTATATTATTTCGTACTGTATAATTCTTTTCTTTGAGGGATCATTTTCCTACGAGAGGGAATGAGAAGAATTAGAGAATGGAATGCTGGCTATGCTAGATCGTAGATACATGGAAATTTTATTGATGATGCCTTTCCAATTGTAGCCAATATCAAGTAAACGAAAGAAAATAGGAAATAAATTGAAAACCAATATGCCGAGCAGGGATGAAAAGGTCGCCCTTGAGCTGTCTAGTATTAATATTCACTAAGATTTGGTGCTAGGGCTTAATAAAAAATATGGCCTAATGCTCTTAGTTGATACATGCAGGTCCTCAATCGTAATGGCCTGGAGTGTGATGGGCTTGAGGCTTTGAACATTAAAGACCAAGCACTTACAAATGAGAGTAAGATTATCTTTTACTTGCCCTTTACAATACATTATATTTTTAATAATTTTTTCCAATCGACACCCTATGATTCTATATCAAATGAACAAAAACTTGTCGGCAATAGTTAAAGAGTTTCTGAAATATTTTGAAGGTGCGGAAAAGGTCGTTGGTTGGGCTTTAAGCCACCATCTGATGGCAAATCCTGGAGCTGAAGCAGATTCCTCAGATGCGAGGGTTGTTTTGGCTATAGAGAGGTAATAGCTAGCAAGTGTTCACTGAAAGTGTGATGGATGTCTTAATATTTACAAACATGGAAGTTTAAACTGTTGTGAAACCTTTGTATCAGCATCCAATACGGAATTGGAATTCTACATGCAATCCAGAACGATTCAAAGAGTTCGAAGAAATCCCTGAAGGTCCTCCTACTAAGCTGCTGGATATTAGAAGATAGATTCAGCAAAGCTATCTTTTTTTTTGGTTTGGTTTATCTAAATGCTCGATTACATCTTTGTTGATTACAATGCCGTGTTTTCTGGTTCGCCAGGATGTTGTGACCGAGAATGAGTTTGAGAAGAGACTTCTAGCTGACGTCATCCCACCCAGCGATATTGGTGTGACGTTTGATGATATCGAGCACTGGAAAATGTCAAAGATACGTTGAAAGAGTTGGTCATGCTTCCTTTACAGCGGCCAGAACTTTTTTGCAAGGGTCAACTGACAAAGGTAACATCTCTATTGATTTTGGGTTACAAAAATTAGTAATCAGTTTCTAGTTTGATTTTGATTGTAATTTCATGTCATATTTTTCTCACTAAACTTTTTTTCTTCTTCTTGATTTGTTGTGTTATTTATCATTTTCCCATGTTCCTCTTCATTGCTTCCCACCCCCACCCCAACTTGTGCTCTTCTTTGCCTTCCTTGCCAATTGTTCCACTAGATTTTATATTTCTGAATCGTATGCGAATGACAAAATGATCTATTTCTACTGTATGGATTTGTAACAACAGACTTACGTAAAAGACATCCACATTTGCTCGTTAACTTATGTTTTGTTATAAGCATGTTATCTGCATTCTGTTTGAAACTTCTGCATGTTTTAAAACTGCTGATCTTTGATTTCGTCAGATATAGTCTCTCTCCCCTCTCAGGCTACTTGTTTGATTACCGATAGATACATTAACATGCTTTTATTTGCACTATTATAAGTAACTTCTAAAAATCAAAATTTTGCCCTCATGCAGCCCTGCAAGGGTATACTTTTATTCGGCCCCCCTGGAACAGGAAAGACCATGCTTGCAAAGGCTGTTGCAACTGAAGCTGGTGCAAATTTCATTAACATATCGATGTCCAGCATAACCTCCAAGGTGTTTAGAATGGCTACATTTTTCTAACTGTTATAGGATTTTGCACATAATATATCGTGTCCCATTAGCTTGTTTAATCTCTGCTGCTCTTTTTTTTTGTGCGCTGGCAGTGGTTCGGTGAGGGTGAGAAGTATGTCAAGGCTGTCTTTTCACTGGCTAGCAAAATTGCTCCTAGTGTTATATTTGTTGATGAAGTATGGCACGTCGCTTTATGTTTCATCTTTCTCCTCGCATTCTGTACCAGTTCTCTAATCTAGTTTCTTCGTGGCCTTTTTATCCCCTTCTTCCTCACCAAGGTTGATAGCATGCTGGGAAGAAGAGAAAACCCTGGAGAACACGAGGCAATGCGCAAAATGAAAAATGAATTTATGGTGAACTGGGATGGGCTGCGAACAAAAGATACGGAACGTGTTTTGGTACTTGCTGCCACAAACAGGCCCTTTGACCTTGACGAGGCTGTGATTAGGCGGCTTCCACGCAGGTAAAGCAAGTTCAGCTATCTTCTGAACATCTAGTACTTCGAAAAATATAATTTAATCTATCGTTGATGTTTTGATGCCGTACACTTCCCGTAGATTGATGGTCAACTTGCCAGATGCTGCTAACCGAGGAAAGATACTTAGAGTGATACTAGCGAAAGAGGACTTGTCTCCGGATGTGGATCTCGATTCAGTTGCAAGTATGACCGACGGTTATTCAGGAAGTGATCTTAAGGTTAGACTTTGGTCTTTTGTTGTGAATGTTTATAGGACTGAAAAGCCTATCCATAATATTCCTGTTTTTCCTTTCAGAATTTGTGTGTGACTGCTGCTCATCGTCCAATTAGAGAGATTTTGGAAAAAGAGAAAAGGTATGTTTCTGGATTTGATGCGAACAATTATGATTGACTTAATCCGAGGTAATCTTGGCATATAATTACTTTCATGATAGTATTATTTTATTTACAGAAAAGTAAGGCTTATTTATCCTATTTTGGATACATTCTGTTACCAAATGCAGATTCTTGACATGACAAAAATCGTCTCTATGTTGGATTTATAAACATTCGCATTTCTGAAAATTCTACTGTCTTGACTTATAAAGGGCGTCAATTACAGGATCGAGAAGCTGCTCTAGCTGAAGGTAGACCTCCACCAGCATTGAGTGGGAGCACTGATATACGCTCACTAAATACAGAAGACTTCAAATTTGCTCATGAGCGGGTGAGTGAAAAATAATCGAAGCCATACTACTCAGTTTACCTAATCACGGTGGCTCTGTGAACTAAACCCTTAACATTTAATCATTTGGGTAAAATAGGTTTGTGCAAGTGTCTCATCAGAGTCGATAAACATGACCGAGCTTCTTCAGTGGAACGAACTTTATGGTGAAGGGGGATCCAGAAGGAAGAAATCCCTCAGCTACTTTATGTGAAGGCAGACATTTGTAGAAATGAGTCATCTCTCTCTCTTCTTCGACTGTATGTTCTCTCTCACTGAGCTATGTTGGATGTGGTGTGTGGAAAGCCACACCAATTGTATAATGGATTATCGATTTTGAAGTTATACCTTGTACCTCAATAGTTTTTGTTGAGATGGTGAAAGGTTAGAATAGCCTCCCTTGCAAGTTAAATTAATGGCTGCTCCGCCTTTGTTTTTTTCTCCCCCATCTCGGTCAACGACGATGTTAACCCTCATTAATCTGTAGGGTCTGAGAAGAATCAGTCGACCCTGCGCATATAGTTGTTTCGATTCTTCATTATTGTGTTGTTGCTAACTAATAATAAGAAATTCTAACTGGTTTTGTTTCCTCGTTAATATTATCAACTATTAGCAGTTGAATGATCATCTTTCTCAAAATGGAGGAAGAAGTGTTCGTGTTGGATTATGATACAAGGGTTTTGATTCCAATTTTTGTTTGCACAGTCATTTTTGTGTGAGATTATGTAACATAATTGCGATTTGCAGGGTTCTTGAAACTTTTGAGCATTCTTGTTTTTTCTCGATTGGGGCAAATTTAGTTATCATTATTTGTAGTGTACAAATGGAAACAAGAAGGATGTACGCTACCTACCTGAAAGTGCCAAACCTAACCGTCTAAATTCACATTTAAAAAAAAAAGAATATCTAAAAATTAATGTTTATGCAGGAAGTTGCAGATATTTACTAAAGCATGTCAGAATATCCCTTCTATACAGGAATTTAGGATACTTATTTTCAGTCAATTTTATAAACTAAACTGATTCCTTTGGAAATGAACTATCGTTCAAGTCTTATATCATTAGTATCAATATAATAATAGAAAAATCAAAGCTAATGAATTCCGAATATTCAATCAGTTCGCAGGTAGCTTTATGAATTAAATTATTTTCTTTGGAAGTGAACTATTGCTCAAGTCTTTTATATTCAGAAAGCCAAGTGAATCCAGTCCCATAAAAGAAATGAAGAGAAGATCTAAAGTAAATAGTGTTTGTTGAGTGAGTTATAGAGGTGTTTGGCTAAGCTTATTTTAGAAAGCTTATAAACTCCAACAACTTATAAGTTGTATTAAGAACTTATAAGATATAGTATTTTAAGAGCTTATAAGATGCTAAAGTGTTTGGATATATCAGGATTATTTTTATAGTTTTGTTGTAACTTATAAGATCATTAAAAAATAAGTTGGGTTTTGGAGCTTTTTTTTAATAGAGTTTATAAGCTCTTAGAGCTTATTTTGAAAACTTATAAGCTCTCTAATAACTTAATTTGCCAAACACATTAATTGAGCTTATAAGCTCTTAAACAACTTATAAGCTGTTTTAAAGAGCTTATAAGCTCAGCCAAACACCTCATAGTCATTTGCTAAAGTCTGTAAGGATATCACCTCTGTAAGAGAATATATCGAGGGCTTTATTTGGCTAGGATTTTAACTAGCGGAAGGCTGCAAGGGAAAATTTCTAACGAAATTATAGTTATATTGTGATTAATTTTGATGGCTCTGAAGAAAAAGAAAAGAAAAGAAGAGCTATGAATAAATTATGCGAAATTTACTTATACCGAAAACTTGAGAATAGCCTACCCATGCAATTGTTGAGATATATCCAGAAATGATTATATATTAAAAGTTGGGCTGATTTGATCCGGAGTTGGTCGGGCCAACTTAGGCCGGGTTTCGGATCTCCACTTTTCGGCCCCACCCATTAGAATATCCCACCCAATTTCAGACCATCATACTAAACCAAAATTAACAACTTAATTTAATTAAGAGTTTGAAAAAACAAACGATTATATACTCTCCCGTCCACCATATTCGTTCATTTAATTTCGTTTTGATCCGTCCACAAAAAATATTCACTTTCCTTTCTTGGATGTGGACCTCACATACACCTTTTAACTTTCAACCCCATCTATATCTTTATTTACAAAAATACTAGCATGGCCCACCTTTAATTAACCCTAATCCATTTAACTAAAACACCATCCACCACCCACCTACCAACTACTCGCTCATCCATAGCCATCCATCGATTAGAATCTGAACCATCTCCCAATTCTAAAAAAAACCCCTAGAGCATTATCTTCTTCAATGTCTGAAATCACGCCGCCTTCAAAGGCATAGTCATTTCATTCTCGGATTCTCCTTCGATTCCACATTTGATTCGTTGGATACTGCAATATTAAGTCAACGATTTCCATTTGAAAGTTTGGTTGAGTATTCATGGGAGTAGAGCTCTGGTGTCGTGGTTCCAGAGTCGGTAGATCTACATATATCATCTGAGATTCGTGAAAGATAGGTCGTCGTGGTTCCAGATTCGGTATATCTACATCTATTCTCTGAGAATCGTGAAAGTTCACCCGCTGATAAAGAATTTATTCTTCGATTGCTAGGGATTTTGTGTCCTAGTGTTTTGATGCTTCTCTAACCAGGTTTTCCTCCAAACTTTTAAGTTCGAGTTTTGATTTTTCTTGTTGGCGTAGTTGGCCTTATTATTTGCATTTTTTGGGCGTAGTTGGTCTGCTATATTGAACTGAAACTGCATTTGTTCCTTGGTGGTGTAGTTGGCCTGATTATGTGCTTTTTTTGTTAGCGTAGTTGGCCTGATTATTTGAATAGATGCTACACTTGTTGTCTTTGTGATGTCGGGTATGTTATGAACTGATGTTGTACTTGTTCTGATTTTTTTGTGCTTGTTAATTCCATGTGATGCCTTATCTGTTGAGGGCTGAGTCAATAAATTATTCTCTGTCATATAAATAGCCACCACTAGGAAGTTAAAGGTCATAGATTTAGAGGTTA
This sequence comes from Salvia rosmarinus, assembly GCA_036937905.1. NCBI lineage: Eukaryota > Viridiplantae > Streptophyta > Magnoliopsida > Lamiales > Lamiaceae > Salvia > Salvia rosmarinus. The sequence continues at coordinate 22,465,333 of CM072816.1, read as the reverse complement.
ATATTTGGGCAATGCTAATGATGTATTTTCTAGATTAATGATTATGTGAGTATGTGATTTTTGTGGATGACTGGTTATCAATTGAGGGTTAAGCTAACAAACTAAAGCTCTGCCATATTATAGCTACCACTATGGACTTAAATTCCTAGTTTTGGATGTTTAATATGTGAAAATTGTTGATGATGTATTTTCTGGATTAATGGTTATGTGAGTATGTGATTTTGTGGATTAATAGTTATCTACTGAGGGTTAAGCTAATAATCTGAAGCTTTGCCCTATTATAGCCACCACTATGGACTTAGATTCCTAGTTTTGGAGGTTTAAGCTATATAGTAATGAAATGATTTAAAGGTTGATAATGCAAATTATTTTTCAAATAAAGCTGGGACTTTAGATAACAAAATGATAGTTTACATAACAAAAACCATAAAGTTACATGTGAAACAACAACTAAAACATATTAGTATGTTGCTTATGTTGTAATTGATGCAAAAAAGTCTACTACACTAAATTAATACCCCAAAAGATTCATGATATGTCCAATATCATAGTTTGAACCATAATTATTCCCGGCTATCTTAAATACTCAAAACATTCTCTCGACAAGCACTTCATCCACTTGAATGCATTCTGCAGTGTTCCCAACCTAGACACTCTTGTCTTGTTCATGTGTGAAATTTTGTCATCGTTGCCTCCCTTGACTTTCATTATCTCTGTATAACAACCTTGCAATGTTAGAAAAACATTGTTAAGTGTTGCTACAGACAGTTTTCAAATGATGTAGTCACATTCTTTAAAAGATCATCCACATTCTTTGCCAATTTATCATCTTGCGTTGTTGTATGGTTCTTAAAAAGCTTATATCATTAACATTTGTTCTAAGAGAATTAGGGGGTTGACAAACTAGTGTGATATTGAATCCATCTGAGTTGGCTGCAGCAGTGAAATCTGGATCATTGTGAGAGAGATGGGGTTTGACATTGTCTTGTTGAATGAATATTCTCTTACTTGCGATGCCAGCCATTTAAACTTTATTACTGGTATAACCTGACATTTAACAAAAACTAAATGATGAATCACATGTGTTCTGATAGTTCATAGAGTAAATGACCAACAAGGTAAAGAAATTCATCACCTGATTTATGAGCATGTCTTTAATGACTTATTTTGTAATGGATTGCATGAGTTTGGTCTCTAGAGTATCCTTTGACCTGTTTCTTGAATTTCTCTTTGCTGGAACCATAGTTTTGAATGGAAAGATTCCAAACTTTTCATCAAAAATAGTTTCTCCATTATATACAACATATGGCCTGCCACAACACACATAAAAATAACTTTGGTGATAAACCTATTTGACTTGCATGCTCTGTATGGTTCTAACTTAATTGAGAGTAGGGAGTACCTATCCATAGTTTTGGTCATATAAAACCACTTTTCATCTATGTGGATTGTGTTGTGCATTATCTGAAAATCAATGTTTTCACTGTACGGATGATCATACCTCAATTGACTCAAACTAAACTTGAGCCTAGCAAGTTTATTTGCCTTTGAAAGTACATGTTTGATAGCACTAGTATGTGGCCTTATTAGTTTCGGTTTAATCCAATTCACTAACAAACTTTTGCTTATTTCTAATTTTAAGTCATCTTTCTAATTGATGATCTTTCAAGCACCGAAAGTGACATGATTTTTTCAGCATCTACAACCTTTTATCTTTATGTACTTTACCTTTCTTGTTTGAATAAAACTGCACTCGAGCTCCCCTAGCAAGATATTCTTTTGCTTCTTTTCAAATTTTGCAAATTGTTCTTTTGCTGTATCCAAAAGAAGTTGTTGCCTCACTTTGTGCTCCTCGGTTTACAACACCATCAGTGCAACTTTGAAGAAGAAATTGAACAATGTGATGCTTTTGCTGGACCGTGACATCAAGGATGTTTGAAGCTCCCATTTTGTTGAAGATTTGAAGTCTTTTGATAAAGAAGTTTGTATTTATAGTTTATGGAGATAGAAGTTGTTTTTTTGTTAGCTGTGGTTAAGCTTTTATAAGGACACGTTGGTGAGAATTTGAATTAGCTAGCTTTTGTAAATTTCCGTCCATTTATTTGGATCATGTCATTGGATTAACTGACAGTTTTTTAATTTGACGGCTTCTGCATCACTATTAATATTCAGTTTCATAGTTTAAATATAAGTCATCTATGGAATCTTCAGCTTCTTAGTTTAAGTTTAAGTCATCTATGGACTTCACAAAACCGAGAGAATGATTTAATTTATTTAAAAATGTATTGTTGTGGGTCCAATCAATTAAAAAGATTAACAAGAATTAATCATCTTTAATTATTCATTATAAATTATTAAAATTCATGTCATCAAAAGTAATGAACAATTATAGTGGATAGAGGAAGTATTTTTTTTGTTTAAAAAGTGTGTATTCGACCCAAAATGCAGAGTCATCCTAAATCTCTCGAGAAAGAAAGGGGAAAAGGTAAAACCCTTTGTTTAGGCTTTTGCCTTTTTTTCTCATAAATAAACCAGTTTAAAAAGTGGAAACTTAACTGGCTGGCACGTGCTGACAAGATTTTGTGGGCAGACAATCTTGAATTGTATATGGAAAAAAGTGAAAAGGAAAATAGAAGGAAAATTTGCATAATGATGGGCCTAGAGAGTGCTTTCACGTGCCAATCTGGGCTTTATGTGAAAGGTTAAGACAAGAGGGCCGACACGCTTAGGCCCACCTCCACTCATTAAAGCTAAGGCCCCGAAACGCACACTGCACGTGGATTTGTAATTATTGGCTTCCTACTCTCTCTCTTTCTATATTACAATCAAATCTTCATTTCAATTATTATATCTTAGGAACCATGTGATTTCCAAATAATTACTTACTTTACCAAAGTTGGGTTTCTTTGATCCAAAGTAGGTTTTAGTATTTTCTTTTAGATAAAATATAGTTAGAATGGGATGATTGGTACACCAAGATTGTCTTGTCGTATTAATAGGTTCTTTAGAATATAGAGTTTATAAGATGTTTGGAAGATTATAAGTGTTCTGGAAGGATATTGTTAGAATTTGGAGATAACTGTAATTTAAAATTTTGTATCTTATTGTAAATTAGATCGAACTTTTTAAGTATTTCAATAATGTCTCAATCTTTCGATTCTTAATAAATTCGTCATTTCTAATTTTGTATGACTCTAGATTTGGGATTTCGACACATACTCGACGTCGAAGCTCAAGATTGACCGAGAGCTTTTAAAATCAATTGTCAGGGTTAACCTACCTGTTGACAATCGAAACAACGGATTTTGAAGTCCCCTGTCAATTTTAAGTTTCGACGGCGTTTAGTGAATGCCTAAATCCGAACTTCAAATTCGTACATAAGATTTGAAAAGACGAATTTATTATAAATTGAAAAGTTAAGACATTGTTGAAATCCTTTAAAAAATTATGTCTAATTTCTATAAAGTCCTAAGATTGAGATTTAAATTGCAGTTTTCTTTAGAATTTACACTTCTTCTTTTTTTTCAGAAAAAAAACAAGGAGAACCCATTTTAAATTGGAAAAGGTTTTATTTTGGAAATTCATATGTTTGAAATTTGAGTTGTAACTATAACTTTGTCATCATTATATCTTATAAGCTTAATCATCAAAATACTTCAACAATGTATTTGTAGAATAAGATCTAGCATGTTACAGAGACATAAGAGTTTAATTATAAGCCACTTAAAGTTATAAGTTTAGTAAAACAATGTTTAGATTTGTAGTGTTGAACTCCATATATTAGATAATAGTAATAGGCAAAAACTTACGTGCATCCAAACACGGGCATTAGAGTGGAGGCACCTGATTAGAGTCGGCAAAATGAGCCCGGCCTGAAAAGCCCTTCTGGGGTATCTGGGGTTTGGGCTTTAAAATTAAAGGCCTAAAAAAAATTGGGCCTAAAAAGCCCGCACGAAAAACCCTCCGGCCCATCGGGTTTCGGGCCAAAAAAGCCCGGGGTTTTGGGATAAAAAAGTCTGCCCGATATTCTATTAAATATATATATTTATAATATTATTTAATATACATATCTATAATTTTTTAATAATATTAATTATATTTAATATAATTATTTATTTTTTATAGTAAAAATTTTCTTACTAATTCACATATTGATCAGGAAAATAAATTCTAAAAAAAAATCTCATAAATCATTCAAAAATAATTCATAAGAGAAATGATCTCCAAAAATATATAGGCTGATGATTAATGACCTTATAGTATGTAAAAATAATTTTGAATATTTGATCTTAAATATATACTATATAATTAATTTATTTTTTCTATTATTTTAGGCGTATAAGTGGGATTGACGTTTAATAATATCATTTATCTTTGATTTGTAATTACTAATTTTTCTCCTTAAATTAAAGAATTAAAATTAAATTACATTACAACATAATCGCATGAATACATAAATATGTCAAGATATACAAGAAGCATTATCATAAGAATAAGTAAGCTTAAAATGTTCTCATCACTAATTCTTTATTTAAGTTAAGGAGTTATGAGATTTTAATTAAGTATTTTTTTAAATTTAAAATATTAATTTTGTATATTAAAAAAATTAAAAAATGATCTAAAAAAAGCCCGTTCGAGATTGGTTTGAGCTTCATATTTTTAGGTCGGAAAAATTTGGGACGAATCCGGCCTAACCCGAATAATGTAAAGCGATGGGCCGAGATTGGCCTACCGACTCAACCCGCTACTTTGCCAGCTCTACACCTGATGTACCCCACCAACTCTTTGCGGGGTTCACATTGACCCCCCTTGACTATTTATTCAAATTGATTCTCTCAACTTTTTTTCAGAAAAAGTTCCATGAAGCCGCTCCAATGGACGACATTGGTAATGTCATGTTCAAATTTTAAATAGTCGCTTGTACTCACACTAATACACTAATTTTCCACATACCAACACAAAAAAGAAAAAGAAAAAATCACAGCAATTGAGTTCCCTTTTTCTCGTCGTGATGAATGAGTCGAATGGATCCAATATAACAATGATTGCGACGACACTGCCGGCGACGACGTAGTGGAAGATTTGTTTTGGCCCTTGAATTTGCCTTGCATGAAAATGATATGAAAGGGTTGTTGACTTTATTCATCAACCTCTTCATTTTATCTCTCATTTCATCCATTTATTCAGTCAGCGAAACCTGAAAAATCTCAGAACAGTACGTTTTTGGGAATCTTTGGATTCGGGAAAAGTCGATGAAATTCAACTCAATAGATGTGTTGGTTGATTCAATTAAAGATTTTGAACTCTAATATGCATTTAAAGAAAAGTATTTATGATTTCTCGACCTTTTTCAGCTCAAAGTCTAGTTAATTTTTTGTCATTAACACTATCCAACGAATGAGCTCAATTAAAATCGAGGGGACCGATTGGAACAAATAGTCGATAAAGGAGGGAGCAATATAAGCCGCATGAAAAGTAGGTAGCGTGTGAACGTCACAACAGCAGATGTTAGGAATACTTGGGAATTTAATTAAACAATAGAATCAAATTGTTTATATTTTTGTTTCTTTCTTTTATTTTTTCTTATATAGGCCCTCCCAAAAACTAATTTGTAGAGGATATTCTTTAGAAGGCCATGCACTAACTTTGACATGATGACTGTACCTAATTTTGTCTGAATATGTATGTTCAAATCCTTGAATATTGTACGATACATATTTGATCCCCTTTGTGCAAAACGATGCCAGAGGTACTCATATATAATGACATATTCCCCTTTTAAAGCATCTAACTTATGTGCTTTAATATAGAAATGCGATTATAATGTTCCTCTTGCTAAATTTGATACCCCAATAAGACTAGTCTTGTTTAATTAGGTGTGGAATGACTAACGAGTACGAATTTTTTTTTTTAGTACTCAACTTCAAATAATAAAAGAAACATAAATTAGTTAAGTACGTTTAGTGTAGGTTTAGATAGAATGCTGAGCGTTTATTAGTTATCGGTTAGGAAACAAGCTTAGTTTTATATGCTTCATATTATTGTATATATTTATTATACCTTTTGTTGGTTTCATATTTGGGAATTAATTTTTTATAAATTATTTTATGAAGGACATGAAATCTAATTTCTCAAAGGCAAAAATTTGATGGCAATGAATAGTTTTATCAACAAAATAAAATAAAATATATTATGGGTGATCGATCTTAATTTCGTTAGGTAATGAATGCGAGAAAGAACACGAGGGAGTTAACGTGGTTCGATCTATTGAAATAGATCTCGTCCACGGAGCAAGAGAGTGTATGTGTATTTGAGGGTGTAGAAGCGATTACAAAGAGAGTAGCTAATCAAGTGATCGATCTGTGTGTAGATGATCAAGTGATCGATCTGAGTGTTCATCCCCCCCTTCCCTCTAATCTAGCCTCTATTTATATACCATCAAGTTGAGTTCGACTCTGATTCAAATTGAGTTTGACTCTAATACAAATAGAGTTTGACTCTAATACAAAGTCTTCTCTCATAAGGATTCTTTTAGATATGCATCCGAATCTTCTACGTCTCCAATTGCGATTAGAGTTGTAGTTGGTTGAGCGATCTTCTTGGGCGAACTCACATAGGCCGAGCTTAATGTCGAACTATTTATATTGGGCACGATGCTTGGGCCTAGTAGTTGGGCGTATCCTATCATATCTCCCCAAAAAAGACGTAGAAGTGAGGTCGTGATGGAGGGCAATGTTCGACATTGCCTCGCCGAAATCGTGGTCCGCAGTGGAATGCGCTTGCGATCCGCCGAAGTTGTATGTCGCAGCTTCACCGCTAAGGCGTTCGTCGAAGTCGCATGTCGCTGGCTTTGCCCGCCGAGGCGTTCGCCGAAGTCGATGCGTCGCCGCCGCCCGCCGAGGCGTTCGTCAAGTCGTATGTCGCCGCTCTACTTGGCCGTTGTATGTCGCCGCTTCGCGCCGCCGGTGTTTTGCCGGTTGTATATGTAACCGTGTCGAGGTCGAGGCCGAGGCGAAGGCTCGGGATGCGGCGAAGGAGGAGGAGAGAGCCGGCGGCGAGGAGGGTGGCGCCGAGGTCGGACGGAGGATCGAGATGGAGGTGGCCGTGTATCGGAGGTCGAGGCGCGAAGGCCGAGGCGGAGGTAGTTCGTCCTCGTATTTAAACGAAGGTAATTCATCCTCGAAATAAACGAAGGTAGTTCGTCCTCGTATTAAACGAATGTAATTCATCCTCGAAATAAACGAAGGTAGTTCGTCCTCGTACTAAACGAAGGTAATTCATCCTCGAAATAAACGAAGGTAGTTCGTCTTCGTATTAAACGAAGGTAATTCATCCTCGAAATAAACGAAGGTAGTTCGTCCTCGTATTAAACGAAGGTAATTCATCCTCGAAATAAATGAAGGTTGTTCGTCTTCGTATTAAACGAAGGTATGAGTTCCTTATTTGGCAAGAAGTATCGCTAGGGGTGGCCCCCTCACGCGCGTTTATTTATCATCCTCTTAGAGGGTATTTGTCATCCTCCTTAGAGGGTACTTGTCATCCTCCGTAGAGGGTATTGTTCATCCTCCGTAAAGGGTATTTATCATCCTCCGTAGAGGGTATTGTTCATCCTCCGAATAGGGTATAGTTCGTCCTCCGAAGAGGGTATAGTTCGTCCTCCGAAGAGGGTAGTTGTATCATGGGGAAGAAGTAGTATGCATAAGTGACAAATGAAATATGCAAGAAAAAAATATTTTATTAATAAAATACGACGTACCGGATAAATGACCCTTTTCCGAGGACTTCTTTACTTCGGTATGGTCCTTCCCATGTGGTCTCTAACTTGCCGAGCTTTGCAGCTTTATTGACTTCGTTACTTCAAAATACGAGGTTGTCTACTTGGAATTATCGGGATTTGACATGTTGGTTATAATACCGAGCTACTTGTTGCTTGTACCGAGCTTCTCTAATGTAGGCGAGGTCTCTCTTCTCGATTTCTGCCGGGATTACTGCCTCGGTTTCCTCTATCATCGAGACTTTGAACGTGCCTTTCGGGGGTCGTATCTCTTATCGGGCATTTCTCAAGCCGAGTTCGGCGCGTCCTGCCGCCGTTATTGTTACCGGTAGCAGCCCTGGATGTAATGCTTCTTGTATTCATCGTTGTTCTGATTGTTACCCGAGAAAAAGATCGAAAACATAAAATTTCGTTTCCCACAGACGGCGCCAATGATCGATCTTAATTTCGTAAGGTAATGAATGCGAGAAAGAACACGAGGAGTTAACGTGGTTCGATCTATTGAAATAGATCTCGTCCACGAGCGAGAGAGTGTATGTGTATTTGAGGGTGTAAGCGATTACAAAGAGTAGCTAATCAAGTGATCGATCGTGTGTAGATGATCAGTGATCGATCCGAGTGTTCATCCTCTTTCCCATAATCTAGCCTCTATTTATATACCATCAAGTTGAGTTCGACTCTGATTCAAATTGAGTTTGACTCTAATACAAATAGAGTTTGACTCTAATACAAAATCTTCTCTCATAAGGATTCTTTTAGATATGCATCCGAATCTTCTACGTCTCCAATTGCGATTAGAGTTGTAGTTGGTTGAGGAGTCTTCTTGGTCGAACTCACATAGGCCGAGCTTAATGTCGAACTATTTATATTGGGCATGATGCTTGGGCCTAGTAGTTGGGCGTATCCTATCAATGGGAATCCGAATAAATATTAGTAACACCACGGAGATGGAAGAACCGATACTAATCCCATCTTTGTAGGAGAGCCGACAAAATGGGCTTGACCCGATGGGCGATTTAGGGTTTGGATTAGGTTGAACTTTAAAATTAGTGGTTCGAAAAAATTGGACCTAAAAGTCGGTCCGGAAAAAACCCTGTGCCTACCGAGCTTTGGGCGAAAAAGCTAGGGTTTTCGAGCAAAAAGTTCGTCCGACAAATATATATTTTATTTTCTACTAATTTTTTCTTTAAATCTTTGTCTTTCTTCTTATTTTCTCTTTAATTCGATTTGAAACTCATTGATTTATTTTGGATTATTTGCTATTAAATATCACTTTAAACCCCAAACTATATCCATATTATCAAAATATTATGAACTTTAAAATATCATTTAAACTCCAAACTATTAATATTTTATCAAAATATCTTAAACTTTGAGAAGTATAATTTTAAACCTCAAACTATTAATGTTGCATCAAAATATCCTATATCCATTTTTCAGCTCCCAAAATTGGACGAGAGATATCTTATTCTCATTCTCGATGAGCAATATCATAATGTTGAAAGCAGAAAATGGACGCGGGATATACCCAATGAGCTAAATTAGAAGATATCTCTCGTCCAATTTTGGGAGTTGAAAAATAGATGTATGATATTTTTGATACAAAACTAATAATTTGAGGTTTAAAATGATATTTCTCAAAGTTTATGATATTTTTGATAAAATATTAATAGTTTGGGATTTAAAATGATATTTTTAAAGTTCAAGATATTTTTTATAAGAAAAATATAATTTCAGGTTTAAAGTGATATTTACCCTTTATAGGCTCCGGTGCTTAATTTTTTTTCCATTGTACTAGCATAAAATTTTTAATTTTGAATTTTTTTATTATTGATGTCAAATTACTAGTTTTTAAACATAACAATTTACATAATTATTTAATCCCCCCATTCACTATAACCTTGTATTTAATTTCTTTTTAATCTATCCACCAAAAACTTGCATTTTCCTCTTTTAGATATATTTCACACTTACAATGTTGGACCATTTCTCCATTCACTATAATTTATTAAAATTTATGTCACCAAAAGTAATGCAAGCTTTTGGTGGATTGATAAATATCTTTCTACAATTAAATATATAATTTTATAGGCTAAAAATTGAAAAATTGAGCGGGCTTGGCCTTCCCACCCGGGATGGGTGAGTTTCATATTTAGTGACTCAAATTTTTTCGGCCCGACCTAGTCCGAGAAAATGTAAAAGCTCGATGGCCCGACCGTTAATTTTGTCGACTTTTATGAGAGCGATGAAAATGACCAACAATAAGATTTGAAACTAGTGTGAGAATTATAATTCCATTCTTACATATTATACCGCTTAAATGACCAACTACTATAGCCATTATATTATTACCATTAAGATCTTAATGAATACAAATATTTGTATACCGATCGATGTAAACACATATTTACATTTGCTATAACTTTAGCAAGATATAAAATCATGGTGAAAACAATATTAAAAATATCGGTACTTTCTCTACACCCAAAAGTGAATATGCATTTGATCAATATTCAATACTAATCAAACTCGACTACACCTCATTTTCTCGAAAGAAAAAGCTCCCTTACATCGTGGGCGGATCCAAATTGATGATGGGGTGGGTGAAAAATAAGAATTTCGGCGTATTAAATATCATAAATGCTAAAATATTTATATGTTTTCATAAGTTGTCTTGCGAGATTTCAATACACAAAATTCATCAATAAATATGTTTATATCTATATTTTTAATAAAATTTCTTTCAATATAAACTCTTCCTTAGCGTAAACTTTAGAGAATCCATCAGCCAAACACTGGCAAAACTTGACTGCGATTGAACTTGAACTTTGACTGCTTCGAATGGGCAGATAGCAACATCAGCAAACGCTTGAGCAGATGCAACGATGAGGAAGAATATGACATCTTTGTTTGGTTAATTTTCCCGAATTGTATGAACATTTGAGGATACAGACAAATAGGTATTCTAAAAGCACCAATATACATCGCTCAAAACAGTAGGCACGCAACAATAAGGAGACATAAAATTTTAGTTTGAAAAACCTCTCAAAACGAAAGATAGGAAAAAACCACGGGACTACTAAAGCCGAATCCACTATCATCAATAATGGAGCAGTACACAATCTTCTCTAGATTATACTAGAGGCATACAAAACATCATACACTCAAATATAAGCACATCAAGATGTATGTAATCAAAATCGAACAAAGATCAAGAAAAATATCACCAGAAATTCTCTTCTATTCAGATCAACGAAACCCGACCTTCGAAACTCAAAATCCGATCTCCACCGACCACAACATTGGTCCAGATGTTATGAAGCTGCTGTTCAAAAATCACGGTGATCTAACAGTTCAATCTCCGAAAAACGGAATTTTTCTAAAGCTGCGTGTTGAAAATCCGAGAGGAAAAAAAAAGCCTACGGATTTTTCTGTTTTGGCTGCTCCAATTTCTCCCTTCAAAAATGGTGGCTGACTATTTTCACTCTTATAACCTTCTCATGAGCTTTTCTCATGGGTCAAAAATATAAGAAAACCCAACAATAACAACTTTGTTTTAATTTTTTAATTATTTTAGACTGGACTAATTTTGAATTGAGTTTAATATAATACACAGATAGAAGAAAAAGTTTGGGGCTTGCATTGGGCTGGAGCCCAGTGCAGCCCCTACCTGGATAAGCACGGGCCCAGTGCAAGCCCATACCTGGATCCGCCCGTGCTTATAGTGAAACAAAACCAAGATATTAAGGGTTTACCCGTCTTGTATAATTTATTCGCTCTGTATGGTTTACAAGTTATTGTATAAAAATAAGAGTTTATTTAATATGCTCCGAAAGTAACAGATCTGAATTCCCCATGAATTAAGAAAAAACCACAACTTCCTAATTTGATGAAATGAAATTCTAAAGAATACGCATCTCACGATAAGCTACAAACAATCAAACTCAACCAAAACAAACACTAAGGTGACGGCTGGTACGCGGGAATGAAATTAGATAGGAATGGAATGAACTTTGGAATGGAATGATGATAGGAATGGAATGGAATGAAATATGTGATTCCTATTTGGTATATGCTGAGGAATGAGCGAATAGGAATGAAATAAAACAAATAAAATAATTATGATTTTATAATTTATGTTATTATTATCGTAATAATAATAATAATAATAATAATAATAATAATAATAATTAGTATTAATATTTAGGAATATTATTAATACTAATTAATAATAATAATAATAATATCAATAATAATAATTAATTATTATTAATAATTAATAATAATTATTATTGTTAGTTAGGAATATTATTACTATTATTATTAATTAATTAATATTAATAATAATATTACTCTAATATAATTACTTAGGACTATTATTTTACTATTATTACTTAGGAATATTATTAATATTATTATAACTAGTATTTATTATTATCATTATTATTATTATTATTATTTTATATATTATTTTAATATAATTATTTATTGTATTGATTTTATTTATTATGTTAATATTATTAATTACTAAATTTTTTTCACTATTATTATATTATAATTATTTATTATTAATAACTACTATTTATTTATTATCATAATAAATTAATTAATAATAATATTTTAATATAATCTTTATCAAGATTAATTATTATTTTTATGTCAATATTATTATTAATTTCTAATAGTATTTATTATTATTATTATTATCAATAATATTATTATTTTAATATGTTTATCAATAATATTTTTATTTTAGTATAATTATTTATTGTATTTATTTTTATTTATTATGTTAATATTATAAATAACTATATTTTTATCACTATTATTATATTAAATTATTTATTATTAATAACTACTATTTATTTATTATCATAAATACTATTATTATTTTATTATTATTAATTTTACTAGATAAAAAATAAATAAAAATAATTTTTCAGAATAAATAAATAAATTTGGCTAATCCCATATTCATGGGAATAGCTAATACCATGGGAGAGTGGAGGAATGGCTAATCCCGTGTTTATGGTAACAAGCATTCCTTCGGGAATGGTGATTCCTGACGTAAAAATCTTACCAACCATCGGAATGGGAATGGACGCAGAAATCAACATTCCATTCCTGCATACCAACCGTCCCCTAAGTGGCTACTACTAATAGAAAAATCCATTGGATCATGCAAGTTATTTAAAAAATTATAAAAAAATATTAAAAAAAATCATGGTACTACTCATGATGATCCTAACATACATTGTTGGTCCCCGGTCCTTTTGCATGGGGAAAGAAAGTGGGGCATCTTCTATTGTCAAGTCCTTTTTTGTACAAAAGTTTCTTATATATTACAACCCTCATTTCCCATTTTCTTTCCCTAACCCTAACTGATAGTCTCTCTCTCTCTCTCTCTTCATCATCATCTTCTTCGATGGAGCAAGACCATCACGAAATGAAACTACTCTCCTACACCCCCACTCCACATGCTTCCTCCTCATATCCACACCCTCCGCCGTGGCCGGGCCTATACGGGCCGACCACAGACCAATTTCAAAGCCCGTCGCTGGACCTCCAGCTATCCATCAGCTTCAAGCCCCCGTCGGCCCGGAGCAGTGTGGAGGCGCTGAAGTGGGAGACGGCGGAGCAGATTCGGCTGGCGGCTATGGAGAAGGCGTACGCGGAGCACATGATGGAACTAACGAGGAGGGAGATGGAGGTAGCGCAGTCGGAATTTCTGCGGGCGCGGAGCCTGTGGGAGCGGGCGAGGGAGGAGGTTGAGAGGGCGGAGAAGATGAGAGAGAGGGCGGTAGCCACCTCCACTTCTTGCATCGAGATCACTTGCCTCTCCTGCAGGCACAAGTTTAGGCCTTAATTCAATCTTTATTTCATCCTCTAATTTTTTTTTTGGTGTTTCGTTTATGGATATGTATCTATCTCGATTTCCATGAGTTATTCTTTAGTGTAATACGAGATGTAACAATGAAATTAATGGATAATTGATCTGAGAAACTGATGTATCATTTTGGTGAAATATTATTGGAGGGTTAGTGATGAATTGAAGATGGATTTGGGGTTTCAAATTAAGATGGCCCTTTTCTATGCAATGATTAAGATGGATTTTTTTTATAATCATAATTTAGTGCCATGATTCAATGTGGGTGTTATATGTTTCACAGGTAATGTAACAGCACCTGTCTTTCTTGAAATTCTTAAAAGGTAAGGGCTTTTCTTTTCTTTTCTTTTTTTCTTCCTATTTTGTTTTATTTTATGTACACCCTGCTTCTGAAAATTAAGATTCGGGTTGAAATTCCAATTTTTTGTAAATGTAATATGTATGTAGGCAGTGATTAATCTTGTCCAAGAACCTGCAAATAATTGGATGTGCCTTTCTTAACTGTACATTTTCAACACTTCTACTACTGTTAAGCTGCATTTACATTCTACAGGTACCCGAATTTTGCATAATCTATTTCCATTTTCGATATGAAATTCCAATTTTATATAAACTATGTAGATTGAGAAGAGTGCGCGGATACTGATCAGTAAAGAATTCCTCATTGCAACTTCATTGAAAGAACGTTGCATCACTATGATCGATTTAATGGTGGAAATTCAAAAGTAATTGTGTGGTTGTAGGGCCTCATCCGATAAGAAGAAGAAGTCGACTGCACTGAGTTTGACTATGATACTAAATCAATAAAATAAAAAGATAAAAACTCTTGCACGCGTCCGCATAGTGTGCACACTGTGTAATTCTAAAACCAGTGATGGTTATTATTGAAAAACCAGTACTGGTTAATAAAACCAACGCTGATTTTTTGATATACAAACCATGCACATGTGTATATAAAAGACCAGCTCAAACAAAAATTATCTTAGTCAAGAATAATCATTTCAAAGCCTAAATGTAACACCCTAAATTCATAATTTAAAAATACTATATTTTCTTAAATGAAATAGCTAAAGCGGAAGCATGTCTTTTTTTTTAAATATATAAAATCTCTTGAATAATATTATCAAATAATGAATCTAACAAACTCAAGTCTAAACTTTGCAAAAGAACTGACGCCAACCAACGACCCAAAGTAAACTACGCAAGACTTAGTAGCATGAGATAAGTTGGAGTTCTAGTAACTCAAATCCAACAACGATAATAAAGGAAAAGAGTTTAAACAAAAATAACACAAGTCTTGGAATGAATTAAAAGCGACAAAACACCACTAGCACACCCACACCGCCATCACGCCCATGATCAACGACCGAAAATATTTTAGATAAAAGGGGTGAGCACAAAAGCGTACTCGGTGGTGGGGAACAAGAAATATCATTATTTTATTTGTCAAAATGTGTATATATCGCAAGAAAGTAATAGTCAATCATATTCAACCTCACCGGTTTAAAATTTCTTCACACACAAGCAATGATCGCACACGAGCTATGATTCGCCACACGAGCAATGATCGCCACACAGCTATGATACGCCACAGCTATGCCACACGGCTATGATTCGCCACACGGCTATGATTCGCCACACGTGCTATGATTCGCACACGTGCTATGATTCGCCACGTGCTATGCCACACAGCTATGATTCGCCACACAGCAATGATCGCCACACGAGCTATGATTCGCCACGTGCTATGTCACATGTGCAATGATCGCCACACGGCTATGATTCGCCACACGTGCAATGATCGCCACACGCAGCTATGATTCGCCACACGTGCCACGCCCACGTGCTATGCCACATGTGCAATGACACGCCACACGCTATGATTCGCCACACGTGCTATGCCACATTGTGCAATGATACGCCACACGCTATGATATACCACACAAGCTTTCACCATGGATGTAACAAAACACAACAATGATTATCACCATAAACTTACAGATAAAGTAAATTCCATAATAAATATGTTTATTCCAAATAACATATTTGCAAGTTAAAGATGATTTCACCCACCTTATTTTGTCGAGCACAATAAATCAATATCAATCAATTTTGGGATGAGAGTACTAGTTGCGCCGCACCTAGTCAAATAAATATATTAACTTATAAGGACTTGTACAAACCTTAAATGCAAAACTCTAACCAACACATACTATTTCATAATACTTAGGGTCATTCTAAGAATTCGTCAAATTATTTCAAGTTACACTTTCATAAGTTAAAAAATTGAATTCACTGATTAATTTTTTTTTATATAGTAAAACTAATGAAAGAACATATGATTCTTTGTACAGCAGCAAAAGAAACAAAAACAAAATAGGTATACGTATTATAGCTTAGCTTTTAAATAAATAAATAAAAATTCTTAGCTAACTAATTAAAAGGAAAACTCATTCTTTTTTTTTTGGTAATTTAATACAGAAATTTTAAAGGCTGCGTCACGGTGGACTCGAACCCAAGACCTTTGGCCTCGGGCATTAACCACTCTACCACTAGGCCAACACACACACAGGAAAACTCATTCTTGTAGTGTCGGTAGTCCATCGGTATAATTAAGTAAATAGAAAACAAACAACTCTAAATTATGTTTACTTATCTATGTAGGAAACTTATTCCATATCATAGTCTTATATAAAAAAAATAACCAACCTTGATTAATTAGTACAGCAGCCCGACTTTCTTTATTAACAAAACCCCAACCATAACAATAAAAAAAAAACTTGTAGTATTTAACGTCAACTCAAAATTCTAAATCGAAACTTGAAATAATAGATAATTAGTTATTTAAAGCTTAAGAGATCACATATGTACATCTTCTCTCTCGGCTTATCCTCTCAAAGCCTCAACTTTATTGATGTTCTATCTATCTCTATCTTAATATTATCTGTACTACCATTGTTAGTCCAATCTTATCTTGGTTCACAAATATCAATGAAATCCACAGTCTCTAATTATTGATATAAGCCCCTGTTTCAATTATAATCCTTAACAGCCAATATATAGATTTTTGGATTTAAAACAAAACAACACAAAAGTAACATAAGCATCTACATATACGAGTTATATAAGCAATCTACACATGACTCATGTTCTAAGAAAAATTAAACATTTGAATTGCACTAAAATTTCAATTAACGATACTAAATAAAACTTACAGTGTTGACTTTAACAATCCAAAATGCAACAATGTTTGAGAAGATGCGAGAAGAGAAAAAATTTGGAATATTCAATTGCGGTGGAAACGTATGCGTACAAAATTTATACAATATATATATATACGTGAATATAAGTATAAACCTAAATATATCCTAATCCTATTAGAACTCTAGATAATTAAATCTTAATCCTATATAAATATAAAATAAAACTTGGGCTCAACAAAATAATGTTTTACAAAGCCCAATTTAAGGATAAATAATATATTTTGACAATTATATAAACCCAAAACTTAATAATATAATTTGATAATTGTATAAGCCCAAAACTTATTTTATTACTTAGCCCATATCTATAAAATAAAATTTGAAGGCCCTAAAATAAATTTCGAAGTTCGTTTTCTAGCTAGGGGCGCAACTACGGACTCACTCAAGTCCAACACAAATTCGAGCACGTCGAATACTCACAAATCCAACACAAAAGCTTTAAATTTAAAGCAAATTAATGCAAGCAAAAAGTGGGGCGTTACAACCCTACCCACTTAATAAAAATTTCGTCCTCGAAATTTGTCTTACCAGGTGCTATTAGGGACGGGTACTTAGCTAGAATTTCATCCTCACTCTCCCAAGTCGCTTCCTCGGGTC
Organism: Salvia rosmarinus; assembly: GCA_036937905.1. NCBI lineage: Eukaryota > Viridiplantae > Streptophyta > Magnoliopsida > Lamiales > Lamiaceae > Salvia > Salvia rosmarinus. The sequence continues at coordinate 22,447,812 of CM072816.1, read as the reverse complement.
CATGGTGACTCCACTGTATTTTAATTAAAGCCACACGCCGATTCTTTAACTCGTGGATTTTTCGATCTAGAATCGCGATGGGTTCTTCCTCGTAGGTTAAATCCCTATTAAGCGATATACCACCATAAGACACCACATGACTCGGGTCATGCATATACTTCCTCAACATCGAAACATGAAAAACATTATGCACGGATGACAGCTCAGGCGATAACGCCAAACGATAGGCAACATCTCCAATCTTTTCCAAAATCTCAAACGGTCCAATGAAGCGAGGTCTTAACTTTCCTTTCTTACCAAATCTCAAAACTCCCTTCATTGGCGCTACCTTCAAAAACATTTTATCACCAACTTCAAAATGCAAATCCTTTCTTCTTTTATTAGCATAAGACTTTTGTCTATCTTGAGCAACTTTGATCCTATCTCGAATTTTCTTAACAACATCAACAGTTCTTTCTACCATCTCGGGTCCCAAAATTTTTCTTTCACCAACTTCATCCCAAAAGACAGGTGATCTACATTTTCTCCCATAGAGTGCCTCATAAGGAGCCATACCAATACTGGAGTGGTAACTATTGTTATAAGCAAATTCTATCAACGGCAAGTGTGTCTCCCAACTTCCTCCAATATCCAAGACACAAGTTCTTAACATATCCTCCAAAGTTTGAATCGTTCTTTCTGACTGGCCGTCTGTCTGAGGATGATAAGCTGTCGAAAACTTTAACTTTGTACCCAAAGCAAGGTGTAGACTGCCCCAAAATCTTGACGTAAAACGTGGGTCTCGATCAGATATGATGGATGTCGGTACCCATGAAGTCAAACTATCTCTCGAACATATAAGCGTGCAAACTTGTCCATCGAAAGCGTCGTGTGCCTTTGATGCGAAATGCACCGACTTAGTCAAGCGGTCAACAATCACCCAAATTGCGTCATTACCTCTCAATGTTCTAGGAAGTCGAACTACGAAATCCATAGTGATGTGTTCCCACTTCCACTCTGGTATCTCTAAGGGGTTTAACAACCACGATGGTCTTTGATGTTCGACCTTCACCGTTGACAAGTCGACATCGCCCACATACTTTGCAATTGACCTCTTCATGCAATACCACCAAAAACTCTTCTTTAAATCTTGGTACATCTTGGTGCTACTAGGGTGTGCTGTGTACACAGTTCGATGTGCCTCATCCATTATCTCTTTTCTCAACTCCTCATCCACTGGCACACAAATCCTCTTATTATAGGAAAGTGTCCCATCATACAAAACTGAAAATCCTCTTGGATCATCAGACACCTCCTTAGCTAGCATCCTTTGTAGGAACTCATCATCCTTTTGAGCTTCTCGAATTCTATCTCGCAACGTCGGACGTACTACCAAAGCTGAGATAATAGCATCCGCTTCTTTAGGTGTGGTCACTACTTCAAGACTCAATCTTTCAAAATCTTTCACCAACTCCTCTTGTTGAGTTAACCTTCTTACAGGATTTACATCCATCCTTCTGCTAAGTGCATCTGCCACAACATTTACCTTTCCAGGTTGATACAAAATCTTACAATCATAGTCCTTGACCAACTCCAACCACCTTCGTTGTCTCATGTTTAGCTCTTTTTGCGTGAAAAAGTATTTCAAACTCTTGTGGTCAGTATAGATCTCACACTTACCCCCATAAAGGTAATGTCTCCAAATCTTCAAAGCATGAACTACTGCTGCCAATTCCAAATCGTGTGTAGGATAATTTAGTTCATGTGGCTTCAACTGTCGAGATGCATAAGCCACCACTTTTCCTTCTTGCATTAGCACACATCCCAAACCCTATTTCGACGCGTCACTATAGATTATGTATCCTTAGAACTATCGGGGATAGTCAAGTGGAGCGATTACCAACTTCTCTTTAATATTTGAAAGCTTCTTCGCACTTCTCCGTCCACTCAAATGGTATTCCTTTCCGTGTCAACTGAGTGAGTGGTCCTGCAATCCTTGAAAAACCTTCGATAAATTTTCTATAATATCCTGCAAGTCCAAGAAAACTTCGTATCTCCGCGGCGCTTATCGGCACTTTCCAATTACTTACAGCCTCAACCTTTGCCGGATCCACTTCAATTCCTTCTGAGGTCACCACATGTCCAAGAAATCCAATCCGATTCAGCCAAAACTCACACTTTGTAAACTTGGCATACAATTTTTCTTTCCTTAGTGTCTCCAGGATGCGCGAGATGTGACTCGTGCTCTTCTTGATTTTTAGAGTATATCAAGATGTCGTGATGAAGGCGATCACGAACTTATCCAAGTATGGATGAAACACCTATTCATCGGATCCATAAAAGCTGCAGGGCATTGGACAATCCAAAGGCATTACTACAAACTCGTAGTGACCATATCTTGTTCTAAATGCCGTCTTTGGAATATCATCTTCCTTCACCTTCAATTGATGGTATCCGGATCGTAGATCTATCTTTGAGAAAACTCTCGCACCTTGTAGTTGATCAAGAGGGCTTCAATTCTCGGTAGAGGTACTTGTTCTTTATTGTAAGTTGATTCGGTCTCGATAATCAATACACATCCTCATGCTACCATCTTTCTTCTTTACGAACAAAGCGGTGCTCCCATGGTGAAACACTCGGTCGGATATAACCTTTATCCAACAATTCTTGTAATCGCGCCTTCAACTCTTCTAACTCCTTTGGTGCCATTCGGTATGGAGCCTTAGAAATTGGTCTTTGCTCGGGCACAAGGTCAATGGTAAACTCCACTTGTCGACTCGGTGGTAAACTTGGTATTTCTTCAGGAAACACATCGACAAAATCTCGAACCACTTCCACATCCTCTATTGTTGTCTCTTTCTCTGTTGACCCCAATACATTTACCGAGAACCCTTCGCACTTTTCTTTTCTTAACATTTTCAATGTTTTCATTGCAGATATTATCTTCAGTGGTTTTTCGATCCTTGCTCCGTAGAATGTAAACTCATCCTCTTCCTCTTCAAAATCCTCATCTTCCTCTTTTATTCCCTCATTCTCTTGAGGTACTTTCACATTCTACTATGAGAGTAGTGACACGGGACCTTCGTCATCTTCTATAATTGTTATGCCATGAAAAGATCGTTACATCTGCGAATTAAGGTGATCATGAAATCCTTAAAATTGATTTGACGCTGACCATTCTCCAAGATTGTCTTTCGATCTGTAAAGGCCTTTCCATCGATAGCTTTAACTTCATTGAGTGCTAGATAAATGACACTAGAAGCAGCTTCATATTCAGGTATTGGTGGTCCGTGCATAACAATCTGCCGCCACAACTATCTCTAAGCTACAAAGTTCTCACGATGCTAGAGTGAGATTTCAAGTGCGTTGCGTAATCGGACTACGACAAGAGCATGCTCATAAACTAGAGGTATATTATTGTTATTCTCCATCTGACCTACACAAGGGAGGCTTAATAATCAAGCAACTAAGTTCCTTCTAATTCCGATGATAAATAAGTAAAAATTTCAATCAACTCATGCTCAAGTTCAACAATAATTTCACAAAAAGATGCATAACTCTCATATAATGCCACATACAAAACACCATCACATCTCATAATATTTGAGAGAGAATCTCCACTAATAAGTGCTCACCAAGATATTTTATCATATCAAAACAACGTAAATTACCTCGATCAGGAGCGCGTGCCGGGAATAGGTGGTGCCCTTTGTCATAACAACATCATATAACAAATTTTCAAAAATTTTAAAGTCTACAGAAACGTAGACCCGCCTCGATACCACTAAATGTAACACCTAAATTCATAATTTAAAAATACTATATTTTCTTAAATGAAATAGCTAAAGCGGAAGCATGTCTTTTTTTAAATATATAAAATCTCTTGAATAATATTATCAAATAATGAATCTAACAAACTCAAGTCTAAACTTTGCAAAAGAACTGACGCCAACCAACGACCCAAAGTAAACTACGCAAGACTTAGTAGCATGAGATAAGTTGGAGTTCTAGTAACTCAAATCCAACAACGATAATAAAGGAAAAGAGTTTAAACAAAAATAACACAAGTCTTGGAATGAATTAAGCGACAAAACACCACTAGCAACCCACACCGCCACGCCCGCTCCATGATCACCGACACGAAAATATTTTAGATAAAGGGGTGAGCACAAAAGCGTACTCGGTGGTGGGAACAAGAAATATCATTATTTTATTTGTCAAAATGTGTATATATCGCAAGAAAGTAATAGTCAATCATATTCAACCTCACCGACTTAAAATTTCTTGCCACACAAGCAATGATACGCCACACGCTATGATTCGCCACACGAGCAATGATCGCCACCACAGTATAATCGCCACACGGTATGCCACACGAGCTATGATTCGCCACACAGCTATGATTCGCCACACGGCTATGATTCGCCACACGAGCTATGCCACACGAGCTATGATTCGCCACACGAGCAATGATCGCCACATTGTGCTATGATTCGCCACACGGCTATGTCACACGTGCAATGATCGCCACACGCTATGATTCGCCACACGGGCAATGATACGCCACACAGGCTATGATTCGCCACACAGCTACGCCACACGGGCTATGCCACACTGCAATGATCGCCACACGGTATGATTAGCCACACGGGCTATGCCACATGTGATGATCGCCACACGGTATGATATACCACACAAGCTTTCACCATGGATGTAACAAACACAACAATGATTATCACCATAAACTTACGGATAAAGTAAATTCCATAATAAATATGTTTATTCCAAATAACATATTTGCAAGTTAAAGATGATTTCACCCACCTTATTTTGTCGAGCACAATAAATCAATATCAATCAATTTTGGGATGAGAGTACTAGTTGCGCGCACCTAGTCGAATAAATATATTAACTTATAAGGACTTGTACAAACCTTAAATGCAAAACTCTAACCAACACATACTATTTCATAATACTTAGGGTCATTCTAAGAATTAGTCAAATTATTTCAAGTTACACTTTCATAAGTTAAAAATTGAATTCATCGATTAATTTTTTTATATAGTAAAACTAATGAAAGAACATATGATTCTTTGTACAATGACAAAAGAAACAAAAACAAAATAGGTATACGTATTATAGCTTAGCTTTTAAATAAATAAATAAAATTCTTAGCTAACTAATTAAAGGAAAACTCATTCTTTTTTTGGTAATTTAATACTGAAATTTTAAAGGCTGCGTCACAGTGGACTCGAACCCAAGACCTTTGGCCTCGGGCATTAACCACTCTACCACTAGGCCAACACACACACAGGAAAACTCATTCTTGTAGTGTCGGTAGTCCATCGGTATAATTAAGTAAATAGAAAACAAACAACTCTAAATTATGTTTACTTATCTATGTAGGAAACTTATTCCATATCATAGTCTTATATAAAAAAAAATAACCAACCTTGATTAATTAGTACAGCAGCCCGACTTTCTTTATTAACAAAACCCCAACCATAACAATAAAAAAAAAAACTTGTAGTATTTAACGTCAACTCAAAATTCTAAATCGAAACTTGAAATAATAGATAATTAGTTATTTAAAGCTTAAGAGATCACATATGTACATCTTCTCTCTCGGCTTATCCTCTCAAAGCCTCAACTTTATTGATGTTCTATCTATCTCTATCTTAATATTATCTGTACTACCATTGTTAGTCAATCTTATCTTGGTTCACAAATATCAATGAAATCCACAGTCTCTAATTATTGATATAAGCCCTGTTTCAATTATAATCCTTAACAGCCAATATATAGATTTTGGATTTAAAACAAAACAACACAAAAGTAACATAAGCATCTACATATACGAGTTATATAAGCAATCTACACATGACTCATGTTCTAAGAAAAATTAAACATTTGAATTGCACTAAAATTTCAATTAACGATACTAAATAAAACTTACAGTGTTGACTTTAACAATCCAAAATGCAACAATGTTTGAGAAGATGCGAGAAGAGAAAAATTTGGAATATTCAATTGCGGTGGAAGCGTGTCGTACAAAATTTATACAATATATATATATCGTGAATATAAGTATAACCCTAAATATATCCTAATCCTATTAGAACTCTAGATAATTAAATCTTAATCCTATATAAATATAAAATAAAACTTGGGCTCAACAAAATAATGTTTTACAAAGCCCAATTTAAGGATAAATAATATATTTTGACAATTATATAAACCCAAAACTTAATAATATAATTTGATAATTGTATAAGCCCAAAACTTATTTTATTACTTAGCCCATATCTATAAAATAAAATTTGAAGGCCCTAAAATAAATTTCGAAGTTCGTTTTCTAGCTGGGGCGCAACTACGGACTCCCTCAAGTCCAACACAAATTCGAGCACGTCGAATACTCACAAATCCAACACAAAAGCTTTAAATTTAAAGCAAATTAATGCAAGCAAAAAGTGGGGCGTTACACAAATAACACTAGATGCTCACGAACTGCTCATGACAAGAATATAGGATATCATTACTCAAATTAACATTCACGTCTAAGTATATATTCACCGCCATATCTAATATAGATGTGCAAATACAATGTCATATTGTGAAACATGCCGAATTTCTCTGAGGTCCATTGACCACTAACATGGGATCATGTACTAAAAGAAAGTGTAAATGAAATGACTGATTTTAGTTTGTTGAAATTGGAGGTTCATCTGTTTTTTTAATATAGCTTCGAGAATGATAATTGAATTTCATTAGATAATTATATAACTTGAGCCTGTGGATCGCTTGAATGATCTTGTGTTTAAGCAATTGGTTTGTATAATAATCAATTCACCTCATCTGTCACCCTAAGCATCAAATGTAAACCGATTTGATTTACTTTTTAGATATTGATCTTATGTAAGTTATGTAGAATCAATGAAATGGTCAAGGTTCCAAAGGAATTATTGAAAAATTGGATTATTCTTAACATGTAAACTAAGAATTAGTGAAATCATTTGAGTTCATTTGTGAAAGTATCTGAACTTCGCCGTGAAAGTATTTGAATTCAAAAACTAAAATCCGTCCCTCACAAGATTCGAGCTCGGGTTTTGAATCTATCAAGTAAGGTGATAAATTCACCGTATATTTTCACGAATCAAAGAATGAAAATGTTTCTTATTTTATACTTTAAAATAGGTTTATATTTGATCCACTTTCTATATATATATATATATATATATATATATATATATAAGGAGTGGTTATTATAAAACATTCCTTAACGTATAAATTACGAACTCATGAAATAAATGCGAATTAGATAGTAAAAATATTTGAGTTCGATGTGAAATGTATGAATTCAATCTCATGGGATTCGAACCCATGCGTTTGAATTTATCAAGCAAGGAGTGAATCCACCGTAGATCTTCATGAATCAAGGGTCGAAAATAGTTCTTATTTTATACTTTAAGATTGATTTGTATTTTATCCAATTCTATATATATATATATATATATATATATATATATATATATATATGTGAGAGTGTTGGCGTGAGAATCATTTTTATCGTGAGAATGTGAGAACAAAAATTGAAGAATTATTTGTAAAGTTGATGAATCCCTTTGAAAAGTTCTTGAATCAAAAAAAAACATCGAATTTTCACCCCTCATGGGATTCGAACTTGGGTTAAAAATTCTGAACTTTTGGATCCAATAACTTTCTCAACGGATGCATTAACTTTTATAGTGAATTCATTTTGTTCAGAACCAATTTTCATGGTTCTTAGTTCTCACGTTAAAAATGTTTTTATTTAACCCTATATATATTTAGGAGGATTAACATAAAAATCATTTTATCGCGAGAACGTGAGAATTAAAAAGTGGTGAATTATTTGTGAAAGTTGATGAATCGTGGGAATGAAAAAATAAAATTTTGCCCTCATATGATTCGAACCAGGCAAAAAATCCTGAATTTTTAGATTCATCAACTTTTCCATCAGATTCATCAACTTTCATAATGAATTTCATTTAATTCATTGCAAATTCTTGTGTTTCTTAGTTTTTAGGATTAAAATGGTTCTTATTTAAACTTAATTCTATATATATGTGTGTGTGTGTGTGAACAATTTTTATCCTAAAAATTAAGAATCAATTGAATTCACTATGAAAGTTGATGAATCATTTGAGAAAGTTATTGAATCCAAAAAATTCAGAATTTTTCATCTGAGTTCTAATTCTATGAGGGGTGAAAATTATATTGGATTCAATAACTTTTCCAACGGATTTATCAATTTTCACAAAAAATTCATCATTTTTTGGTTCTCACGTTCTCATGATAAATATAGTTTTTACATTAACTCTCTCTCATATATATATATATATATGGTTCTGGTAAGAATGTTTATAAGTGTAAGAAATAATAATATATTACATCCACACATCTAGTCCATATCAACGATCCAAATTAAAGAGAATTTAGTTAATAATTTTAAATTTTATTAAATAATTCGAATAAGGATAAATTTGGTATAAAAAATTACTTTATCTGTCACTTAGGATGTAAATCTAAATCACTTACCGAAAAAGTAGGTAGAGGTGAGGAAAACCGGACCAAACCCAAAAATCGAACCGAGTCGAACCCAAATTAGATGTTTGATTCGGTTTATGCGAAAAAGCGGTAAAGTTCGATTTAAAATTTAAAACCGAAATTTATTTGGTTTGGTTTCGGGTTGAGAAAAAAATCGATTTTCAAACCATCCGAATATTTTATATTATATATATTATATTTATAATATTTATATAATTAATTATTTAAAATTGGTTATATCCAAACAAAATCGGTGAACTACAGAATATTTTGGTTCGATTTTGGTTCGATTTGGACTTACAATACAATGCGGTTAAGTTTACCTTGTAAAATAATTTTTTAGTTTTTGGGTTCGATTCGGTTTTGGACGAACCACCGAATCTCATCCTAAAACTAGGGATATTATAATCTGCTAAATATAATGTTGCACAAACTAACAGTTCTATATCACATATTTAATAAATATGTGGCACGCATACACATCACGCAACACAATGTGTTGTTGCACTACACACTTTTCGTAGCACATATATAATACAAACAATGCACATTTTAATAAATATATGACATGCACTACATATAATGCGGTATAATTTATTATTATACGAAAAATGCTACGAATGTATTCTACTCGTGCAACAAAAAGATATAATGATCTAAAATAAGAAGTTACAAGATAGATTACAACAAATCTCTAAAATTAAGGAAATAACTGTTTTTAACATAGAACAAAATTATTAATATAACCTTTAAATAAATCATTCGAAATTAAAGTATAGCATATATAGTAATGTCTTGTAGCATAATGTAAATTAATATTGTCCATTGATTTACTACATGGTTTAGATTTATTCTTATTTCTTACAAATGTTATCATTCCTATGTTGATCCTATATTTATATATATATATATATATATATATATATATATATATATATATATATGGTGTGATTATTGTAAAAATCATCTTTAACATATAAACTACGAACTCACGAAATCGTCCGAATTAAATCGTGTAAGTGTACGAATTCGAGAAAAAAAAATTAAGTCCTTCATGTGATTCGAACCCGAAGGTTGAATCCAACAAGTAAGGTGATGAATTAACCGTAGATTTTCACAATTCAAGTGCTAAAAATAGTTTCTATTTTATACTTTAAGATTGGTTATATTTGATCATTCCTCTATATATAAGTGAAAATTCATATATATAGTATAGAGTTAAGGAATGTCAATTATAGTAGCAACATAAAAATATCAATTATAGCAGAAACTTATTGGCTTTATTGGACTATTATCACCAAATAGTACCAATAGGTTCAACTATTGGTTGTACCTATTGGTAGTATTTGGTGATAATAATCCAATATATTGATAAGTTGGTATAATTGATATTTTATGTTAGTATTATAATTGACGTTCTTAACTGGATAATTATCTAACCGCCGACTCTATATGTAATGTGTAATAAAATCATAGTCTAACACGGAACATAATAGCAGGCCCCGTACAGATACATGCTTACTCAAAATGAATTTCATTTGAGTAAATGTTTAATTCTTTAATTTAAAGGATATAATATAAGTGATATGACGTAGTAGTTTGAAATTAATTATAGAAATAACTGAATATAATATTACTGATAACAACATGGGATGATGGTCATGGTCACTGTCAATTTTTTTAAGAAGTTTGTAGATATTATTAGAAAAGGCAAATGAAGCAGAACAAAAGGTAAACACCAAATTCAATTAACAAAAAGGCCGTATATCTGTACAGAAATGCTATGCATTCAGCTTTTCTAACTTTTATTTCACCCAAAAGCCAAACACCCACTATTCACGTCTGTGATCCTATACTGAATAAAGAAGACGACGTCTCTGGATGAGATTATAAATTTTACTAAAACCATCAACTATATTTGTCTGCCTTTCTTTCCATCTATATATCCATCCCCCCACACTGCCACACACACTCACATATATATCTGTTTGCCTTTCTTTCCTATCTAGTTTCAAACATATATTACTGCATAAATTATATTAATGCTTCTACATATTGGACAGAAGCTGAAGTTGATTGTTACATTTTGTGTCTATTAGCAAATATAAAGATGGTGATATTTTCTTGCAAAATATCCGAGGAGTTCTTAATTAGATAAAAGCTTGGGTGAAACCACCGCGAAAGCTCAAAATAAGGTTAAAATAATTATATATTAATTATGATGAGTAAGGATAATTAAATTTTATTAATCTATAATTAAATTTATTAATTTTAATTATTATTTATTAATTCAAAATTAAATTTATTATTTCATAATTAAGGTTTATTAATCCATAATTAAGGTTTATAAATTCAAAATTAGGATTTATTAATTTATAATTAGTGTTTATGAATTCATAATTAGGGTTTATTATTCAAAATTAAGGTTTATTAATTCACAATTAGGGTTTATTAATTCTAATTAGGGTTTATTAATACAAAATTAAGATTTATTAATTCACAATTAGAGTTTATTAATTCATAATTAGATTTATTAATTCACAATTAGAGTTTATTAATTCACAATTAAGGCTTATTAATTACGATTAGGCTTTATTAATTCAAAAGTAAGATTTATTAATTCACGTTTAGGATTTATTAATTCAAATATATTATTTATTAATTCATAATTATGATTTATTAATTTACAATTCAGATTTATTAAATTAATTAATTTTATTTAGAATTAATTAGGGGGTCTCATTGTGCCCGCCGCACGCAGAGGAGACCACCCCTTCTAATTATACTTGGTCCTTGAGTCCTATGAGCACAACTTCAACAATTTTGATACCATTTGATCATAAAACTTCAATGTGTTTATGATGTATTAACATTTCTGTATTATTTGTTGATTGATATTTGTTGTTATCAGTGATGAAACCCGATTATTTAGGAGGTCCAACTAATAATAATAATGTATATGATTTTTAAAATAAAATTATGTAAGTTTCTTTATAATACATGTTAAGACAACTGATCAATCTAGTTTTCGTAAGGTAATAAATGCAATAAAGAACACGAGGAGTTAACGTGGTTCGATCTTTAAAATAGATCTCGTCCGGAGCAAGAGAGTGTATGTGTATTTGAGTGTGTAAGCGATTACAAAGGGTAGCCAACCGATTTTCTAATCTAGCCTCTATTTATAAACCATCATAATGAGTTCGACTCTGTCAAAGTCTTCTCTCATAAGGATTCTTTTAGATATGCATCCGAATCTTCTATGTCTCAACATGATTTGAGTTGTGGTTGGTCAGGAGTCTTCTTGGGCGAATTCACATAGACCGAGTTTATAGTCGGGGCTATTTATATTGGGCTTCTTGGGCCGAACTCACATAGGCCGAGCTTAATGTCGAGTCCATTTATATTGGGTGCGATGCTTGGGCCTAGTAGTTGGGCGTATCTATCACATCCCCAAAAGACGTAGAAGTGAGGTCGTGATGGATGGGGGCGGTGGTTCGACATTGCTTCGCGAAACTCGTTGATCGGCGTGGAGTGCATCTGATCTGTCGAAGTTGTATGTCGCTTGGCTTCACCGCCGAGGCGTTACGCGAGAAGTCGTATGTCGTTTGGCCCGCCGAGGCTTCTGCCGATGTCGAACACGGAATCGTCGACCATTTAATCGTAACAAAGTTGGGTTCCGATAAAGTGCATATTGGGGAATAACTTCCATGATAAGCCTTTCCCGTTTCACTTTTCGTATCCTACTTTCAAATTCCTCAAAAACTCTTTGTCTTTACGAAAAAGTGCAAGTGTCGATATCTTTACCATTGTCGTCTTCTCGGAGCTTGATGATATCTTCTTGATTTCTACATAAAACAAGTAAGTTTTACGGCTTCTTCATCTTCTTCTTACGAGGATTCTTACGGTCATGAAGGCCGTCTTGTGTCGATGTCGCCGCGGACTCTCCCGTGTTTTTAGAAGTTTTCATCCTTGATTCCCTACTTCCTTCCGTGCATAGAATAGGTTTCCCGGCTTTGAGGGATTTTGGTAGGGTTTCTTCTTTCCCTTCATATCTTGAAGCCCCTGATAATAGAGCTTGCCTCGAAATTTTTTATTCCCAAATCTTTCGAGTTGATCGCTCCCTGACCGGAGGATAGGGCTTGCACCCCTCCGGAGGTTTTATTCTGATATCTGAGGACGAGCCTTTCGTGCGGTCTTCGTCTTCCTTTTCCTTCCGTGTATGTCGAACTGCAACAATTGTTCGGCATACCTCTTGCCCAAATAACGCCAAATTCTTTTAGGCAGTTGACGGGCCTTGGTGTCTATGCTTATCGGCATAATTTTCCTCTCACCCTAGGGCTTGTCCTTAGGTTTTTCCAATTTAAATCTAGCACGGGGTGGTATTATTTATCACCTCGTCGTAGATTCAAAGTAAAAACGAAGTTGAAAATCTCGAATTGGCAGAAGAAGTTCTTCTTTTATCGGTTTGATGGGTCCCTTCAGTTTATCTGGAATACATGAAAGGCGGGGATATGGCCCCGATGGCGGCGGTGGCATCGAGGAGGTTTGGAAAGGGTCGGCCTTGTTGTGAAGCTTTTTCGAGGCCGAGCTTCGTTCTTTGTCGGTGAGCCCTTATGATCCTGCTACCTCGGTAGAGCAGGAGAAGGTGAGGCCCATTTTTTCACTTCAGCTTTCTGATTGAATTTTTTGCTTTATGTTCTAACTTGGCAATTATTTTATCTTCGCAGTGGACTTTCTTAAGGGGAAGAAAAGGAAGAGGTCGAGCTCTGGTGTCGAGCTCTCCACCTTGGCATTGAAGGATGTGGCCGAGGCTTCTTCTGAGAAGGCCAAAGTTAAAGTGAGGTCGCCTTCGCCCCCATCTATGCCACGCCCCGTCAAGGAAAGGCGCGTGGTTTCTCCCTGCCGGCGATGATGATTGCGAGATCGTCGGTACCAGTCTGCGTCGGTCCTTCCCCGAGGTAATGCATTTGTTTGCACGCCACCAATTTATGTATTGATGTAGTTTGTTGACATAGGTGACTTCTGTATAGGGGATCGAGTACATGAAGACCGAGCTCGTGAGGGTGACGGATTATCTGGATGACGTCGTCGCCCAGTTTGACCAGGTGGCTCGGTATTCTAGGGAGTTGGAGGAGGAGAAGACCCTCTTTATCCTAGAGGTGGCTGAGGCCGAAGCGAAGGCTCAGGACGTGGCGAAGAGGGAGGCCGCAGCTGTGGCGGCTGCCGAGGTGGTGAAGGCGGAGAAGGCGGCCGAGGTCGACTCGTTGAAGGCTGAGGTCGGCTCGTTGAGGGATGAGGTCAGCATGTTGAAGGTCGAGGTGGAGGAGGCGGGCGTCGGGAGGTCGAGGCGGCGGCCCGCAGAGAGCTCAGAGCACTACGGTGAGGCTCTTTTTGTCCGAGGAGGTTCTCGGGCTGGCCGGCGAGTGGCGAGATCCTTGTCTGGCGTGGCGGCCACCCTCGATGAAGTTACGGGATTACCCGGTTTGGACAAGTCCAAATGCGGGTATGAGTGATGGAGAATGAGGCTTTCTTTGCGGGCGTATGCCGAGGTCTCATGGACGATCGACAAATTTTCCTATTTTGGAGAGGTTGGCCTCATCTTCGACCTTGCTGACCGCCGAGTCTGTCCGTGCTTGCTCGGTGGATCGGGACACCCTGCTCAAAACCATTATGGCCGATCTGGCTAAGGAGCCAAGGGTGGTGGTGACTGCCGAGGCTGATGCTACGGAAGTTCGGAAGGAGGCCGAGGAGGTGCAACCTGAAGTTGCGGCGGTTAGGGAGGAGGTTGAGGCGCTTGACTGAAGCCCTTGGAGGTTGATTGATCCCCCTTTTTTAAATGTAACTCGTCGTCATTAAGATGTCGTTTTGACTACTTAAAGGTTTGAATAAAAATTCTCAATTCGTTGAAGTGTGCTTCTCTTTGTTTTATCTCGATCATTCTTGAACACATTGACATGTCTCCTGGTGGGCGAATAAAATTTTGAACCGAGCTCTCGATGCGAAAGAAGCCGAGGTCCTTCACTTGGAGGCAAGCTTGGGCATGTTGATCATTTCCTTTTTCACACGTAAAGGTGTATATAGAAGGTAAGTCGAGTATCGTATCCACGAGGGATTATGTCTGAAAACACGAAGCTAGCTCAGCGATAATTCATCATTATTCAAGCACAGAAAATGGGTGAAAGGTTTAAGGGCTTCGGAATTTAATCCAAAGCAGATGTAACTATGCAGAAAATAAAATAAAGCAATAAACACTCGGACGGTAAAAACAGATAAGGAAGTCTAACCCTAGGGATGCATTAATCCTATCCACAACGTATGTTTATCCTGTTCCTATTAGCCAATTTTAATCCAGACAAGATGGAAGATCACATATATAACCAACAACTTCAATTACGACAATTGCGGTAGTAGATTACGAGTTTTCCCTACCATTCTAGGTGAAAACAAGTAACTCCAAAAGGATCACAAAGAATATACTTCCTCACGAATATCCTATCTCGGCTTCGACTCGAGAACTTATTAGTATCATGCATTCAAGATCGGTTGACAATTAATACTGATTCGTAATTAACCGACAACTAGATATGCATCAAGATTGATCGAAATCAACACATATAAATAAGCACCAGAATCATGAATCAATGCACGGAAGGTAAATAGAGATAACGGGAATCACGACATATAGGATCGGATCATGCAAACCACAGGATTAGAGCGAAATCTAGCGGACTAAATAAGCGGAATAGAATATGATTTAAACATAAAATAGAAATTAAATGCATAAAACCCGTGATGAGCGTTGGATGAACAATGATTGGTCTTGAATCCAATCCCAGTGATAAGCAAGAAAACAATCGGATAAAACATTCCGATCGATAACAAAGCGAAGAACTAAACTAGAATAATGCAAAATTAAATCTAAAACTTAGCAAGCTAAAGGAAAGCAAAAGCGAGGAAAAAGCGAATAAATACATTGCGGGCGCATGCGGGGTGCGAGGAGGCACGAGGGGTTGATCCTGTTTATAGATAGGGATGGAAACCTAATTTCTCTTCTGTCGCCGTCTCGCGACCATGGCTAGCGATCGCTAGCTCGGTCGCGAGGAATAACTTCTTGCGCCCTCTCGCTCCGCGGTCTCTGCTCTCGCTCGCCAAGGTAGCCTCGTGGTCAGCTGGCGGTCGCTAGCCAAGGACCGCAAAATCTGATAACTTCTCGTGGCTGGGCTTGTTTGCTCGCGGCGGCGAGTCTCGGTCGCTTCTCTCTCGGGCTCTCTTGGCTTGCCTGGCGGCCAGCCTAGCGACCGCTAAATTTGGTCGCTAAGCTAAGCGAGTGCATTTTGGCTCGTGCTTGGTTCCTTGCTTGATTATCAACATATAAACCTACAAAGCGTCGAAGGAACACCCAGAGCGATATCTTCTAGAAATAGATAAAACATTAAGAATCGATACATAAGCGCACATTAAATGATCTAAACTCATCTTTAAATATCAACAATAAGCGTGTAAAATGCACGTTTATCAAACCCCAAACTTAAAGCATTGTTTGTCCTCAAAGAAAAGCAGAACAAAAGACAAGCGAAAGATCAGCGAGTGTAGCAAAGAGGATAACCATTATAAGCCTCGAAACATATTAGCGCTCAAAAACATTAGCGCACATGGCGGCGTAGCCAACTCAACACAAACAACCATCGAGGGCAAAACTCATTTAATTCAACCCTCGCGGCATGTGTGTAAAATATAGGATACACTCGACTCGTAAAGAAATGTAGAGCGTGTATACACTCGGCGATCAATGCGATGCAACATCTTACCATAGGCTTGCCATTTCTCTAATATCTCCACCGCGTCAAATGTGTTCAAATTAGGATCAAAAGGTCTTTCATAGGTTATATTGTAGGCACATTGTTTAAGGTAGGATAATATATGGCTAAGTGACTCAAAATATTCCAAGCACCCCGTTTATACTTTTAGACACATATGGACTTTGTCCATTTCCTCTTCTTTCCAGCGTGCTAAATCGGCGTTTTATGCCACAGAAGGTACCTATACTTTGATTAAAGACCCTTTATGCTCAAAACACATAGTGAACTTATCATATTTTTCTTTTCTTTTCTAGAGCTTATAGGGTTTATCATTCACAACAAAGGTCTTATTCTTCACCACGAGATGTATTTTTCTAAAAGAAACTTTTCTCGTCATAACTACATCAAAATTTCAACCCCTTTTGATTCCCATATCCATCCTTATCTCCTATCATCCGGTTAATCGAAAGAAAAAGTCTAATAAAGGCTCAAAGAAGGCGACAAATGGTATATATCATCAGGTTAGTGTTTGGGTGAATATGTGGTTAACAAAGATGGCCTTTTATCCTTTCCAAATTCGAAACACATATTGCAGTCTCGACACAGAAAAACGGCATGTTCTAGAAGACAATCACATGCACGATATCACACAATTTAAAAGAAACTGTATCAAGATATGTATACAGTGAAGCTCAAGTCTCACAGGATAAGCAAATGGTGAAAAACAACAAGCCTAAGCACTCTCACGTCATTCATGCATCATTTTCTAACATATCATGTGCACTATCATTAAATTTCACTAAAATTTTCTATCGTCATTGACCACATGGATTAACACACTTCACTTAACTCGTTGATCGACAGACACAACATAAAAGAGAGACAAAGACCCGACAAAAGCCCTGACATATAATAACTTAACAAAACAATGCATAAAACATAACAAGGACTCTCAATCACATCACACTCGACCACTTCCCCCAAACTTATTGTCAGCGAGTGCAATGGAGGCAATAATGTTTGCGAAGAAAGTGATTGGGAGACCGTACCTCATATGTTGCTTTACTCCGTGATCGATAGAATCCTCACCATTGATGATATACATTGGGACTTAAAACAAACAAACAAGACACGAAAATAACGAAAACAAGAAAAACAAAACAAAAGACACAAAGCACGTAAAATGTTGGGTTACCTCCCAACAGTCTTTGGTTATCGTCGCTAGCTCGGCGTTACCTCTTATCAATCGGTGATTTGGCAAATGTGGTCTTTCAAACTTCAATTTGCCCTTGTACTTGGCATTAACAACGAGACCACCAATTGGCACAACAATTGCTTCCACAAAGCTTGAGCGAATCACTCGGATTTTTATGCGAGTCCACTTCTTCCTTGCATCATGCCGTCGATTGGGCGAGTACCCTCTAAGCGCGACGTGTGCGGCGGCGGCGTCGTGATCGAGTAGCAATCTTACGGCTTTTCAGCGTCGTGTTGCTTGATGGCGTCATATATGGAAATCTTGAGCTCCTCATCGTTAACACGAAGCGTGAGATTACCTTCTGCACATCAATCAAAGCACGACCGGTTGCTAGAAAAGGTGCGCGAGGATTAGCGGTTGTTGTTTGAATTCGGGAATATCTAAAATCACAAAATCGGCGGGAAAAACAAAGTCCGAATTCTTACCAACACATCTTGACGATACCTTTAGGATATGTGGTCGCACATCGGCCATCATCGATGATATCTTCGTCGACTTCGTCTTTCTAGGTGCGGCGGTTGAATACGTTCAAAGGCATCAGTTGATGCTCGCCCCAAGTCGCACAACATATTTGGAAAAGTATGCTCGGCGATCTCGCATTCTAACGTAAAACTACCGGGATCATACGCTTTAGGGAGCTTCCTCGCAAGATATGCTGCATTCTTCGGATAGGGTAATTTTTCAAATTTCCCAATTTCTTCTTGCTTGCAAGCGCGTCTTTAAAAATTTCATGTATCCGGCATGTTTGTGACTTCAAAGAGGCAAATTGATCTCAACTTTTGAAAAATCTCTTTGAAGCGTGCAAACTCCTCGTCATATTTTGACTTGACTAGTCGACTCGGAAATGGGACCGGAGGGTGTGCGTGCGAAATTGGACTCGGAGGCTCTTCGCGGTCGACCTCGCGACCGCTGGGCAGGTCGCGAGGTGTTTGCTCTGCTGCAATCCTTCTTCGCGTTCGAGCTTGCAGGGGCTGGGTCGCTCACGAACAAATCTGGGGCGCGCACAATTTGATGGCTCGCGGTCAGGCTCGCGGGCGCGTGCTCGGTCGCGAGCTTCTGTGGGGAAAACTCGGGACTTCGCGATCGGGCTCGCGATCGCGAGCTCGATCATGATTCTGCTCGATTTACTTTCAGCCTCTTCCGGTGGGGCTTGGGTAAGCTTGTCCACTCGCTCGTGCGGATGGCGAAACATTGATTTTCGGGTTCACCTCCGTATTACTCGGTGGCCGTCTTTTGTAGTGCATTCAAGCATACGGCTACTTGACCAATCGATTTTCCAACATCTTTCGTGTTTCCCATAGCCGTCACGATCGACTCGGATGAGTTATTTTACGCGATCGCTTATAAATGCACTACGGTTCGTTGCGATTGTTGGTTGCTTACAACCAGCTGCTGCATCATGTCTTCTAAACTTGGCTTCTTGGTTCTTGGATCATACCATTACGTGCCACGAAGCTTCTTTGGAGGTTCTTGAAAATTATTCGGGTTGGCATACGACATGTTCGGATGATTTCTATTGTTTGGAGTGTATGCGGATTCTACAGCGGTTCCTTTGATTTATAGATTATCGTCCTCCGTCTCAATCTGGCGCTTCAACAGTGAATTGCTTCATGACTCGTCGTATCTCGAATCGGTCTCGACGATTCTTTGCTTTAACCATCTGGCGTTCTCTCCGTTGGCCATTGATAGCTGTTGGTAGCCATCTCCTCTAAAATACGACTTGCCTCGTCTACTCGTCGGTTGATAAACAGCCCCTACCGAGCGCATCCACAATGCTCCTCGTGCGAAATGTCGGTCCTTTGTAGAAGCTGCGTGATTTGTTGCTCCTTGGAGAATCCATCTTTGTGGACATCGCCTCAATAGACCTCTGAATCTCTCCCATGCCTCGAATAGTGATTCGTCGTGGTTTTGGCAAAATGGGAGATTTCGGCGATGATCTTCTGCGCTTTCGCCGGTGAAAGTATTCGAGAGAAACTTCTCATAAAGTTTCTCCCAAGTGTCGATTCGATTCGGTCCAAACTCTTGAACCAATCTTTCGCTTTGGTTGTGACAGAAACCGAACATCTGCATCCGGATCGTGTCTTGTGGCACCCCATTACATTTGATGGTGTCACAAATATCGAAAAGGTCTCGAGATGCGCATTCGGTCTTGATGACTCCTCACAAGCCGCTCTCCTTGGACCATCTTGATCGGGGCGGCTTGACTCAAAATTGTTTGCATCCACGTGCGGGCCCCATCCGCCTCCTTGGGCTGCATTGGTGGGAGGTCGGTACATAGAATTCGCGATCGCGTCTGCGGGGTAGGGACAAGGGTCCCATATTCGCCATCTGGCGTTGCATCTCTGAAATCGGCTAACATGCGTGCGGCTTGCTCGGGAGGAATGCCCCGTTACGTAGATTAGGCGCCATTGCAGCCCGTCTCTTCTCTCGTCCTCTTCTCCTTTGAGAGCTTTCGATCTTGGGATCTAGTAATATTCGGGAGGTCCACGAGATCTTGTCGCATAAACTACGAGAAAGAGAATTGACTCGGTAACAATAAATAAATAATATAATATATAACTTGAATTAATAAATCCAAATCGTCAAATTATTCCTATCGATCTTAACAATCCCGACAGCGGCGCCAAAATTTGATCGCTCCTTTTTCACACGTAAAGGTGTATATAGAAGGTAAGTCGAGTATCGTATCCACGGGGATTATGTCTGAAAACACTGAAGCTAGCTCAACGATAATTCATCATTATTGAAACACGAGAAAATGGGTGAAAGGTTTAAGGGCTTGAATTTAATCCAAAGCGAGATGTAACTAGCGAGAAAATAAAATAAAGCAAATAAACACTCGGACGATAAAAGCAGATAAGGAAGTCTAACCACAGGGATGCATTAATCCTATCCACAGCGTATGTTTATCCTGTTCCTATTAGCGATTTTAATCCGGACAAGATGGAAGATCACATATATAACCAACAACTTCAATTCGACAATTGCGGTAGTAGATTACGAGTTTTCCCTACCATTCTAGGTGAAAACAAGTAACTCCAAAAGGATCACAAAGAATATACTTCTCTGAATATCCTATCTCACTATCGACTCGAGGCTTATTAGTATCATGCATTCAGATCGGTTGACAATTAATACTGATTCGTAATTAACCGACAACTAGATATGCATCAAGATTGATCGAAATCAACACATATAAATAAGCACCAAGAATCATGAATCAATGCCCGGAAGGTAAATAGAGATAACAGGAATCACGACATATAGGATCAGATCATGCAAACCTTAGGATTAGAACGGAAATCTAGCCAGACATAATAAACGGAATAGAATACGATTTAAACATAAAAATAGAAATTAAATGCATAAAACCCGTGGCGAAGCGTTGGATGAACAATGGTTGGTCTTGAATCCAATCCCAAGCGATAAACAGAAAACAATCGGATAAAACGTTCCGATCGATAACAAAGCGAAGAACTAAACTAGAATAATGCAAGAATTAAATCTAAAACTTAACGGAAGCTAAAGGAAAGCAAAAACTGAGGAAAAACTGAATAAAAAGCTCTGGGGCGTGCGGGGTGCGAGGAGGCGCGAGGGGTTGATCCGTATTTATAGATAGGGATGGAAACCCTAATTTCTCTTCTGTCGCGCCGTCTCGCGACCATAGCTAGCGATCGCTAGCTCGGTCGTGAGGAATAACTGTCTTGTGCGCCCTCTCGCTCGCGGTCTCGCTCTGCTGCCGCATGGTAGCCTCGCGGCGCAGCTGATCGCTATGCTGACCGCGCGAAATCGTCTGATGACTTCTCGTGGGCGTGTTTCTCTCGCGTGCGAGTCGTGATCGCGGCCTCTCTTGGCTCTCATTGGCTTGCTGGCGGCCACCTAGCGACCGCTGGGGTGGTCGCTAAAGCTAGGCGATTGCATTTTGGCTCGTGCTTCGTTCCTTGCTTTGATTATCAACATATAAACCTACAAAACATCGGCGGAACACCCAAGAGCGATATCTTCTAGAAATAGATAAAACATTAAGAATCGATACATAAATGCACATTAAATGATCTAAACTCGTCTTTAAATATCAACAATAAACGTGTAAAATGCGCGTTTATCACATGTGCAGGAGGAAGTTGATGTCAAATTCAGGGCTTCTCAAGAGAAGTTTGACGAGCTTCAAGCTCGGTTTTTAGAGTTGGAAGAGAAGCTCGAGATCGCGAAGGAAGTGCCAAAAAGGTTGCCGATGAGCACGTTGAATATGAGGTGGTTATTCGCCGAGGTGACGGATTGACCATCTCCGAGGCTGAAGCCAAAGTTTTAGAGATCGTACAGCGGTGTTCGAGCTACGGACGTGAATACGGTCGGTACTCCTGGCAATTTCAGGAGCAACTTGCCGACTTGAGGAAAATAGACGGTCTGTACAAGACTGTTGTAACTCGTCATCCGCAACTTGGGCGGTTTCTTCGGTCGACGGCCGAGGCTTCTTCTTCTTCCGAGGCTTCTCATCCTGCCGAGGCTTCTTCTCCCCCGACGGTGCGTTTTATCGAGAGACATTCTCGGGAGTTTTATATGCAAGAAAGGCAGCGGTTATCGGCGGCCGGGTTGAATAGCGAGATATAGAGGTCGAGCCGATCGAGCTCCTAGTGTCGATCGAGGGCGAGGTAGAGGTAGGGGTAGGGTGAGCATAGATGAGCTGCTTGAACCACGATTTTTGTAGAGATTAGCTTAACTTCTCCGACCTCACGGTTTTCATCGTCCTCGTAATGTCTTGTATGCATTGTATACTTGAAATAAAACGAATTTTCTTTGCCTTGTGTTGATTTTTCTGTTTATCAAACATTGTATGTATTTCGTCCTCGTAATAAACGAAGGTAGTTCATCATCAGAATAAAAAAGGATAGTTCTTCCTCGTAATAAAAGAGGGTAGTTCGTCCTCGAAATAAACGAGGGTAGTTCATCCTCGAAATAAAAGAGGGTATGGGTTCTTTATTTGTCGAGAAGTGTCGATAGGGGTGGTCCCCTTACGCGCGTTTAGATATCATCCTCTTAGAGGGTATTCATCATCCTCCTTAGAGGGTATTGTTCATCCTCCTTAGAGGGTATTTGTCGTCCTTCTTAGAGGGTATTGTTCCTCCTCCTTAGAGGGTATATTTCGTCCTCCTTAGAAGGTATTTGTCGTAATGGGGGAGAGGTAGTATGCATAAGTGACAAATGAAATATTCAAGCATATGAAGTAAATAAAGAAAAAGACTTTATTAATGAAAAGACGATGTTAAAAATGACCTAAAGACGCGACAAAATGACATGAACAACTTGATACTCATGTAAAATATCTCTTTAGATGAATGATGTGCCACGTATGAGGTATTTGCTCACCGGATAAATGTGCGAGCTTATCGACCCTTTTCAGAGGACTTCTTCACTCGGTATGGTCCTTCCCATGTGGCCTCTAGCTTGCCGAGCTTTTGACTTTCTTGACTTCATTATTTCAAATGCACGAGGTCGCCTACTTGGAATTGTCGGGATTTGACATCTTGGTTATAATACCGAGCTACTTGTTGCTTGTCTGAAACTTCGCTAATGTGGCGAGGTCACTCTTTCTTCTAGCACTCGAGGTCAGCTCGTAAATTCTCCTCATTTACTTGGTGAGAAATGGACGGTCGAGGCTCGGCATACCGATTTCAGTGGGATATTTGTCTCGGTTCCATACACCAAAGCGTAGGGTGTTTCTCCATTCGATGTACGAGGTGTTGTATGCGATATGACCATAAGACTTGTGGTAAATTTTCCACCCGATTCTTTTACTCGGTCTAGGCGAGTTTGAGTCCCTTCACAATTATCCTATTGGTGACTTCGGTATGACCATTTGCTTGAGGATGGGCCACCGGGTGAATTTTTGTTGAACCCGAAGCTCTTGACACCACTCTTTGAAGACCTTATCTGTGAACTGCGTTCCATTATCCGAAACGAGGATATGAGGGATGTCGAAGCGACACACAATATTCTTTCAGATAAAGTTGAGAGCGTTTTTGCTTATGATTTTCACCAAGGGTTCGGCTTCCACCCACTTTGTGAAATAGTCGATCGCGACAATCAGGAATTGAAACTGCCCTGGAGCTTTGCAGAAGGGTCCTACAATATTAATCCCCCATTGCATGAATGGCCACGGGCTTTGCATGCTGATGAGGTCGGTTTGAGGTAGCCTTGGCACATTTCCATGAATCTGGCACTTCAGGCACTTCTTTACGAGGTCAATTGAGTCTTGGAACATTATTGACCACTAGTATCCCCATCGCATGACCTTCTTTGATAGCGCTCGTGTAGGGAAAACTGATTTTGACCCTCTCCCGAGGATCTATTTTGGATGTTTAATTCACCATACATTGATTATATTCCTAACATGCACCTATATAATTAATTGCAACACGTGGGGTTTCTCGTGTTTACCTTTGAATCTGTCGGGGATGAGCAGATCGAAACTCGTGCTTTGATCTTACGGGTGTATCCGGTTACCGATCTCAATATCGGTGAGGATAAACTATGGAGAATGCTTGGAAAATCACCCAATCTCTCTAATTCTCGAAAATTTCCTCCCAATGACACACTAGGATTCTCGAAAATTATGGTGATAATAATTGAGAATTAACCTAGACTTTATCTCTTACCTTATATTTATAATGCATTACCATAATCCCATAAGGAAATGATCCATGCATATCCGTAAATATAATTATATCCTTATAGGATAAAGAGAATAAAATCATTACCATAAGATCATAATAGGCCGATTTTCCTCTAAACAGCGGGCACGGATGGGCCGACCAGGATCAAATCAAGGAATAAAGATGGGCCTCAAATAAATTAATTATCTTATGTTCACCCGAACATAAATTAATTTATAAACATTCATTCATGCCACTAGAGAATAAATCGACTTACCCTTTATTACCGAAGTTGAGTCGGGCTTGCACTTAGACATTACGAATCCCGTATTTAAGATATCATGCGTCCATTAATTATTTAGAGCATTACATTGTTTAAAATAATTAATATCTTTAATTCCTTAAGTAGTACCACTCAACCTTATTATTGTACTTGAGCTAACTCAACCTGCGGGGTTTAGTACAATAAACCTTTGAGCTCCTTAAGGGCGTCATCATCTTAAGCGGAAGCGGTGACTCGTCTGAGATAACTAGCATGACATACAAGCACCTTGCCACCACCCAAGATCACGGAGAATATTGGGTTAGAACATATAACCCTCACCCATAACAAGTCAAAGTGATGGTGAGAACTCATACTCACCTAATACCTTATCGAGGTTTAGATCATCGTAAGTCACCGAGATCGAGGTTCTTCACTGACGGTCGAGATAGAAGAACTAATCTCACCGTGATCCATCAATACGTCGAGGCGTACCAGCATAGACAAGCAACCAAGTCAAGTCACTTCTTATCTATACGCATGACTATACCGGCAACTCGTGCTCAAGTTGTCTCGGTGTGATTCTTTTATATCTCATTAAGCTTGACCAATCATACGGACTTACGTGATTTTCTACACACTATATGATCTAACTTATATATGAGATAAGGAGACACGGATATATGCAATCAAGTAATCAATTCGAGATAGGAGATTGTAATAGTGGTAACGAAACATTGTATACAAGCTCAACCAAAGCGCTTTCATTATACAAATCCAACAATCTCCACTTATACTAAAGCAAACTTTTAGTATACAATGTGTCTCTACTAGCTATTACAAACAAAACCATCACTTTGCTTATCCCACTTATACAAAAGTTTCCTTTCTAAGTGGGTGCCATCAAGCATAATCGAGTCCTCGAGCGTGCGCCGTAGACTTTTGCGGCGAGCTTTTGTGAATGGATCCGCTGGGTTATCCGTCGTATCAATCTTTTCAATCGGACGTCCCATCGTCTCACGATTTCTCGTATGACATGGTAATTTCTCTATGTGTTTGGTGCGCGCTTGTGGGTCCGTGGTTCCTTCGAGTTTGCCATCGCTTTGAGTTATCACGGTAAACTATGATACTCTTGGGCAAACCGGTACCACACCTAGATCCGTGAGTGGTTCTTGAACCATACAACCTCCTTAGCGACCTCCGGCGGCTACATATTCGGCTTCCATGGTAGAGTCCGCAATGCATCATTGCTGCACTCGCGAGGATACGGCTCCACCTCCCAAGGTAAACACATAGCCGAGGTAGACTTTTTTCATCACGGTCGACTTGGAAATCCAGTGCAGCATAACCCAAAGGCATTAGACTATCTCGCATGGTAAACCGACCTATAATCTCGAGTCCTTTTCGGTGCTTGAGTATATGCTTCTGCGGATCGATGAGCTTGTCGAGGTTGGGCGATATCTTGCTACTATGCTACCGCATAGCGGATATCGGGCCTCGTACATAGCATTGCGTACATGAGACTTCCTGCAGCGAGCGTAAGGAACTTGTCTCATTTATCTATCTCCTCGCTGCGATCATGGTGGTGCTCCTTAGATAAAGGCGCCATGTCCGAAAGGTAGCAATCCTTTCTTGGCGGTGCGCATACTAAAGCAGTAATCACGGTATCAATGTAAGGCGCACGAGATAAGCTCAACATTTTCTCTTGCGATCTCGGTAACTTTGATCCCAAGAATGTCTGCTGCATCTCCTAAGTCTTTCATACAAGGCGATCGGATAACCAACTCTTTCGTCGATAACAACTTCACATTGTTGCCAACTAGAAGAATGTCATCTACATAAAGTGCAAGAAATACCACATCACGTTGACATCTAAACAATACACACAACTCTCGCTAGGCAAGCTGGGTAAATCCATAGGACTTTACCACCTCGTCAAAGTGTAAGTTCGGGATCGTGAGGCTTGCTTAAGCCCATAAATGGACTTCTTAAGCTTCCATACTAGATGCTCTTTACCCTTCACCACATAACCTTGGGTTGCAGCATATAGATGTCTCTACCTTCCTCAAGATAACCGTTTAGAAAGCGGTTTCACGTCCATTGCCAAACCTCAAGGTTGAAGTCTTGTTGCTATGGCGGAAGAATTACGATGGACTTGAGCATTGCTACTGAGCGAAAAGGTCTCATCGAAATCGATGACCTCAATCTGAGTGTACCCTTTCGCATGCCACGGCTTTAAAGCGAAACCTCTCCATCTGAATCTCTCTTCCTCTTGTATACCCACTTACTACCTATGGCTTCCTTGCCATCGGTAGAGTGTCTTTCGTATACATCCATAGCATTATGGACTCAATTTCTAAGTCCATAGCGGTGTGCCATGATCTTGCATCAATGTCTTGTATCGACATTTGTCGTCCATGGGTCGATTATTGCTGTTCGTTTCACGAGACTAAATCCGAAGATTCACCCATGAACATAAATCGCTCGGGTTGACGAACAACCCTCCCTCTGACGGTGCTCTTGGCCGATGGCGGCGGTGGGTGCGGTAACTAATGGTTCTCTATCTTGCACAACTTCTTTGGATAGGAGCCACTTTATCGGCTTGATATCTCGGTGGAACTCGACCCACTTCAATTTCTTGAAGTATCGGGTCGATCCTCCACTAGACACTACATCTCGTACCTTTGGCTTAATCGGTGGTGGAATCGATCGTCTTCTAATTCACGAAGAATGATTTCAACTTTGGATTTATGGTTTGTCATATAATCCTCTTCTAAGAATCGGGCATTAGTCTAATAATGACCTTGATCCTTAGGACTATAGAATAAACCACCTTCGTCCCTCTAGGATAGCCAATAAACGACCTTGCGTCGGATCTAGCCTCCAACATCGACCTTCTTGTTCGGCACATGTCTCGGGGCCCATATCCTTATGTGGCTTAAACTAGCTTGCGCCCAAACCACAACTCGAAGGGTCTTTTCGGTGACTTGGATGGTACTAGATTTAGCAAGTATGCCGCCGTTCTAAGGCATACCCCGAGCGAAATAAGCAATCTTTGCATAACTCATTATTGATCTAACCATTTCCAAAATAGTCTGTTCTTCGCTCGACACACCATTTCTTTGTGGTGTGCCGGTGTAATCTTGTTGGAGGTAATCCCACACTTCACTAGATAGTCCATAAACTCGTTCTTGAGGTATTTGCCACAGCGATCGGACCATGATGACTTGATACTTTACCAAGCTTCGTCTCCACTTACGCCTTAAACTCTTTGAATTTCTCAAAGCATTCGGACTTGCGGTGAAGCGGTATATGTATCCGTACCTTGAGCAATCGTCGATGAAAGTGACAAAATCTTGGTACCCTCCACGAGCTTGTGTGGACATCGGTCCACAGTCGAAATGGACTAGCTCAACATTTCTTTGGCTCTATAACCCTTCGCTTTGAAGGTCAGTCGACATCTTACCTTCATCACGGGATTCGCGGTGGAAGCAGATGGCTGTTAGATTACCCAGCGTTCCATTCTTAGCCGGTCTTTGGATCCTATTTAGATTGATGTGACCTAATCTAAGATGCCGGAGAAATGTGGTGTCATCTTCTGAAGAAAACTTTCTCTTTTCAAGGTTTGTAGATGATGCAACATAGTTATAGGTATTATGTTTAGCGAGAAATAGTATAAAGCGAATTATATAATGTGCTGACAGATAACCGTCATTTCTTATGATAGAAACACCACTATCAAAAATAACAGAATATCCATGAATAAACAATTTGAAAGCGAAACAAGGTTCCTTGAAATCCGGCACATATAAAACATCTTTCAATACTAAAGCTGTTCTATCAAAACATAAAGTAACATCTCCGGCGCTGCGGCCTCGACTTTCGCGCGTTGCCCATGGAGATCGTTATCTCGCCATCATCTGACTCCTTGTCGCGAGGAACCCGCAGGTGTAACAAACATGATCGATCGCACCCGTGTCTACTACCCGAGAATGGGTAGAACAAGTCGCTAAACATGTTTCGTTAGTAAAGCGAATGGCGTACCTTGAGCATGAGCATAGGGCACTTGGCCTTCCAATGCCAGTCTTACCGCACTTGAAGCACTTGCCCTTCTCCTTTGGCTTCTTTAAGCCTCCGGTGGCGATCATGCTCTTGCTCCCATTACTCCACTATTTCCTTGCCTCGCCATTGTGGTGCCCTTTTCTTTTCCATTTTGCAACGGAAAATTTGGGCCCCTAGATGTGCTAGCAGGGCATGTCTCCTTTGCCCATAACTCCTTCCGCAGCCACGAGATCATTAAGCAAGCGACTAAGTGTATACTCGGTCTTGCTCATGATTGCATTCATAAAAATTCTCAAAAGTCTTAGGCGGTGTGTTGAGAATGATATCGACCTTGGCCGCCGTCAATACCTCCTCTCAGCGATTAAGACTATCCATGAGATGAGTCGTGTGGGAGACATGTTCATGGACCGAACTTCCTTCTTCCATCTTACGCCAAGATTTCTCTCATTGTGTGGGCGGTTGTCGATCTGATTGCCCAAACTTACTCTCGAGACTTGACCATATTTGGTCGCGTCTACCATCGATCGATCTGCTGCATTGCAAGCCTTTGGACATAGTAGTCATCATATAGCATTTTGCCATATTGTTCGACTTATGCCAAAGTGCTTGACTCTCATTGCTCATTAGTCGATCGTCGATGAGGGCGTCGGGTTTAGGAGTAGTGAGAACAAACATGTGTTCTTTAGCGATAAGAACATATTCCATGTTTCGTTTCCACTCGATAAAATTCGGACGGATAAGGGATTTTGTGCGAGCATATTGATAATCGGTGTAAGAGACATATCGAAAAGATAATGTAAACACATTAGCATACGATCGCACATAATTCGTAACAACAATATTGTAACTTTGTTGATAAAACAATATTAATTGAAACCTCCAATCGCCCGAGAATTCCACATACGAAGCCACGCGTGTGGGCGTTTACACATGAACCCCTCGACGGACTAAAATATACCTTTTAGTCGTTTAATTTCAATCCATGTCGACTTATCCTTATGACAATGAAATTAATGATTGGACCTTACTAGACCACATCACTATCATGAAGGGACTTGGCGGGAAGTTGTACTCGGTGATGTCTAGCAATGATCACAATTTTAACGAGAAAATGAATTCTTAGAATTGGCATACTCACTAGGACCATACAGCTTCCAATCAAATTCCTTTGTTATCTCGTTTTAAAACTATCTCTAGAGAACTTATGAAAATCGCACATACGCAAGCCGCAGCGTGTGGGCGTTTACATGAAACTCCCACTACCGATAGATTTAAAATGTTTTATTTAGAAATCTCGTCTAACAAACTTATGATAAGCAGTGCAAGCAAACGCGCGTGTGGGCGTTTACTCACGGTCGTCTCACTTTGTTTAGAGATCAAAGGTGGAGGTCTTGACATTTTAATTTTAAAAATTAATTTGTCGGGTTGCTTGCTTAGTCTTTTGTTCAAAATTTTTGTCCATGCGAGATCACGTAATCTAGCATGCTTTTCTATAGAACTCGACATGTAAAACATGCTCATGAAATTCTAAAAATCTTTGAAAGCGATAAACCTAGCATGCTTACTATCGCATCTAATCACGAAAACATATAATATGTTTGTCACGTAATTTAAACATACATAGCATGCTCTTGCATAATTTAAACATCCACGACATGTAATGAGCGATTAAAATAAAATAAAAGCGTTCATCGTGGCCACTCGTGGAACACGCACTTTCTTGCCTAATCCATTACATAGAATTGCAAAGTCAGATCTTCATAAACTTGACGGACCGCGCGTGCAGGCGCAGGACGGATTCGTCAAAGCGGATTCGGGCGGAAAACGGGTTCGAGCGAAAAATTGGAGTGCAGGCGGGTTTGGGCGAGTTGGCCCAAAATAAGGTTGGAGCCGCAAAGGCACAGCCCGTGCTCGCGCCCAACTGCTTGCCGCCGCCCGCTCTCGCGCAGCCTCGCGTCTTCCTCGCGGGCTGCCTCGCTGATCGCGAGCGACCGCGACCCGTCGAGCTGCGCGTCGTGACCATGCTCGCGCGCTGCGCTGCGGCGTTGCCTCGGGGTTGACTGGCGACCGCGAGCCCGCTCATGGCTGCGGGGATCTCACGCGACAGACGCGCGCCCGTCGCCAGCGCCGAGAATCTTCGCGACAAGCGTGCGCGTCCGCCGCGGACACGAAGTCGCCGCGAACCACCGAAAGCGTGCCCGGCCGGGGCGTGCGAGGCGTGCGCGAGAATCGTGCACCCGCACGCCAGTTGCCGGGCCGTGTGCCGCCGCCGCCGTAGAAGCGCGCGGCGAGGGCGTCTTTGCGGCCCGAAACCGAGCCGCGTGCCGTCGCCAGCAGCGTCATAGCGCCGTCGTCCGGTTTCTCGGCGATATGCGTAGTAGCCGAAAATCTTATAATAATTATTAAGCAATTAGGTATAATTAAGGGCTAAAAGCTATTTAAGCCCTAAGAGTTTATAAAATTCGATATAATGAAATATTAATCGGCATGAATCCAATTAAATTAAGATTTGGACATATGAGATTGAAAATGTAGATATTTATTAGAAATGAGTTTATTTGTGATAAAATGTGAATTATGTATTTATTAATGTATGTTTGCATGAAAAATGCTATAAATTAGAAATTATGCTATGAATTTGTATTAATTATTTTTGAATGTTATTTTTTTATATAAAATGAGAGAAAATATTATTTAAGCTATTAATTTGCTTGAATAAATTTATTTTATTAATATTTAGTGATAAAAGAATTACTTCGTGTAATTTTCGAAATTTAGGAAGCAATTAAATAATTAGTTGAATTTTAATATATGAAAGGATTTAAATTATGCTATATGAACCTAAATTCAATTATGAAAATAAGTTGCATTAGATTTTATAATTTAATTGAGATATGATCCTATTAATTAAATTATATTAGGGTATGGAATTAGTAAGAATAGGGGTGTAATTATAATATTTTTGAAATTTGTGTTCAATTATTTTGGAATTAGGAATAAATGTACATTAAATTAAAATTAACATTCTAGAAACCTAATACATGTAATATATCATCTTCCACCCCATTTTTTCCTCCCAATTTCGGCACACACACACAAGAGCACACACAAAATTTTAATTTTCAATTTTAATCCATAATCAAGGGTAGAATTAAGGGATAATCACTCCTAGTAAGGTAATTACTTCATTCATGCAAAGTTTTTATGTTTTGAATTGATAAAATTTATGATTTATATATGTAGGGTTTTCGAAAATTTAGGGTAGATGATTATGATTGATTTATTTAATTCTTGTTATGTTTATTGATTTAATTATGATTATGGAGCTTGATTAACATATGCTATGGATTTAAATTCCTTAAATTTATGAAATTCCAAAATTAAAGTTTGATCATGAAACCCTAATTTTTGAATATGATTTATATGTTAGGTTATGTTTGAATTAAGCTTAGATATATGGTTAAGTATGCTTATAAACATCATATGATCAAAGAAATTAAAAGTTAAATCATGTATGTGTAATACTTGAAATTTTCGAAAATTTCATGTAGTATGAACTTATTGATTTTGATTTTATTTGATCAATTTAACTTGATATTTATGCTTAGGGATATAAATAATGTATAAAATGAATTTATAGGAATTTAATTTAATCATATGCATTATGTCCAAAATTTCGAAAATGAAGGGGACATTAGGAACTATGATTTCTTGATTTTATTTGATACATTTGATATGATATTTGAGATCTATGATAAAAATAATGCTTAAGTTGAATTTATAGGAATTTATGGACATAAAATATAAAAGTTGAAAAATTAAAGTTTAGTAAATGTTATGATTTTATGTGATAAATTTAGTTCTAGAATTGAATGAGTTATAGATTAATGATCATTGATGCTAAATGAATCTAATTATGAGAAATTTAATGTTGAATGGGATTTAGAGTGTAAAACTCTTGAAAAATTTTATATATGCAATTGAAGAGCAATAGGCGATTAAGTTGTAAATGTTTGAATTTAAACTTGTTTTAAGTTCTTATATGTATATTTAAGTATATGATGATGATATTGAGGAGTTTGGGATGATATTGGTGTAGTTTGGTGTGTTTGGGCTATACATATTACGGATGTTACTCTGTGAAATTTGGTAGAATTTGATATGAATAAGACGTTTTAGATTTTAATTGATAACTAATGATATATATTTAAATTAGTAAGAAAGATTACTAAAGTTAATAATAATCTTATGTTACAAGGATCAAGCAGAGGAAATCGGGAAGTAAAGAACGAAGAACCGAACTTGTTGGATTAGGCGTCACGAGGTGAGTAATGCTTCTCAAAGTTATTTAAGCAAACAAATCTCTGTTATGCCAGAATTTATTTATTTTGAAATTACTTTCAATCACCACATGATGAGTATGTTGAAAATGAATGTTTTACCACATTGTGGGTATGACGGTAATTTACCTATCTCGGTGAGGAAATTGTTATGTCTTGTGCACAGGTAGATTCTTTGTGAGCTTGCCCGTATAGGCGGCCGTAGTGCGGGAGGAGGCCTACTTCGCTACCAAAGGCGTATATAGGGTATGGCGGTGGTTGTGATCCATTAGGACCAACTCGGGTATGTGATGCCGGTATGTTTCAAAAGAAAGTGTGGTGATATGTTATGAGGATAAATGTTTCTTATGAACAACCAAACTTCTCATTTCTAAAAGTTATTCGAAAGAAAAGTTTACTTAAGCAAGGTTATAAATTTTGAATATTATGATAGCATTTACCCACTGAGTACCTTCTGGTACTCACGCCCATAAAATGTTTCTTTGATGCAGGTTGAGCAAGAAGAAGATGGTGTGGCATGGGCCGAGGTGAATTGTCGTTTTGCTTTCTTACTCAGATAGTTATGTCGAATATCATGTCTTCACAAATGATATTCATTACTCTTCCGTTGCCAAAACTTTGAAATTGTGGCTGTATTTTGATAAACATTGTAAATGTTTCAAAAGTTTCTATGTATGTATTTTCGAGGTTGTGTTCTCGTTTGTGAATATTCTTTGTGGTTGGAAATTTTACGAGTGCGAGGTTGGCTTACCCCGTTTACAAATGTTATGTTATCCGTTTGAAAACCTAATTCTCTAAATCACTTATTATGGAATGATTATCGTTAATTAAACGATCACGGCTTGATTATTTAGTTAAATAAGTAATTAAATAATCGAATTCGTGATGATAATATCGAGCATTTGTTCGCTTTGATCCTGTGAATTTTCTTTCCTTGAGCTGACCTTTCTTGTAAACCTTTAAGTCGTTGGTAAAAGCTCGGT
The DNA here is from genome assembly GCA_036937905.1 of Salvia rosmarinus. Classification (NCBI taxonomy): domain Eukaryota; kingdom Viridiplantae; phylum Streptophyta; class Magnoliopsida; order Lamiales; family Lamiaceae; genus Salvia; species Salvia rosmarinus. The sequence goes on along the minus strand of CM072816.1, from coordinate 22,413,893 downwards.
GTCCGACCCATCTCTTGACTCAACCGGGTAAAGTAAGATGTGAATGTTGTGCATATGTGAATGAAATGTGATTATGATGAATCTTATGATGTAGTATGTACGTGATTATCTTAAAGAAATTATGTTGATTCTAAGCGGTATAGAAGTGATATTTGATTATAGGATGGTAAGGATAAAATCTACGCTCGAAAGAGCGTTGCTTATAGACCGTCGGGCTTAGGAGATATCAACAAGTTTTATGCGCTTCTGAATGAGACGAGCAGGGCATGCGATTCTTCCTTCATCATTACAAGGTCGTGTGGCGATCGGTTTTGAAGTGTGGGTGGCGAACTTGATGGGTTGCTTCAGCTGGTGCAAGCTTTGCCTCACGGTTGGAGGGATGGGCATCGAAATAACTTTCGATTACGTGCATCGGACATGGGTGTAAATTCTGGTAACCTTAAGAAGTTCATAAAATTATTAAAGACCAATACAGACGGGGAAAATCCTCCACTCATTCCCTACCGTCCCTTTGATTATTTTATCCTACAGGTTCATCAAATCTTAGATGATATCCTTGATCCAAAAGTAAAAGAATTAAACACTGTATCTCATGAGCTTGTTAGAGCAGTCCTAAATATGAATATTGTGATGATGATAATACTACTACATTCCACTTGGACCTCGATGGACTATGGATGATCTGGATTTATTTGATCAATCATTTGTCTTGAAAACCCTTCACCACCCCTATCTCCTCTTCACGAAATTCCACTTATAATGTCTTCCCGAGGTAGAGAATGAGTTTAATCGACAATCGTTTGTTGGCACTTCCGACTTACAACCTTTGTCTTCTAATGAAATACCTTCGTTGTCGGATCCATTCCTTCTCTTGCCGGAGAGCCGCTAATTCATCATTGATCACACTTCCGCTCACGAGGAAGAAGAAGACCACGAAGAAGAAGATCGAAGAGAATCACGAAGAGAATGTAGATGGTTAAGGAGAAATTAGGTTAGCTAACTAAGAGTAGGTGGAACTACCCAGCTGTACATATGAAACTAATCGTGTGTAAAGTCCTCGATGAGACAACTTTCTTGTAAATTATAAACTGTTTTGTTATCTTTGATGTGATAAATAGTTATGTCTCTATCTTTTGTTGATGATTATATCTTGTTGTTGTTGCATGTTAAAATCCCTTTCTTTTGTTGATATTTTATTCTTGTTGTGAAAATAATAAATTTCTTTTGAAGTGAAATGTCTCCTCGAAGAAGAAACGAACATGGAAGAAAGAGCAAGTCAAATCACTCCCAAAACCTTCACGAACAAAATCTTTATGACCGTGAACCTCTCCCCGAGCGGAAAAATAGCGAACTTTTCTTGGTGGAGAACCCACTTAACTTCACGGTCTTTGGTAGTCCTTGACGAGAAGAGTGGGTAAGGGCGTGGAGATAATTTTAAGTTCTTGGAGTGTAGCGATCGGGAATGCTTGCTATGTATAAACTTTCTCATGAAAGGAACATGAGACTTACGGTGGGAGGCGGACGAAAACTCTCACTCCGAGAACAAATGGCAAACTTTACTTGGGAGCAGTTCGAGGAAGAAGCATGCGCTAAGTTCATTCCTCGAAGCTATAGGAAGCGAAGAGATTGAATTCATGAATTTGAAACAAGGGAATAGGGTGTGGTGAGTATGATCGGGAATTACGTACATTATCGATATGCACCTTACAAGGTAAAGCAGATGAAAAGATGGTGAGATGTTCCGCTACGGATTGAGACACGAAATCCGGATTATTTTAGTTGCTCAACCACCCATGTCTTACGAGAGACTCTTAACCGCGCGTTAGACATGGAAATGGAGATCAAGCGAAGAAAAGAATGCTCTTGAGTCAAATCTTGGTGTACCACGAGGCTGTACCATCAAGATCCTCCCAAATGGAACAAAGATATAAAGGAAAAAGAAAGTGGGAGACGCGAGGAAACCCAAACAAAAGGCCGTTTCAAAGGCAGGGATCCACGGCGTCAAGATCATTCCGACCGCCGACCACGGGACAACCACTCTTTTCTCCGAATCAGATAAGACCACCCATGTGCCCTCAGTGCAACCGTACACATTTTGGTTTATGTAGAAGTGGGAGCAACACTTGCTATTCGTGTGGACAGTATGGTCACTTTGCTTCTGCTTGTCCATACAGACAGAATGTGGCTGGGAGAGGAGAAAGAGGGAAGTCTTCTCGACCCGTTCAGACTGTGAAAGCAATGACAGGATATCCACAACCACCTCGTTATCAACTTCCTCCACCACAAATGACTGCAATCGCAGAGACTTCAGCTCAGCAGGCGCCATCTCAATCTCTACAAGTTCAACCTCAACATCAGCAGGCGTATGCTTTGAAACAGAAGCAACCAGAAAAGAGTATGGGAAATCTAACAGGTATGGCCCAGTTAAAAGGTGTACCTGTTATAGTTTTGTTTGATACGGGAGCATCACATTCTTTCATTTCTACCACATGTGTAGATAATCTTGAACTTCCGTAGAATCATCTGAAGTAGGTTTCAAAGTGCTTACTCCAATAGGTGGGGCGATAGTAGTTGATAAAGTATGTCCTAACTTAGAATTCGAGTTAGGATCACTTTGGTTAAAAGCTGAATCATTACGCCTCTTATGCATGTGGGATGTAGATATTATCTTGGGTATGGATTGGTTAACGAAGAATTTTGCAACGATTCGTTGTGAACAACGAGAAATCGCGTTTCAACCACCAGGAAAAGAACCCACTTGCTTTTACGGGATCGATGAGAGAAAAAGAAGAGTGCCTGTAATATCAGCCTTACAGGCAGAAAGATTGTTAAGGCGTAACGACAATCGTGCTTATCTCGTATGTCTAAGAAAGGAAAACAAGAAAGATATAAAGATTGACGATGTGCCAGTTGTAAGAGAATATTCGGGCGTATTCCCGGAAAAGTTACCGGTGTGCCTCCGGATCGACAATTGGATTTTGTGATCGATCTAGAACCGTGGTCAGCACCAATCTCAAAGCGCCGTGTCGAATGGCTCGAAGGGCTGCAAAGCTGAAAGTTCAATTACAAGAACTTTTAGACTTATGATTTATTCGACCAAGCGCGCCATACAGGAGCGCCCGGTATTGTTTCTCAAAAGAAGGGCGGCACCTTAAGGATGTGTATCGATTATCGAGAATTAAACAAGGTGGCGTTGAAGAACAAATATCCGCTTCCTCGAATTGATGATTTATTTGACCAATTGAAAGGAGCAAGGGTATTTTCGAAAATTGATGCGAGATCGGGTTATCATCAGTGAAAATCAAACCGAGGACATACCTAAAACCGCTTTTAGGACCCGATCGGACACTATGAATTTGTAGTGATGCGTTTGGATGACCAATGCTCGGTGTGTTCATGGACCTCATGAACCGTGTATTCCATTAATATCTTGATAAATTTGTGCTAGTATTTATCAATGACATTTTGATCTATTCAAGGAGTGAACAAGAACACGAGGTACACTTGCGAATTGTATTGGAAAAGCGAGGGCCTTGAGATTATATGCAAGTTTAGCAAGTGTGACTTGGGTGAAGGAGTAAATTTCTTAGGGCATATAGTCTCAGCTAAAGGAATTAAAGTGGATCCACGCTTGATGTTCAATGATGCGGGGTGAAAATCACCTCGACTCGAGCGAGATTCGTAGTTTCTAGGCTTAGGCGGGTATTATAGAAGATTTATCGAGGGATTTTCCAAAATTGCTAAGCCAATGATGCAATTATTGAAGAAAGGGGTAAAATTTCAATGGTTCCCAGAATGCGAAGACAGTTTCCAAGAACTCAAAGAAAGACTGACCAACGCTCCTATTTTAACAATACCTGATCCAGAAAAAGATTATACCATATATACGGATGCGTCGAGAAATGGAATAGGATGCGTCTTAATGCAAGAAGGAAAGGTCGTTGCATACGCTTCACGACAATTGAAGATTCACGAACACAATTATCCTACTCACGATCTGGAGCTCGCAGCGGTGGTCCACGCATTGAAAATATGGAGACATTATTTATACGGATCAAGATGCGAGATTTTCACGGATCACAAAAGTTTGAAGTATTTCTTTGAACAAAAGATTTGAATATCACGGCAACAAAGATGGCTCGGTGGTTAAAGTCTACGATTGTGAGATCAAGTATCATCTGGAAAAGCTAATGTAAATCGCGATGCTTTGAGTAGGAAAAATCGGGAAAAATTAGGAATCCTTTTACAAATCGAAGAATTTCTAAAGAGTTCGAAAGGATGAAGGCGGAAATCGTGTTGCCTCCTCGGAATATACAAGGAATTGTTGCGACTTTGGTGGTGCTTCCGGACTTGAGAGCTCGAATAGTTGAGCGCAAAGGCAGGGCGATCAACTTGAAGCATTACGAGCAAAAATCGAATAGGGAACCTTCCGGAATATCACGAAGCGAGGAGACAATGCAATTATGTTTGGCAACCGAATACGTGTGCGAATGACAATAAATTGAAAGGCGAAATTATGAGTGAAGCTCATAATGTTCCGTCTGCACACATCACGGAAGCACAAAGATGTATCAAGACCTCAAGCGAAATTCGTGTGGGCGGGGAATGAAACAAGACATTGCATCCTACGTTGAGCGATGTTTAGCGTGTCGGCGGTAAAGCCTTACATCAAAGACCGTATGGAAAGTTACAGCCTTTGGACGTGCCTGAATGGAAATGGGATCACATTGCGATGGATTTTGTTATTGGATTACCCAAATCTAAACGAGGGAATACTTCCATATGGGTAATCATTGATCGACTAACCAGAGCGCTCATTTCATTCCAATTTCGATAGCATTATGGAGCGGATAAGTTAGCGCAGATTTATGTTCGGAAATTGTTCGTCTACATGGAGTGTCGGTCTCAATCACCTCGGATCGTGATGCCAAATTCACCTCTCGGTTACGGACTACTTTTCAAAAGAATTGGGTACTCGATTAAATTTTAGTACCGCTTTTCATCCCCAGACAGACGGTCGGACCGAGAGAACAATTCGAGACCTTGGAGGATATGCTCGAGCGTGGTGCTTGATCGGGAGACCAATGGGAACAAGTTCTACCATTAATCGAATTTGCTTACAACAACATTTATCAAGCTACAATCGGCATGGCTCCTCTGAAGCACTCTACGGGCGAAATGCGAGATCACCTACACGTATTGGGATGAAGTGGGAGAGCGAAGATTCTTGGCCCGGCGATCGAAGAAATGGTCCAAATTGTGCGACGGATAAGACAAAGAATGAAAGAAGCTCAAGGCAGACAGAGTCTTACGGCGATAATCGTCGCATGAAATTGAGGTTTGAAATAGGGACAAAGTTTTCTCAAAGTTTCCCCAACTAAAGGAGTTCACCGTTTTGGAATAAAGGAAACTCAAACCAAGATTTCTTGGACCTTACGAGATATTAGAGCGGATCGGACTGTAGCTTATAGGTTAGCGTTGCCCCCAAACTTCGCTAACGTACATGGCGTTTTCACGTATCTCGACTTAGAAAGTATGTGTATGACCCACAACACATTCTTCGTCATGATGTAAGTAGTTCGATCTTGATTTAAGTTATGAAGAAGAGCACGAAAGCATTACGGACCGAAAAGAGCGAAGTTAAGGAATAAAGTTATTCCTTTGGTGAAAGTTCAATGGAAACATCACGATCCAGAAGAAGTGACGTGGGAACTAGAAGATCAAATGAAAGAAAAGTACCCCGACATATTTAACAAGGTATTAAATTTCGGGGACGAAATTTCTTTAAGGGGGAAGGAATGTAGTAGCCCGAAAATCTTATAGTAATTATTAAGCTTAATTAGGTATAATTAAGGGCTAAAAGCTATTTAAGCCCTAAGAGTTTATAAAATTTGATATAATAAAATATTAATCGGCATGAATCGATTAAATTAAGATTTGGACATATGAGATTGGAAAATGTAGAGATTTATTAGAAATGAGTTTATTTGTGATAAAATGTGAATTATGTGTTTATTAATGTATGTTTGCATGAAAAAAGCTATAAATTAGAAATTATGCTATGAATTTGCATTAATTATTTTTGAATGTTATTTTTATATAAAATGAGAAAATATTATTTAAGCTATTAATTTGCTTGAATAAATTTATTTTATTAATATTTAGTGAAAAAAGAATTACTTGGTGTAATTTTCGAAATTTAGGAAGCAATTAAATAATTAGTTGAATTTTAATATATGAAAGGATTTAAATTATGCTATATGAACCTAAATTCAATTATGAAAATAAGTTGCATTAGATTTTATAATTTAATTGAGATATGATCCTATTAATTAAATTATATTATGGTATGGAATTAGTAAGAATAGGGGTGTAATTATAATATTTTTGAAATTTGTGTTCAATTATTTTGGAATTAGGAATAAATGTACATTAAATTAAAATTAACATTCTAGAAACCTAATACATGTAATATATCATCTTCCATCCCATTTTTCCTCCCAATTTCGGCACACACACACAAGAGCACACACAAAATTTTAATTTTTAATTTTAATCCATAATCAAGGGTAGAATTAAGGGATAATCACTCCTAGTAAGGTAATTACTTCATTCATGCAAAGTTTTTATGTTTTGAATTGATAAAATTTATGATTTATATATGTAGGGTTTTCGAAAATTTAGGGTAGATGATTATGATTGATTTATTTAATTCTTGTTATGTTTATTGATTTAATTATGATTATGGAGCTTGATTAACATATGCTATGGATTTAAATTCCTTAAATTTATGAAATTCCAAAATTAAAGTTTGATCATGAAACCCTAATTTTTGAATATGATTTATATGTTAGGTTATGATTGAATTAAGCTTAGATATATGGTTAAGTATGCTTATAAACATCATATGATCAAAGAAATTAAAAGTTAAATCATGTATGTGTAATACTTGAAATTTTGAAAATTTCATGTAGTATGAACTTAATAATTTTGATTTTATTTGATAAATTTAACTTGATATTTATGATTAGGGATATAAATAATGTATAAAATGAATTTATAGGAATTTAATTTAATCATATGCATTATGTCCAAATTTCGAAAATGAAGGGACATTAGGAACTATGATTTCTTGATTTTATTTGATACATTTGATATGATATTTGAGATCTATGATAAAATAATGCTTAAGTTGAATTTATAGGAATTTATGGACATAAAATATAAAAGTTGAAAAATTAAAGTTTAGTAAATGTTATGATTTTATGTGATAAATTTAGTTCTAGAATTGTATGAGTTATAGATTAATGATCATTGATGCTAAATGAATCTAATTATGAGAAATTTAATGTTGAATGGGATTTAGAGTGTAAAACTCTTGAAAAATTTTATATATGAAATTGAAGAGCAATAAGCGATTAAGTTGTAAATGTATGAATTTAAACTTGTTTTAAGTTCTTATATGTATATTTAAGTATATGATGATGATATTGAGGAGTTTGGGATGATATTGGTGTAGTTTGGTGTGTTTGGGCTATACATATTACAGATGTTACTCTGCCGAAATTTCGGTAGAATTTGATATGAATAAGACGTTTTAGATTTTAATTGATAACTAATGATATATATTTAAATTAGTAAGAAAGATTACTAAAGTTAATAATAATCTTATGTTACAAGGATCAAGCAGAGGAAATCGGGAAGTAAAGAACGAAGAACCGAACTTGTTGGATTAGACGTCACGAGGTGGGTAATGCCTCTCAAAGTTATTTAAGCAAACAAATCTCTATTGTGCTTGAATTTATTTATTTTGAAATTACTTTCAATCACCACATGATGAGTAAGTTGAAAATGAATGTTTTACCACATTGTGGGTATGACGGCAATTTACCTATCTACGGTAGGAAATTGTTATGTCTTGCTGGGTAGATGGTACGTGAGCTTGCCCGTATGGGCCGGCCATGGTGCTTGGGGGAGGCCTACTTCCTTTACCCAATAGCGTAGATAGGGTATGACCGTAGTTGTGATCCATTAAGACCAACTCGGGTATGTGATGCCGGTATGTTTCAAAAGAAAGTGTGGTGATATGTTATGAGGATAAATGTTTCTTATGAACAACCAAACTTCTGATTTCTAAAAGTTATTCGAAAGAAAAGTTTACTTAAGCAAGGTTATAAATTTTGAATATTATGATAGCATTTACCCACTGAGTACCTTCTGGTACTCACGCCCATAAAATGTTTCTTTGATGCAGGTTGAGCAAGAAGAAGATGGTGTGGCATGGAACTGAGCTGAATTGTCGCTTTTGCTTTCTTACTCTAGATAGTTATGTCTGAATATCATGTCTTCACACATGATATTCATTACTCTTCCGTTGCCAAAACTTTGAAATTGTGAAACTGTATTTTTGATAAACATTGTAAATGTTTCAAAAGTTTCTATGTATGTATTTTCGAGGTTGTGTTCTCGTTTGTGAATATTGCTGTGGTTGGAAATTTTCTGAGTGCAGGTTGGCTTACCCCATTTACAAATGTTATGTTATCCGTTTGAAAACCTAATTCTCTAAATCACTTATTATGGACAGATTATCGTTAATTAAACCAGTCACGGCTTGATTATTTAGTTAAATAAGTAATTAAATAATCGGGTCGTGACAGTGTCTTCCCGTCGTCTCGTTCTTCGTGCTTTCATCTTCGTTCTTCTTTTACAGATAAGATTTACAGAAAAACAAATCTAATCTAACCACGGATTTTCTCGTGGTGAAAAACAAAATCCGACAAAAATAAAATCAAGCCACGATGAGCAGCGGATCCAACAATTAATATATTGCACACGTAATAATCAAGCGTGAATTAATCCAGCGAGCGAATCACGATCGAGGCTCGATACCAAGTGTAGGAAAACTTATTTTGACCTCTCACGAGGATCTATTTTGGATGTTTAATTCACCATACATTGATTATATTCTAACATGCACCTATATAATTAATTGCAACACGTAGGGGTTTTCGTGTTTACCTTTGAATCTGTCGGCGATGAGCGGATCGAGACTCGTGCTTTGATCTTCCGGGTGTATCCGGTTACCCAATCTCCGATATCGGTGAGGATAAGCTATGGAGAATGCCGAAAATCACCCAATCTCTCTAATTCTCCAAAATTTCCTCCCAATGACACACTAGGATTCTCGAAAATTATGGTGTTAATAATTGAGAATTAACCTAGACTTTATCTCTTACCTTATATTTATAATGCATTACCATAATCCCATAAGGAAAGGATCCATGCATATCCCATAAATATAATTATATCCTTATAGGATAAAGAGAATAAAATCATTACCATAAGAGCATAATAGGCGTCGATTTTCCTCCTAAGCAACGGGCTTTGGATGGGCCGACCAGGATCAAATCGAGGAATAAAGATGGGCCTCAAATAAATTAATTATCTTATGTTCAGCCCGAACATAAATTAATTTATAAACATTCATTCATGCCACTAGAGAATAAATCTTGACTTACCCTTTATTACAAGTTGATTCGGGCTTGCTTAGACATTCTGAATCCCCGTATTTAAGATATCATGCGATCCATTAATTATTTAGAGCATTACATTGCTTAAAATAATTAATATCTTTAATTCCTTAAGTAGTACCACTCGACCTTATTATTGTACTTGAGCTAACTCGACTGCGGGGTTTAGTACAATAAACCTTTGAGCTCATGAGGGGCGTCATCGTCCTAAGCGGATACGGTGACTCGTCTGAGATAACTAGCATGACATACAAGCACCGCCACCATCCAAGATGCGGAGAATATTGGGTTAGAACATATAACCATCACCCATAACAAGTCAAAGTGATGGTCGACAACTCATACTCACCTAATACCTTATCGAGGTTTAGATCATCGTAAGTCACCGAGATCTAGGTTCTTCACGACGGTCGATAGAAGAACTCATCTCATCGTGGTCCATCAATACGTCGAGGCGTCAAAGATAGACAAGCAACCAAGTCAAGTCACTTCTTATCTATACGCATGACTATACCGACAACTCGTCCTCAAGTTGTCTTAGGCGTGATTCTTTTATATCTCATTTGCTTGACCAATCATACGAGACTTCGTGATCTTCTACACATTGTATGATCTAACTTATAAATGAGATAAGGGACACGATATATGCAATCAAGTAATCAATTCGGATAGGAGATTGTAATAGTGGTAACAGAAACATTGTATACAAGCTCAACCAAAGCGCTTTCAATATACAAATCCAACAAATGGGGTCGATATGGCTTCCACATGATCCCTCATGCACTTCTCGTAGTACATATTCAGCACGGTTGGGCCTAGACACCTTAGGAGAGGTGGAATCGACTTTCTGAGAATTCCTTGCTCAGTGCGTCGCAAAGATTTGCTCAAGATTTTCCTAGCTTCGAGTGCGTCATGAAGTAACTCGCCCTTCTCCAAATATGCTTGAATGGGAGTCATCCAATTAGGTTCATCGTCAAAGACTATGTTGACTTCGACCTCGGCATCGTCTATGCTTCTGTTTTGGACTTCTCTCTTGGCGGGCTCGTTGACGAAGCCGGTTGCTAAGGTGTCACCGCTATTCGCGCCCTTGGGATACGAACCAGCTGGAAGTATGAGAAAGACTTTTGTAGGCTTTTGGTTTTTTCAAGGTATTTCTTCATCCTGTTGCCTTTCGCCTCGTACTTTCCCAACATGTGGCTTACTATGACCTGGGAATCACTGTGAACTTGCACGGCTCGTATCTGAAGACTTTGAGCTAGGCGAAGTCCTGCAATTAAGGCCTCGTATTTCACTTCGTTATTTGTATTTTTGAATGTGAACCGAAGTGCGTAGGTGATCTCTTGGCCATCTGGTCCCAGAAGCAAGATGCCTCGCCTCACACTGCTTTTCCCGAGCTCCATCCATATAGATTTGCCAGCAATTCTCGGGTGCTTCCATGATGGGTTCGGCTTCGGCATTGTCTGAGGTAGGCTCGGTGGATTTCGGCTTCTCTATGAAGTTAGCCTCTACAAGGAAGTCTGCTAAGGCCTGACCCTTGATGGCTTGACGAGGGCAGAAAGAGATATCGTGTTCGCCCAACGCAATTACCCACTTCGCAATTCTCCCCGAAGCTTCTGGCGTTGTCATCACTTGCCGAAGTGGATGATCGGTGAGAACTTGTATGGGATGCGCATGGAAATAGGGACGTAGTCTCCTTGTAGCATTTACTAATGCCGAAACGAGCTTCTCCAGGGTTTGATATCTTGTTTCTGGCCCTTTAAATGCTCGGCTGATGAAATATACAGGGAGCTGACGATGTCCATCCTCTCGTACCAAAACGGCACTTATGGTTTCATCCAAGGTCTGAGGTATAGGGGGAGGACTTCTCATTCTCTCGGGACAGATAAAGTGGGGAGTTTGGCGAGGTAGTTTTTGAGATCTTCAAATGCCAGCTTATGTTTATCATCCCACTAGAACTCCGGGGCCTTTTTGAGAATTTTGAAAAATAGGAGTTGCTTATCCGCGGCTTTCGAAAGAAAACGGCTTAGCGCAGCTATGCAGCCCGTCAACTTATGCAAGTCGTGGATTATCTTCGGCACATTCATATCCAAAACGGTTTGAACCTTAGACGGATTGGCTTTTAATCCTTCTTGTGAAACCCAGCACCCCAGAAATTTTCTTGACCGAACTGCGAATGTACACTTTTGGGGGTTTAACTTTAGGTTCACTTACGAAGTAAACCGAGGACGATCCGGAGGTCGACAACATATGTGGCTTTCTCCTTACTTTTGACGATGATGTCATCTACATACACCTCCACATTTTGACCGATGTAGGGCTGAAATATCTTGTCCACCATTCTTTGATAGGTGGCTCCTGCGTTCTTGAGTTCGAAGGGCATCTTCTTATATGCAAAGACGCCGAAGTCCGTGATGAAGGCTGTTTTGGATGCGTCCTCGTCACTCATCAAGACTTGGTGATATCCTTGTATAGATCCAAGAAGCTGAAGACTTCGTATCCAACCAAAGCGTCAACTTTTTTGTCAATATTGGGAAGGGGGTAGCAGTCCTTCGGGCAATGTTTATTGAGATCGGTGTAGTCGATACACATTCACCATCTCCCTCCTCATTTCTTAACCATCATCGGGTTGGCTATCCAGTTCGGATACTTGACTTCGAACAATATGCGTGCTTTCAGTAGTTGGTTCACCTCGTCATGTATGTCCTGATTCCGTTCCGCTGCAAAGATCCGTTGTTTTTGCCGAACTGGTTTGATACTTGGATCAATGTTGAGCCGGTGAGTAATAATACTCGGTGAGACCCCGGTCATGTCGAGGGTGACCGGCGAGACGTCTCGAACTCCTTAGGAGTTGGATGATCGCTTTCTCGGTTGAGGTACTTTGTGGGAACCTACTTTGGCGACTTTGAGGATCATCCTCATCGCGTGACCTCCTCTGCCGAACTCGCCGAGAGCGGACGAGGTCCTTCTCACCCAACCCTTGGGCTTCCTTAATTGCTATGCACAGGTATGCGGGCGAAGTCCCAAGACCTCTTAAGGCGACTTGCATGCATTCTTTAGCTTGTTTCTGATCTCCTCGGATCACAGCTACTTCTCTCGTGGGGATCTTCATTGTTAGGTGGTACGTGGAGCATACCGCCCTCACTGCATTTAACCAGTCTCGTCCCAGTATAATGTTATATGGTGAGTGGGCGTTTACCACAAAGAATTTTGTCACTTTGGTGGAGCTCGTCGGTGCTTTCCCCACTGTGACAGGTAGTTCAATGATCCCCTCCGGGCGCGTCTCTTCTTGTACGAAGCTCCGAAGTGGTAGTGGTGATGGTTTAAGGCGGGCCTCCTCAATCCCTAATTTATCGAAGCACTCCTTGAAGAGGATGCTCACCGACGCACCGCTATCGACGTACACGCGCCGGACTAACTTGTTGGCGACCACTGCTTGGATTATCAGTGCGTCCTGGTGAGGTACTACGGTTGGCACAGGATCGTTCTCGGAAAAGGTGATTGCCTCGTCCCTTTTGAACCTCTTGTTTACAGGTTCGCTGGTTCGGGGACTTCGGGCCTCGGCTTTTAGGGAGGACTTCGTAGTATCGCGGGGGAGCCCCATGATGGTGGATATAATTCCATCGTACTGAGGCTCGTCATCACCTTCTTCGTCGGTGTTGTGCCTTGCTTTCTTGTGAGGGGCACAGTTTTCCCTGTTCTTCACTTGCTTCCGCTTCTTCTGACCTCGGTGGGGGCCTCGTCTTGATCGGTTAAATGGGTTATGACCTTGGTGTTGGATTTGTATCTTGAAAGCAGTTTGGTTGAGCTTGTATACAATGTTTCCTCGCTACCACTATTACAATCTCTGTCGATTTGAATACTTGATTGCATATATCGTGTCCCCTTATCTCATATATAAGTTAGATCATACGGTGTGTAGAAGATCACGTAAGAAGTGCAGATGATTGGTCAAGCTTGATGAGATATAAAAGTTTCCTGGTGGAGACGACTTAAGGACGAGTTGTCGGTTTAGGCTGCAGTATAGATAAGAAGTGACTTGACTTGGTTGCTTGTCTGCCTTTGACGCGTCTACGGCGTATTGAAGGATCACAAATGAGATGAGTTCTTCTTTTACGACCGTCGTGAAGAACCAAGATCTCGGTGACTTACGATGATCTAAACCTCGATAAGGTATTAGGTGAGTATGAGTTCTTGACCATCACTTTGACTTGTTATGAGTGAGGGTTATATGTTCTAACCCAAGATTCTCCGTATCTTGGGTGGTGGCGATCTTGTATGTCACGCTAGTTATCATGTCGAGTCACCGTATCCGTTAAGGATGATGACGCCCCTTAAGGAGCTCAAAGGTTTATTGTACTAAACCCCGCAGTTGAGTTAGCTCAAGTACAATAATAAGGTTGAGTGGTACTACTTAAGGAAATGAAGTTATTAATCGTTTTAAGCGATGATTGCTATAAATGATTAATGGGCGTTCGATATCTTAAATACGGGATTCAGTAATGTCTAAGTGCAAGCCCGACTCAACTTCGGTAATAAAGGGGTAAGTCGACATTCTTTCTCTAGTGGCATGATCGAATGTTTATAAATTAATTTATGTTCGGCTGAACATAAGATAATTAATTTATTTGAGGCCCATCTTTATTCCCTTACATTTGATCCTCGGTGGCCCATCCAGCCCATAGCTACAAGAAAATCGGCCCCTATGTGCTCTCAAAGGAAAGATTTTATTCTCTTTATCCCACAAGGATATAAATATATTTATGGTATATGCATAGATCCTTTCCATATAAGATTATGGAAATAATCTTGAGAGTATGGAAATAATCCTAAGAGTATGGAAATAATCCTAAGAGTATGGTAATATTCCATATAGGATTATGGTAATATTCCATATAGGATTATGGTAACATTCCATATAGGATTAAGGTAGTGCATTATAAATATAAGGTATGAGATAAAGTCTAAGGGAATGCTCACATTATTGACATCATTATTTTCGAGCATCACAAGAGTTTTTGTGAGGATTTTCGAGATTTTGAGATGTAGAGTATTGGGTGATTTTCCAAGCATTCTCCATAGATCGCCCTCACCGACGCTGGAGATTGGGCAACCGGGATACGTCCCGAGAAGGTCAAAGCACGAGTCCGATCCGTCCGATCCGCTCGATCCGCTCATCTCGCTCCATCGACCTCTTCGGATCCAAAGGTAAACACGTGAAAACCCCAACGTGTTGCGATTTAATTATATAGACGCATGCTAGGTTTATAATCAATGTATGGTGAATTAAACACCCAAGATGGATCCTCGGCGAGGGTTAACATACGCTTTTCCCTACAATTGGTATCGAGCCGGGATCGTAATCTTGGCTCTGCTGGATTAATTCACGTTTGATTATTACGTGCGTTTTATAATTGTGGATTTGTCGCTCATCGTGGCTCGCTTGTTTTGTTGGTTTTGTTTTACACCACGAGAAAATCCGTGGTTAGATTAGATTTTATCATGTAAATCTTATCCGTAAAGAAGAACGAAGACGAAAGAACGAAGAACTAAACGACGGAAAAACAGTCTCTGGCGGTGTTCGGGAGGTATCTCGCGATCGAGCCTCGCGGTCGCTAGGGCGATCGCGGGCGCGGGCGGCAGGCGTGTCACAAGACGAGATCCCTCGGCGCACACGAGCGATCGAGCGATCGCGAGGTACGGCCGCGTAAGCAAGCGAGCGAGCGAGCTAGCGATGACGCGTCAGGCGCGCGTTCGCGGCGACCGACGCTGGCAGAAAGCGCATCGCGGTCGCGAAGTTTGACGGCCGGGCGACGACGCGTCTCGCACGCTCGGGCGGCGGGAAGGCAGACGCGGCGTGCTCGACGGTCGCGGTCGCCAGCGATCAGCGAGGCAGCCCGCGAGAGCACGCGGGCGGCAGGCGCGAGCGGTGGGCGCGGTGGGCTTGCGCCTCAGCGCTGCCCAAGACAATTTGGGCGACCCGCCCGCACCCATTTTTCCAGATTTTTCCGGCCCGTGCGCACGCGAGGCCCAATTGTTGAATCCGTCCGTGCGGCGCACGCCGAGGCCCGTCAAGTTTAATTGCACTTTGTAAATCTATGTAATAGATTAGATTTAAATGTCACATGTGTTTCACGATTGAGCGCGATGAACGCTTTTATTTTATTTTATCGCTCATATGCATGTCGTGGATGTTTAAATTATGCGAGAGCATGTTATGTATGTTTATATTACGTTGACAAACCTTAAGTGTTTTACGTAATTGGATGCGCTGTAGTAAGCATGCTAGGTTTATCGCGTTTATCAAGCATATTTTAGAATTCATGAGCATGTTTTACATGTTGAGTTCTATAGAAAAGCATGCTAGGATTACGTGATCTGCATGGACAAACCTTTTGAATAAAAAGACTAAGCAAGCAACCCGACAAATTAATTTTTCAAATTAAAATGTCAAGACCTCCACTTTTGATCTCTAAACAAAGTGAGGACGCTTTGTGAGTAAACGCCCACACGCGTGGCTTGCTTGCACTGCTTATCATAAGTTTGTTAGATGAGATTTCTAAATAAAACATTTTAAATCTATTGAGAAGTGGGAGTTTCATGTAAAGCGCCCACACGCGTGGCTTGCATGTGCGATTTTCATAAGTTCTCTAGAGATAGATATAAAATGAGATAACAAAAATTTGAATTGGAAGCGGTATGGTCCGAGTGAGTATACCAATTCTAAGAATTCATTTTCACGTTAAAATTGTGGTCAATGCTTAGACATCACCTCAGTACAACTTCCCGCCATGAAGTCCCCTTTGCGATAGTGATGTGGTTCTAGTAAGGTCCAATCATTAATTTCATTTGTCATAAGGATAAGTTGACATGGATTGAAATTAAGCGACTAAAGGTATATTTTAGTGCAGTCGGGGGTTCATGTGTAAACGCCCACACGCGTGGCTTGCGTATGTGGAATTCCTTGGGCGATTGGAGTTTCAATTAATATTGTTTTATCAAAAGGTTACAATATTATTGTTACGTAATTATTTGCGATCGTATGCTTATGTGTTTACATTATCGCTTCAGATATGTCTTTAACGCCGATTATCAATATGCTCGCACAAAATCGCTTATCCGTCCAAATTTTATCGAGTGGAAGCGAAACATGGAATATTTTCTTATCGTGAAGAACACATGTTTGTTCTCACTACTCCTAAACCCGATGCCCTTATCGACGCATCGACTAACGAGCGCCGAGAGTCAAGCGAGACTTTGGAATAAGTCAAACAATATGGCTAAATGCTATATGATGACTACGATGTCCAAAGGCTTGCAGCCTTTGAGATCGATCGATGGCGCACGCGATCGATATTTGGTCAAGTCTCGAGAGTAAGTTTAGGCGGTCGGATCGACGATCCGCTTCCACACAATGAGAGAAATCTTGGCGTGTAAGATGGAAGAAGGAAGTTCGGTCCATGAACATGTCTCCCACATGACTCATCTCATGGATAGTCTTGATCGGTTGGGAGGAGGTATTGACGGCGAAGCCAAGGTCGATATCATCCTCAACACACCGCCCAAGTCTTTGAGAACTTTCGTGAATGCAATCATGAGCAAGACCGAGTTTACACTTAGTCGGTTGCTTAATGATCTCGTTCTTTGCGGAAGGAGTTATGGGAAAGGAGCACATGCTCTTGCTAGCACATCTAAGGGCCCAAAATTTTCGTTGCAAAATGGAAATAGAAAAGGGTGCCAAATGTGGTAAAGGCAAGGAAATAGTGGGAGTAATGGGAGCAAGAACATGGTTGCCACGGAGGCTCAAGAAGCCAAAGGAGAAGGGCAAGTGCTTCAAGTGCGGTAAGACGGGCATTGGAAGGCCAAGTGCCCTATGCTCAAGGCTCAAGGTACGCCGCTTGCTTTAGTAACGGAAACATGTTTAGCGACTTGTTCTACCCATTCTTGGGTAGTAGATACGGTAAGAATCGATCATGTTTGTTACACCTGCGTGGGTTCCTCGCGACAAGGAGTCGTTTGATGGCGAGATAACGATCTCCATGGGCAACGCGCAAAGTCGAAGCTGTTGCGGTTGGAGATGTTCTTTATGTTTTGGGACAACGGTTTTAGTTTTGAAAGACGTTTTGTATGTGCCGGATTTTTAGTGGAACCTTGTTTGCTTTCAAATTATTTACTCAAGGATATTCTCGTTATTTTTGATAGTGGTGTTTCTATCATAAGAAATGACGAAGTTATCGTGTTGGCACCTTATATAATTCGCTTTATACTATTTACGCAAAACATAATACCTATAACTATGTTGCATCTTCATCAAACCCTAAAAGAGAAAGTTTTCTTAGAAGATGACTCTACTTTTCTCTCGGTATCTTAGATTAGGTCACATCAATCTAAATAGGATCCAAAGACGGCTAAGAATGGGCGTTGGGTGATCTCACGGTTACTCTGCTCCCGGTCTGCGAATCTCGTATAGAAGGTAAGATGTCACTGCACCTTCAAAGCTAAGGGTTATAGAGCCAAAGAAATGTTGGAGTTAGTCCATTTCGACTGTGGACCTATGTCCACACAAGCTCGTGGAGGGAATGCAGTATTTTGTCACTTTCATTGACGACACTCGAGCGCACGGATACATATACCGCTTCACCGCAAGTCCGAATGCTTTGAGAAATTCAAAGAGTTTAAGGCGGAAGTGGAGCGAAGCCAGGTAAGAGTATCAAGTCATCATGTCCGATCGCGGTGGCGAATACCTCAAGAACGAGTTTATGGACTACCTAGTGAAATGTGGGATTACATCCCAACAAGACTTCACCGCACACCACAAAGAAATGGTGTGTCGAGCGAAGAAATAGGACTCTTTTGGAAATGGTTAGATCTATGATGAGTTATGCTACATTGCCTATTTCGTTGCTCGGGATATGCCTTGAGGCGGCGGCATACTTGCTAAATCTAGTACCGCCCAAGTCGGTCGATAAGACCCTTTCGAGTTGTGGTTCGGGCGAAGCCCGGTTTAAGCCACATAAGGATATTGGCGATCCAAAGACACGTCTTTGAACAAGAAAGGCGACAAGTTGGAGGCTAGATCCGACGCAAGGTCATTTATTCGCTATCCTAGAGGAACGAAGGTGGTTTATTCTATAGTCCTAAGGATCGGAAGGTCATTATTAGCACTAATGCCCGATTCTTAGAAGAGGATTATATGAAAATCATAAGTCCAAAGTTGAAATCATTCTTCAAGAATTAGAAGATGATCGATTCCACCACCGATTAGGCAAAGGTACGAGATGTCGAGTCTAGTGGGAGGGATCGACACGGATACTTCAAGAAATTGAAGTGGGTCGAGTTCACCGAGATACCGACCGCATCAAGTGGTACCTACACGAAAGTTGTGCAAGATAGAGAACCACAAGTTATCGCACCCACTGTTGTCATTTATGTCTATAGCACTCGTCGTAGTGGGAGGGTTGTTCGTCAACCCGAGCGATTTATGTTCGGGTGAATCGTCGGATTTAGTCCCGTAAAACGAACAGCAATAATCGACCCATGGACGACAAATGAGGCTGATACAAGACAATGATGCAAGATCATGAAACTTACGTTGACGAGGTGGTAAAGTCCTATGGATTTACCCAGTTGCCTAGCGAGAGTTGTGTGTATCGGTTAGATGTCAACGTAATGTGGTATTTCTCGCACTTTACGAGATGACATTCTTCTATTTGGCAACAATGTGAAGTTGTTATCGGCGTAAAGAGTTGTTTATCCGATCGTTTCAAATGAAAGACTTGGGAGATGAAGCACATTCTTGGGATCAAGGTTTACCGAGATCGCAAGAGGAAAATGTTGAGCTTATCTCGTGCGCCTTACATTGACATTGTGATTACTGCTTTAGTATGCGAGACCGCCAAGAAAGGATTGCTACCTTTCGGACATGGCGTTCCTTTATCTAAAGGGCGATCACCCATGACCGCAAAGGAGATAGAGGAATGAGACAAGTTCCCACGTTTCCGCCGTGAGGAAGTCTCATGTATGCAATGCTACGACGAGGCCCGATATCTCGTTGGGCGAAGCATAGTAGCTAGATATCGCCTAACCACGACAAACACATTGGATCTGCGAGAAGCATATACTCTGGCACCGAAAAGGACTCGAGATTATAGGCTAGTTTACCATGCGAGATAGTCTAATGCCTTTGGGTTATCTGCACTGGATTTCCAAGCCGACCGTGATAAGAATAAGTCTACCTCGGACTATGTGTTTACCTTGGGAGGTGGAACCGATATCAAGCGAGTGCAAAGCGATGCATTGCGGACTCTACCATGGAAGCCTAATATGTAGCCACTGAGGTGCTAAGGAGGTTGTATGGTTCAAGAACTACCTCATGGATCTAGATGTGGTACCGGTTTGCCCATGAGTATCATGGTTTATCGTGATAACTCGGTGCAATGGCAAACTCAAGGAATCACGGATCCACAAGGCAAGCAAACACATAGAGAAAGTACCATGTCATACGAAATCGTTAGACGAGGGGACGGGCTGATAGCAAAGATTGATACGACGGATAACCTAGCCGATCCATTCACTAAAGCTCGCCGACTAAGTCTACGCCGTGGACGTTAGAGGACTTGAATTGCGCTAGATGGCACCCGCTAAATCCTCGCAAGAATAAGTCTACGTCGGGACGTTAGAGGACTGAATTATGCTAGATGGCACCCACTTAGAAAGGAACTTTTGTATAAGTGGGAGAAGCAAAGTGATGGTTGTTTGTAATAGCTAGTAGAAAGACACATTGTATACTAAAAGTTTGCTTTAGTATGTTGGGAGATTGTTGGATTTGTATCTTGGAAAGCGCTTTGGTTGAGCTTGTATACAATGTTTCGTTACCACTATTACAATCTCTCGTCTCGATTTGAATACTTGATTGCATATATCCGTGTCCCTTATCTCATATATAAGTTAGATCATACGATGTGTAGAAGATCACGTAAGTCCGTATGATTGGTCAAGCTTGATGAGATATAAAAGTTTCACTGGTGAGACGACTTAAGGACGAGTTGTCGGTTTAGGCTGCAAAGATAGATAAGAAGTGACTTGACTTAGTTGCTTGTCTATCTTGGCACGTCTCGACGTATGAAGGATCACAGCGAGATGAGTTCTTCTTTTCGACCGTCGTGAAGAACCAAGATCTCGGTGACTTACGATGATCTAAACCTCGATAAGGTATTAGGTGAGTATGAGTTGTCGACCATCACTGACTTGTTATGAGTGAGGTTATATGTTCTAACCCAAGATTCTCCGCATCTTGGGTGGTGGCGATCTTGTATGTCACGCTAGTTATCTCAGACGAGTCACCGTATCCGATAAGGATGATGACGCCCCTTAAGGAGCTCAAAGGTTTATTGTACTAAACCCCGCAGTTGAGTTAGCTCAAGTACAATAATAAGGTTGAGTGGTACTACTTAAGAAATGAAGTTATTAATCGCTTTAAGCGCCGATTGCTATAAATGATTAATGGACGCTCGATATCTTAAATACGGGATTCAGAATGTCTAAGTGCAAGCCCGACTCAACTTCGTAATAAAGGGGTAAGTCAACATTCTTTCTAGTGGCATGATCGAATGTTTATAAATTAATTTATGTTCGGGTGAACATAAGATAATTAATTTATTTGAGGCCCATCTTTATTCCTTGCATTTGATCCTCGGTCGGCCCATCCGTGCCCATAGCTACAAGAAAATCGGTCCCCTATGTGCTCTCAAAGGAAAGATTTTATTCTCTTTATCCCACAAGGATATAAATATATTTATGGTATATGATAGATCCTTTCCATATAAGATTATGGAAATAATCTTGAGAGTATGGAAATAATCCTAAGAGTATGGAAATAATCCTAAGAGTATGGTAATATTCCATATAGGATTATGGTAATATTCCATATAGGATTATGGTAACATTCCATATAGGATTAAGGTAGTGCATTATAAATATAAGGTATGAGATAAAGTCCATGGAATGCTCACATTATCGACATCATTATTTTCGAGCATCACAAGAGTTTTTGTGAGGATTTTCAGATTTTGAGATAGAGAGTATTGGGTGATTTTCCAAGCATTCTCCATAGATCGCCCCTCACCGACGCTGGAGATTGGGCAACCGGATACGCCCGGAAGGTCAGCACGAGTCCGATCCGTCCGATCCGCTCGATCCGCTCATCTCGCTCCATCGACCTCTTCGCATCCAAAGTAAACACGTGAAAACCCCAACGTGTTGCGATTTAATTATATAGACGCATGCTAGGTTTATAATCAATGTATGGTGAATTAAACACCCAAGACGGATCCTCGGGGAGGGTTAACATACGCTTTCCCTACACTTGGTACCTTTCAAGAACCCCGCCATGCACCAACTTTTCGATGTTCCGCCATGAGGTCCTCGCATTCCTCCGTGTCGTGTCCATGATCCTCATGGAAGGAGCAATACTTGTCTTTGGATCGGCGCTTTTCCCTAACACGGGTCGAGGTTTCTAACATGTCCGTATGAAGCTCGTAAATCTCCGCCTGTCTTCGCTGTGGGTGTATAATGAGGTCGCTCGGGTTATGACGGGTCCGAGCCTGACTCTATAAGGGCACGCCAGATCCTTTCCAAGGCACTCGCCGACCTTGGCCCCTGGCCTCCTCGACCATCTTCTTCCTCTTCTCGTCGAGGGTTCCATCTTTCCTTCGCGCTTTTTCCCGTCCGCCTGCTCGCTTTGGCGAACCTATCACATATGTGCCACACCGACGCAGACGAGGCTAGTACTGACGATCTCCTTATAGGGCTCGTGCAAGATGCCGCTTTGGAAAGCCGATATAATGAGGAGGTCGCCACGCCTCGACTTTCGTGCACCCTTGTTGAACTCGATCATGAAGTCGCCGATGGACTCGCCTCGGCCTTGTCTCATGGTGAGGAGATGAGCCGATGTGGTCTTCGACTCACTTTTGGAAGAACCTTCATGAAAGGCTTTATTAGATCTCGATAAGATCCAATACTACCGTAGGTAAACTGTCAACCACCGTGGCGTTGTCGATCAAGAACTCGGGAAACTTGCACATGTGGATGGTGTTGAGACGCCGTTGATCATGTTGTATTGAATTGAGAAAGAAAATTTTATGATCCCTCCTCGTTATAGGGGCGATACTGCACTCGTACTTGTCCGGGAGAGAGTGTCGGTATCTCGTTGGAGAAAGGGTAATGATCCTCCCGTATCCATCGAACCCGCCTCCCGAGAACGATGCCGAGGTCGCCGATCGGACTCGTTGTAGTTGTGGGGTCGACCTCGCGAGATTGCGACGACCGTCCCACGCAGCTTCTTCCTCGCACGGTCGGTTTGGAAACCAACTCGTGTAGGGGTATTATCCGCGGCACGAGCGCCTACCACCAAGGCTATGGGATCTTCATTGTGCCGCCTCATGCTTTGATGAGGCTTCGCGCCCTTTCTTCATGATGGTGCCGACCTTGTTCTCGCTAAGATATTGGAGGAAACTCTCCTTATTTTTTCAAAGAACCTTTAACCGCTTCGTCGAGGTTCAACCGCCGTGTTTGGGGTTCTTCTCTCTGTTGTTGCGACCTCCTTCGCTACGGCATTTTCTTCTTCACAGAGATAGGGTTGTCTCGCCATCGAGACTTTGAACGTTCTTCTGGGGTCGATCTCTTATCGGGCTTTTCCCGAGCTGTTCGCGCGCCCCTACCGCCATTATTGTTGCCGTAGCAGCACGGATGTAATGCTCCTCAGATTCATTGTTGTTCGATTGTTACCCGAGAAAAGATCGAAACGCAAAATTTCGGTTCCCACAGCACGTGCGTTGATCGATCTAGTTTTCGTAAGGTAATAAATGCAATAAAGAACACGAGGAGTTAACGTGGTTCGACCTTTAAAATAGATCTACGCCCACGAGCAAGAGAGTGTAAGTGTATTTGAGTGTAAAAGCGATTACAAAGAGAGTAGCCAACCGATTTTCTAATCTAGCTCTATTTATAAACCATCATAATGAGTTCGACTCTAATACAAAGTCTTCTCTCATAATGATTCTTTAGATATGCATCCAATCTTCTACGCTCCACTTATGATTTGAGTTGTAGTTGGTCTAGAGTCTTCTTGGGCCAAATTCACATAGGCCGAGTTTATAGTCGGGGCTATTTATATTGGGTTTCTTGGGCCGAACTCACATAGCCGAGCTTAATGTCGGGCTCATTTATATTGGGCCCGATGTTGGGCCTAGTAGTTGGGCCGTATCCTATCAACAACTCAGATATTAGTATTAAAAATTAATGCATAATAAAATTACCTTATAAGCTTTTGCCCATTACAAACTTGATCTTAATTTTTGTTTAGGAAATTAAAGAAAGAACAACTCAAATTGATCTAAAAGAGTTTTATTTGTGTAACAAATAGTAAAATAAATAATAAATTAACCCAATATTAAATTAGTATTGTGATATAACAAGAAGACTACAACAATATGATCCTATAATTTATTGAGAGACATTCCTCCTTAATCGAATACCATTGAAATGGCCTAAGTCTAAAACGCCTCACAATTAAGCTATCCTAATCAAACTATACGAGACCTTAATTCATCATCATATCGATTTTGAGATCTATCTAAAACTATTACTTCATTAAAAATTCATATCTCAACAGCCACATGATTGCCTTTTTGTGACGACCCGACTTTCCAATGAAGTACGGATCATACGGATCGTCACCGGTATGGTAAGGCAATGAAATAAACATAGCTAATCAAGGCATCAACCAATCAACTACTTAATAACGATAGGTTAAAGGGATAAACCATCCAATACCAACTCAAGTCGTCAAGGACTTGTCAAAAGGGTTCAAGGTTCAACATAACCCAATCGTAAGGTAATTTAAAGTACGAGGTACGACCTCCAATTCAATACTAATAAGCAGCTATAATCAAAACATTAATAATATCGAGTTAGGCAAAGAATAAGCATGTGGACATGCATATGACGATGCATGCCCAAGGTTCTAGAAACCTTTCTAATTAAGTCACAAAACAATTGCTACTCGCACCACCGCACCCATCATCGATCCTTGCTCAACCTCGCACATCAAAACGAGATGCGTGGCTAAGTACAAAAGTACTCAGTGGACTCGCTGTCGAAAACATTTTCTTTACCAAAAGTTATTGATCCGCCCACAATAGCGCATGAGGATTTTAGTTAAAGACTCATGCCTATCAAATATTTTATCATTTTTCCAAAGCGCTCGTCGAACTATTTTATCACGTTGTTCCATATCCGTAATTCATTCATCAATCATACGCTCATTCATTCACAAGACTATGGAGGTGCCACCTACACATAGTCACCGTGACCGGTCGAGGTAGCTAACCTTAACACACAACACACATGTACACAATCCGAAAGTTAGTCCTCAACTAAGTCGGATCCGATCGTTACCCTTTTTAACGCTATGGACCAACTCATTCACATATACCATTCTCGTCCCACATCGACAAATCAACCTCGATATGGACACAACAAAACATAAATATTTGGCAATCAATAACAATTCATGCGATAATATTTCATAAAGCTTTGTAAATCATGCTTGAGTTATGCATAATCATTTTGTTTCAAGAAAAGCCCACCGCTAATCCAAAGCTAGTGGTTCTAAAAGAAAGGTGTAGTATCCTTCCTCAAGAACACGCCCGATCGAACCCTTCATAAGAAAATAGCCGTTTTAGGTTCTTTCTATCGATCGATGGTCGCTATAAATTACGACTTAAAGTTCCCAATTAGGTTTCTTTATGATTTTATGTGATTGTTTTAAGATAATTTCTATTATCTTACATCCCCATTCTCAAGTTATATTACCTCATCGCTCATAGTGAACTTCAATTATGAATCACATATTCCGAGTCTATCCTCGACTCTTAACCTTAGTTTTATTATAACGTTATTACGTTATAGGTTATCGGTAATCAAATTATGATTGGTAAATTAGATATTCTCAAGCCACCAACTAGACTTAACAATTATAGTTACGCCCTAGTAGGTTATGCTCGACGACTGTCGATTAGCACGATAATTAAAAGAGGAATATCGACTAACAATTCAAGTGGACATATGCTATCATGTAAGTAATTAGTACTTAAGAATAAATGAAGTACTTCGGGAATATTAACTCGCTTTTGAGACATAAGGATCGACATCTTATGTTCGAATCGTTGCTTACACATTATTATATCATCGTATTTAACTTAACTCACGGAGGTTACATATGTCGATAATCGTTATTCATTATCGAGTTGTGTTTACGCCCAACTAATATCGTATTGAGTTGTCGTTATGAATATTAACGTAGTAGCTCGACTTTTGGTTTTTCTAACGAGGAACTCACGCTGAGTATCCTTTCATTAATAAAACCCTAATTTGTGTCTAACTTCGATTCTCGCTTATTCCGCCTTAAGTTATCGAAATTGGTCGATTTCTTTTCGATTCTCGCTCATATAGTATTATGTTGTTTACGCTCGGAGTTTTGGTTTGTCGGTCCAACATAAACATAAACATTTAACATCAACAAAACCATACACAACATAAACTATACTAAGCATTAGAAAACCCTAATTTCTAATGTAATACACAATCATTGTGTAAGTGTGTATAAGTGTTCCATTCATTCACCCTAATCACAACCATTTATCCAAAGTTTTATATTACTATCATAGCATCATTCATCATCAAAATTAAACCCATACTTAGCCATTCTATTACGCTTCGATAATTAGCAACAATTAGCATATGCATCCAATAAATTCCAATAAAATCACATTATACTCCTATCATATTATAGAATTTAATTACCAACTCAATATCATCATATAAATTTTTAAACCATGGGTTAAAAGTCTCAAACTTTCGGTCATTTCAAATTAGTAAGCTTTGGTGTTCAATAAATTCCACAAAATTATATCATGCTTATACTATATACTAAACATGAAATATCACTCATATCATGCATTAAAATTTTAAAACCATGCTTTTCATCTTTAAATCATTTCGTAATTCCACATTTATATATATACATATTCAATAAATTCCAATCTTGCACAATATGTTTATATATGAAATAAACATGTAATATTAACATTAAATATCAACTAATATTTATAATATGAACCAAATGCTTGAATTTTTTTGTCCTCACACATATTTTACATATGTGTTCAATAATTCCCAACAATGCATATTAGGTTCATATTATTTCTAAACATCATATATCCTATTATTTTCAACAAATAAAATCAAATAATGGCTTAAAATACTTAAATATATTCTGCCCATTTTAAAAAAATAGGAGTAGTGTTTCAAAATTTTCAAGATTAATGTATGATGTTCATATCATATATTAAACACTATATCTCAACTATTTCTCAACAAATAAAATCAAACAAATACAAGAAAATTCAAAACTATTCTAAAATTATCATATTTATTCTACATGCTTATAATACATTAACAAGCAACAATATCAAATAATATTCATAAAATCATGCTTTATCATATTTAAAAGAAATAAAGTATAAATAAAAAAAAAATCAAACATGCTCTAAAATTCTGAAATTTTTACAGTAGCCTTAGAACATTATTCTAAGAATTTTTGTTCATGGCTTGAGAGCATTTGATGGCTCTAAAGTCACGAAAAAAATGAGGAGTAAACTAGGGTTTTTAAACCCAAAAATTCAAAATAAAAATTCCACCCATTAGGATGGAAGAGGATGATGAATAATACCTTCCTATGGTCTTAGAAGGATTATTTGAGTGTGGGAGAGGTTGGGAGGAGGATTTAGTGTTGGGAGTTTGAAAAGTGTAGAGAAATTTGAAAATGAGAGAAAATGTGAAAGAGTGAATGGGTCTGGTCTTGAACGTCTCTCTACTATTATTACAGACCTAATGGCTGTCATTGCCCATTTTGGGGTGGTCTTGGTGGTAGTTGGGAGGTGGATTGGTCAAATTACCCGTTTTGGTATGTTAATACCGACTCTTTAAGTTTTAACGCACTTTCGATCGATTTCGGAACCTTAAGGTTCTACCTTATTAAATAGCCTTTAAAAGACTTATTTTAATGTTCTTAAAATTTCACAAAGTTCGGACGTCGTCCGATAAGTCAATTCCGAGTTATCATGAAAACTGCTGTCGACGATTCAAAATATGCCCATTCAAAATTCTATTGAATTTTTGAGCTTTCATAAATAATTTGAGTCTTATAAAGCATATTTTATTGATTTAGACCCTCGGTTCGAGTTTCGGGTCGTTCGGATCAATTTAGGTTTTCCCAGATATTTTACCCTTGCTCGTTAAGTTCTTCAGAATTCCTTCGTAAATTGATTCTTATAATTTCTAAATTCATAATAAATTATTCCTTCATGATTTTGGTTGTTATCACCATTTATTACGATTAGCACGGACTGAAAGTTGTTCCGCTCAGAATAGTGTTTTAAGATCGACCGCAAGTATGCCCGAAAATTCTCATTCTTTGCATTCTCACATGTTTTCGTGTGAGGATTCTAAAATGAAATCCTTTCGTGAAGATTCATTCTCGATCTTTCATTCTATGTTCAGCTACTCTGAAAACCCTAATCCCAGAGGACTAGTTATCGCTGATTTCTTTAGTATTCGATCTCCGAATCGATTCTAATTGCTTCATTGGTTTCCTTAAACATAATTAAGTACTAACTACTACAAATAATTGGTCTAAGCATCACCAATTAAAGTTTTAAATTTTTCGGTTATTACATACCATCCCCTTAAAAAAATTTCATTCCAAATTTGCTAACCTTGAAAAGATCCGGTATTTCTATCATAGTTGATTCCAGCTCCTGTGTAGCTTCCTTTGTCCATGGTGTCTCCATAGAACCTTCACCAACGGTATCTCTTTGTTCCTTAGCTTTTGATACGCCGGTCTAAAATTTTCGTAGTAGCTTCTACGTAACTCATATTGTCATCGAGGACAATATCGGTCGGTGGTATCACATGGCTGGGGTCATGTATGTACTTCCGTAGTTGTGAAACATGGAACACATTGTGCACGCTTCCAAAACTTGGCGGCAATGCAAGTCTGTAGTCACCGGTCCTATTCTTCCGTAATTTCATAGGTCCTATGAAACGTGGTCGCAACTTCCCTTCGATTCGAATCTCACGATCCCTTTAGATGGAGAAATTTTCAAGAAGACCTTGTCTCCTCTTCAAAATGTAGCTCGGCGACGCTTGTCGGCGCACGACTTCGCTTCTTCGGCCCTGGGCCTCCTTGATCCGCTGGCGGATCCGCCGCACGATCTCAATCATTTCTCCCACGTAGTCGTCCTAACACTATTCTTTCTCCCACTTCATCCCAAGAAAGTGGTGACCGACATTTTCTTCCGTAAAGCGTCAGACGGGCCATTCCAATAGTCGCTGGTAGTCGTTATTGTAGGCGAATTCCAAGTGGTAACACTTGTTCCCAACTTCTCCTCTATCGAGGACAACGGTCCTCAAGATGTCTTCCAACGCTTGAATGGTCCTCGGACCGTCCGTCCATCTCATGGATGGAACGCGGTATCGAAATGTAGTCGTGTCCCCGCCTTTTGTAAACTCATCCCAACTGGACGAATTTCAATCTCTATCGACGTGATAGTCTTTGAACTCCATGTAGACGGATAACTTCTCGAACGCATAACCGCTAGTCCGTTCGACCCATGTGTTATTGGAATGGGTAGGAAATGCGCGCCTGGTCGGGCCGATCAATGATGACCCAAATAGCGGTATTCCCTTTGTGATTTGGGTAGTCCGAACAAAGTCCACGGCTATATCATCCCATTTCCATTCCGTATGTCTAGCGGTTGTAAGGTCCCATACGGTCGCTGGTGGAGTGCTTTCACTTGTTGGCATCGCCAAACAACGCTCCACAAATGAAGCCACATCTCGCTTCATTCCATCCCACCAAAATTTCTCCTCGAGGTCTTGGTACATTTTGGTGCCGCCGGGTGTGCGGTATAAGAAGTCTCATGGGCTTCCTTCAAGATTTCGCTCAAGTTCTTCGCCTTCGAACGCACACTCTCCCATCATACAACAAAACATTATCTCGTTGCTTCAGAAAATTTTGTGGTTATTGTCCTTAATCTTAGCTCGATTTCTCTAGCTTTTGCTCTTCCTCCGAGCTTCTAAGATTCGGACTTAAGTCCGGGATTGCAATCAATGTTGCAATACAACCTCTATCGCCGAGACGGGCCCATGACTTCGATGTTCATCCTCCGAAATTCCTTCATAAGTATTTCCTCACGACCGAGGATACATCCCAAACTAGGGTGGATTTATGACTCAAGGCATCGGCCACAACATTAGCCTTGCCGGGTGGTAATCGATACCACAATCGTAATCTTCACTAGCTTTAACCATCTACGCTGCCTCATGTTAAGATCTTTCGCTCAAATAAATATTTCGTGCTCTTATGGTCAAGATAGATCTCACATCTAACTCCATAAAGGTGATGCCTTCATATTTTTAAGGCATGTACGATCACCGCTAATTCCGTGTCGCATGAGGATAGTTCAACTCATGTAGGCGTAATTGCCTTCAAGCGTAAGCAATAACCTTACCTTCTTGCATTAGTACACAACCTAGTCCATTCTTTGAAGCATCCGTAGATTGTGTATTCTTTATCCGCCTGCATCGCTAGTACAGTGCCGCCGTCAAGAACTCCTTCGCCTCGAAACTAGCCTCACACCGGCGGTCCAGTGTACTTGATTCCTTTCTCAACAATTGGGTCATGGTCGGCTATCGTTGAGAATCCTTCGATAAATCTTCGATAGTAGCCGCGGGCCCTAAGAAACTCCAATTTCATTCGGTTCTTTGGTGACCCCATTCTCGAATCAGACGATCTTCGAGGGGTCTACTTTGATTCCTCGACGGACACAATGTGACCCAAAATGTCACTCGCCTAACCAAAACTCACACTTGCTAAACTTGGCGAAGAGTTGCTCTCGCCTCAACGCTTGTAGCACGCTCAAGTGCTCTTTGTGTTCTTGGTTATTCTTAGAGTATATTAGATATCGCCTATGAACACTAAGACTAATTTGTCTAAGGTATGGGTGGAACACCGCTCATAATATCCATAACACCGCCGGGCATTTGTAAGTCCAAAGGGCATCACGATGAATTGAAATGACCATACCTTGTACGGAAAGTCGCTTTAGGTACATCCTCCGGTCTAATCCTCAATTGGTGATATCCCGACTTTAGATCTATCTTTGAAAAGACTCGCTCCTTTAAGTTGATCAAACAGATCGTCAATTCGGGCAAGGGATACTTATTCTTAAGAGTTATCTTGTTTAACTCTCGATAGTCTATGCACATCCTCGTACCATCCTTCTTTTCACGAAAATGACAGTGCTCCCCATGGAGACACACTGGTCTAATGAATCCTAACCCAAGAGTTCTTGCAGCTGATCTTTAATTCCTCAAGCTCCTTTGGTGCCATCCGTATGGAGCTTTGACACGGGCGTAACTCGGTTCGAGGTCGATCGTGAACTCGATCCGTCGGTTTGGCGGTAATCCCGTAGTTCATCCGAAAAACATCGGATACTCCTTCACGATCGGGACGCCTTCTATCCTCTTCTCATTATGATCTTCTTCCGGAGGTAGACGAGGTAGGCATGGTTCTCGGTCTTGTTCAAGAACGCCCTTGCTTGTAGTGCGGATATAATTGGAACTCTCCTCCCATGTTGATCCCGTGAAAGTCGGTAGATTCCTCTCCGGTGTTGGAAAGAAATTTTCCTTTCATTACATAGGATGGTCGATTATGTTCGGTTAACCAATCCATTCCTAGGATTATGTCCACATCCGTCATAGGTATGACGTGAAGGTTATCTCGTCATGACCTTAAGTGAGCCTAGTCCAAGTTCTGGTTCGAGCATATGTGGGTTATCGTTTTATGCCTTCATCGAGAAGAAATTTCATGATTTGTTCAACAAGGCTTAGATCTAATCCTAAGTTCTCTACGCATGCTTCAAAGAATAAAAGAACGCGAGGCGCTAGTATCAAACAAGAGGATAACCGACAATTGAGGAGTATTCCATACCTTCCAAGTTTCCTGGTTCCTTGGCGCTCTTGGAACTCCTTTCCGGTTGAGGGCGAGCCCTCGCTTGTCGGGCGGCCGTTGTTGTTGGTAATGTTGTTGTGGTTGCCGCGTTGTCGTTGTTGTTGTTGTTGTTGTTGTTGTTGTGGTCGCGCTATTGGGGCCGTTGCATCGCTGCCGCGTTGTCGCCATTGTTGTCGCCGCTGCCGCCGTGGTTGATATGGTCGCCGATTTGGCCGATAGTATCGAACCGGGGCTATTGTTGATCGGTTGGGCTTGAATAGCCCGGACCGTTGGACTTGGTTGGGCACATTGGGACGGCCATTTCTCCTTGGCGATCCTGTGGGGCCTCGAGTAGTGGCCCTTCCGCCACACTGAAGCATCCGTCATTTGTGAACGCGATGCCCTTTACGACTCCTATGGCACCGGGGCACACGGGAGCTTCACCAATTTTGGTTTCCGCCAGACGCGGGTACCATGGGCGCCCATTCCCCGCCTGTGCCTGGATGGCACGTTATTTCTCGCCATGGCCTCCGCCGGCCCGGCCAAGTTCGATCCTTGTCCTGGTGGGTCCTTCCCACTTTCTCTTCCCACGATCCCCTTGATGATTTGGGGATGTGCAATGACAATCCTGCCTTCGGCATAGCCGCCTCGATGTCCAAAGGTTCGATCGAGGGCCTCACGGTAAGTCGATTCCCGTGACCAGCTAGCGACACTCGATCTCATGGCGAGTCCCGCCCAAACTTTTCGGCCTCTTCTCATCGGTGTCGACCAATCACAAGGCGATACCGCGACATCTCACGTAACGCACGGTCGTAATCGTGACCGCTGCTTTCCTTAGCGAGGTTGTAGAACTCATGTTCTTTCTTCTTCCCAGAACTCTTAGAATGTACTCTCAGACACCTCCTCCTTAAATTCCTCC
The DNA here is from genome assembly GCA_036937905.1 of Salvia rosmarinus. Taxonomy (NCBI): domain Eukaryota; kingdom Viridiplantae; phylum Streptophyta; class Magnoliopsida; order Lamiales; family Lamiaceae; genus Salvia; species Salvia rosmarinus. The sequence goes on along the minus strand of CM072816.1, from coordinate 22,381,333 downwards.
CAGAGAAATTTTCCGCCTCCTCCTCGATAGAGTCTTCCTCTTCGCCTCCCACCAAGTCGGCGGCACCAAATATCCGGAAAGCAACGCATGACAAGCGCTGCTTGAGAGGTGCAAGGAAGGAAGTTAAAGATTCGCCCAGCCGTGAATCCAAAATTCAAGATCCACGGATTCCCATCCCGCTGAAAGTGGGCGGGTTCGTCTCGAGGAATAGTTCCTCAATCCATCTTGCCGGTGGTGGTGGTGGAGGGTGTCATCTCTTTCGGTGTTACCTCACGGTTTCTTCTTCGGTGGCATTCTATCTTTTATAAATATACGTAATCGATATCTTCTTATACCATCCGTCAGATCATAGATATCTTAGCACGGTATGTATATATAATCATAAACATAAATCTAGCACGCCATCGAACACCATATATCGCAACCTCAAAACCAAAGCTCTCGGGAGCTATCATCATATCAAATCAAATGTCTATACGAGGACTTTCATCATCACTTTTACGATCCACAAAGGCTGTGCACGGAGTATGATATCCAAAATTAATATCAAGATCACTCAAGGTACCTAGTCACGGTATGCATAAAAATCTAAAAGCTACCGTGGTCATCAAAATAAGGGTTCATATCGACGACCTATCGCTTCCAAGACGCATCGAAACATATACAAAAGTATATAGACAAAACATTATCTAGTCCTAAGAACTAGATCCATAATCGCCCTGAGTGTAAAATAGGGCTCACCGCTGATTCGTAATCGGAAGTATGGGTACTATCAACTTCCTCCATATCATCGCCGCAGTGTGTCCTCCTCGTGATCTTCCTCCGGGTCCTCCTCCGAATTTTCTTTTCGATCCTCCTCCTCAACCTCTCAGATCGAGTGTGAGAGTCACGGTCTCTGATTCTAATGACTCTAGCTTCTTCCCGCCTAGGTCTCGCGGATCTCACCATGATCTCCTCATAGCAAGTGGTCGGAAATGGAGAAGCAGAAGACGGCACATGTTTCTCTCGCAGCAGATGCGCTAGGCCACATGAATCGTCAATCTCTACATTATCGTGGCATGTGGGTCCGTGTGGGGTGGCGGCGGCTGAACTGGGAAAGCGGCGGCAGGTAGAGATGGAAGTTGGCATGGAATGATTTGCGGCAATGGTCTGGGCGGGCAAAGACGGGCTCGAATCCTATTGTTGGTAGGACCGTAAAGGTGAACTATCGTGGACGGAAGGTCCAGCTCGAATATGTTCTCGCCACACCAGCAAGAATTTCGCCCATCGACACAAAACGAGACACCTCCGGTGAAGCCACCGGAATCTCATCACGCTAGTGTACACCCGCCGGGAGATATGGTCCATAGGTGTAGCTCAGATATCATGAATATGTAGCTAAGGGACCGACAAACGGGCAAGTCCGCCTCAAGATCAAGCTCTCTCGGCGACGATAGATGTAATCTGCCGATATCTCACGGGCATATCCTCGCCAATGGATGGCGCCTTGCGATCATCAAGCACACCTTCATAATGTGACGCACCACGGCATGTGCAGAGCCCAATGACGCATAAAATGAGCAAGGAACTCGCCGATGTCTTTTACTCGTACATCCGGTCGGAACGGTAAGAGCGCATCACCTCCTCCTGTGTGACTCTAGAAGATAAAGGAGCCTAGTCGTAAAACCGTCCAAACAATCTTATATTCCTAAGTTCTTATGAAACTACTTTCATGGTTTGGTCTTTGGGAAGAGACCGCATGGTTCCTCAGATGCACTCAAACGCTCGATGCCTAGCATTCGGGTAAAGGCTAAGTGATCACCCCATCTTATCGGGTCCCGGATTCCTTACTTACTCACGTTATAGTATCATATCATATCCGCTCTCATTATGCACTTACGATTCATCATTTCTTTTTATACCTTCATAACGTTATACTTTTATTCTTTTCACTTATGCCACGATAGAGGCAACATGTGCGGTGTTCTAATTCCTTCACGAGAGGTTGGGACCCATAACAAGGTGAACCTCCGCTAAGCAATCGCTTCATCATCGAGACTCGCCGCTCTCATCATCGAACTGCTCGGATTGTGATTCCTAAGATTTCTATGTTCTCGCTCCTTCTTAGTATTTCGCTCAATTGGGGATGCTTGTGTTCTCATACTAAGTTCGCACAAAAGGGATCATGCGCCTTAAGAGTCTATGTTCTCATGGGAAACATACTCATTTACATCATGCTTCTATCATGCTTCAGATACAACAAGAAACACAGATCGCGACACATTGTGCGATAATCAAGCATTCTCATTTACTCATTTACCAAGTTCATAAACCTTGTAACTTTCTTTCAAATTAATGACCAATCAATTGAAAGAACTTTTCGATTTCAAAAATTTCCACTTTCCAAAATATTTTTCAACTTCCCAACAAGGCAATATTGAAATTCCAATTCACATTTCATATACTTCCATCATTTGAAAACAACTTTAGTTGAGATAGTTACCTTCTTCCTCGCTGAAAGGTGACGACGATGGAGTGCAAGCAAGAGGCCAAACACAAATAATTTCTAGACTCAAGTTTCAACTTAGGATTCAAGGAAAGGGTTTCTGTGGTTCAGAGCTAACAAGAGCTCGATACCACTTTGTGACGAATTCGACTTTCCAACGAAGTACGGATCATATGGATCGTCACCGTATGGTAAGGCAATGGAAATAAACATAGCTAATCAAGGCATCAACCAATCAACTACTTAATAACGATAGGTTAAAGGGATAAACCATCCAATACCAACTCAAGTCGTCAAGGACTTGTCAAAAGGGTTCAAGGTTCAACATAACCCAATCAGTAAGGTAATTTAAAGTACGAGGTACGACCTCCAATTCAATACGGAATAAGCGCTATAATCAAAACATTAATAATATCGAGTTAGGCAAAGAATAAGCATGTGGACATGCATATGACGATGCATGCCCAAGGTTCTAGAAACCTTTCTAATTAAGTCACAAAAATTGCTACTCGCACCACCGCACCCATCATCGATCCTTGCTCAACCCGCACATCAAAAACGAGATGCATGGCTAAGTACAAAAGTACTCAGTGGACTCGTTGCCGAAAACATTTTCTTTACCAAAAGTTATTGATTCGCCCACAATAGCGCATGAGGATTTTAGTTAAAGACTCATGCCTATCAAATATTTTATCATTTTTCCAAAGCGCTCGTCGAACTATTTTATCACGTTGTTCCATATCCGTAATTCATTCATCAATCATACGCTCATTCATTCGCACACTATGGAGGTGGCCACCTACACATAGTCACCGTGACCGGTCGAGGTAGCTAACCTTAACACATAGTGACACGTGTACACAATCCGAGTTAGTCCTCAACTAAGTCGGATCCGATCGTTACCCTTTTTAACGCTATGGACCAACTCATTCACATATACCACTCAATTCTCGTCCCACATTTGGACATATCAACCTCGATATGGACACAACAAAACATAAATATTTGGCGTTGAATAACATTTCATGCGATAATATTTCATAAAGCTTTGTAAATCATGCTTGAGATATGCATAATCATTTTGTTTCAAGAAAGCCCACCGCTAATCCAAAGCTTAGTGGTTCTAAAAGAGCATGGGTGAGTATCCTTCCTCAAGAATCACGCCCGATCGAACCCTTCATAAGAAAATAGTCTTTTTAGGTTCTTTCTATCGATCGATGGTCGCTATAAATTACGACTTTAAAGTTCCCAATTAGGTTTCTTTATGATTTTATGTGATTGTTTTAAGATAATTTCTATTATCTTACATCCCCATTCTCAAGCTATATTACCTCATCGCTCATAGTGAACTTCAATTATGAATCACATATTCCGAGTCTATCCTCGTCTCTTAACCTTAGTTTTATTATAACGTTATTACGTTATAGGTTATCGGTAATCAAATTATGATTGGTAAATTAGGATATTCTCAAGCCACTAACTAGACTTAACAATTATAGTTACGTCCTAGTAGGTTATGCTTGACGACTTGTCGTATTAGCACGATAATTAAAAGATGAATATTGACTTACAATTCAAGTGGACATATGCTATCATGTAAGTAATTAGTACTTAAGAATAAATGAAGTACTTCGAGAATATTAACTCGGCTTTTGAGACATAAGGATCGACATCTTATGTTCGAATCGTTGCTTACACATTACGACATTGTGTATTTAACTTAACTCGACGGAGGTTACATATGTCGATAATCGTTATTCATTATCGAGTTGTGTTTACGCCCAACTAATATCGTATTGAGTTGTCGTTATCGAATATTAACGCAGTAGCTCGACTTTTGGTTTTTCTAACGTAAGAACTCACGCTTGAGTATCCTTTCATTAATAAAACCCTAATTTGTGTCTAACTTCGATTCTCGCTTATTCCGCCTTAAGTTATCGAAATTGGTCGATTTCTTTTCGATTCTCGCTCATATAGTATTATGTTGTTTACGCTCGAGTTTTGGTTTGTCGGTCCAACATAAACATAAACATTCAACATCAACAAAACCATACACAACATAAACTATACTAAGCATTAGAAAACCCTAATTTCTAATGTAATACACAATCATTGTGTAAGTGTGTATAAGTGTTTCATTCATTCACCCTAATCACAACCATTTATCCAAAGTTTCATATTACTATCATAGCATCATTCATTATCAAAATTAAACCCATACTTAGCCATTCTATTACGTTTCGATAATTAGCAACAATTAGCATATGCATCCAATAAATTTCAATAAAATCACATTATACTCCTATCATATTATAGAATTTAATTACCAACTCAATATCATCATATAAATTTTTAAACCATGGGTTAAAAGTCTCAAACTTTCGGTCATTTCAAATTAGTAAGCTTTGGTGTTCAATAAATTCCACAAAAATTATATCATGCTTATACTATATACTAAACATGAAATATCACTTCATATCATGCATTAAAATTTTAAAACCATGCTTTTCATCTTTAAATCATTTCGTAATTCCACATTTATATATATACATATTCAATAAATTCCAATCTTGCACAATATGTTTATATATGAAATAAACATGTAATATTAACATTAAATATCAACTAATATTTATAATATGAACCAAATGCTTGAATTTTTTTGTCCTCACACATATTTTACATATGTGTTCAATAATTCCCAACAATGCATATTAGGTTCATATTATTTCTAAACATCATATATCCTATTATTTCCAACAAATAAAATCAAATAATGGCTTAAAAATACTTAAATATATTCTGCCCATTTTTAAAAAAATAGGAGTAGTGTTTCAAAATTTTCAAGATTAATGTATGATGTTCATATCATATATTAAACACTATATCTCAACTATTTCTCAATAAATAAAATCAAACAAATACAAGAAAATTCCAAAATATTCTAAAATTACCATATTTATTATACATGCTTATAATATATTAACAAGCAACAATATCAAATAATATTCATAAAATCATGCTTTATCATATTTAAAAGAAATAAAGCATAAATAAAAAAATCAAACATGCTCCAAAAATTCTGAAATTTTTACAGTAGCCTTATAACATTATTCTAAGAATTTTTTGTTCATGGCTTGAGAGCATTTGATGGCTCTAAAGTCACGAAAAAAATGAGGAGTAAACTAGGGTTTTTAAACCCAAAGAATTCAAAATAAAATTCCACCCATTAGGATGGAAGAGGATGATGAATAATACCTTACTATGGTCTTAGAAGGATTATTTGAGTGTGGGAGAGGTTGGGGAGGAGGATTTAGTGTTGGAGTTTGAAAAGTGTAGAGAAATTTGAAAATGAGAGAAATGTGAAAGAGTGAATGGGCCTGGTCTTGAACGTCTCTACTATTATTACAGACCTAATGGCTGTCATTGCCCATTTTGGGATGGTCTTGGTGGTAGTTGGGAGGTGGATTGGTCAAATTACCTGCTTTGGTATGTTAATACCGACTCTTTAAGTTTTAACGCACTTCGATCGATTTCTGAACCTTAAGGTTCTACCTTATTAAATAGCCTTTAAAAGACTTATTTTAATGTTCATAAAATTTCACGGTTCGGACGTCGTCCGATAAGTCAATTCCGAGTTATCGCGGCTGTTCGACGATTAAAATATGCCCATTCAAAATTCTATTGAATTTTGAGCTTCATAAATAATTTGAGTCTTATAAAGCATATTTTATTGATTTAGACCTCGGTTCGAGTTTCGGGTCGTTCGGATCAATTTAGGGTTTTCCCAGATATTTTACCCTGCGTTCTGCTAAGTTCTTCAGAATTCTTCGTAAATTGATTCTTATAATTTCTAAATTCATAATAAATTATTCCTTCATGATTTTGGTTGTTATCACCATTTATTACGATTAGCACGGACTGAAAGTTGTTCCGCTCAGAATAGTGTTTTTAAGATCGACCGGCAAGTATGCCCGAAAATTCTCATTCTTTGCATTCTCACATGTTTTCATGTGAGGATTCTAAAATGAAACTGCTCGTGAAGATTCATTCTCGATCTTTCATTCTATGTTCAGCTACTCGTAAAACCCTAATCCCAGAGACTAGTTATCGCTGATTTCTTTAGTATTCGATCTCGAATCGATTCTAATTGCTTCATTGGTTTCCTTAAACATAATTAAGGACTAACTACTACAAATAATTGGTCTAAGCATCACCAATTAAAGTTTTAAATTTTTCGGTTATTACACTTTGCACAACATAAATTCTTTCATTCACAAACTCATATTTCAAACTCGTTAAGTTTACAATTTCATACATATTTACGCTATTAACATATAGCGAACTATTATTACTAATTAAAGTTCAAAATTGTATTAATTGTGAAATTAGCAAATTAATTTATTATAGTCGGCTAACTATTTGACTTACTTTACTCTTAAGTCCGCGAAATGCTTACTTACGTACTTTCGTTCTTCAAGTAAGATTTATTTCAACTAAATATATTTATTCTTGTAAGGTTTATTGACGTTTTAACGAATGTTTTGAACAATTTATAATTAAATTAAATGCACAAACTATCACAAAGTTAACATAATTAAATACTCGTCCCATTTAAAGTGTCCATTTCATTTGAGCACGTGTATTTAGGAGAAAAGTATAAAATAGTTAAAGTGTTAAAAAATGGATAGGGTCCATATTTTTGAAGGGATAATTATTTTTTAAAATAAAATAAAATATTTATAATGAAACAATCTAAAAAAGAAAGTGAAATATTTTAAATAGACCAAATATCTTGAAAGTCAATGTCTGACATTGGAGAAGTGATATAGCTCGATGTATTTCATCATAGATGACCAATTACCAACGTCAAATCCCATGTATGGCCACATCACTTTTCCAAAGCTAAAAATTTGATCTTTATGGCATTTTTTGTTAGTTTTATGGTATTTTCTGCATTTAATCATAATTATCAACCAATCAAAACATTTTTATTGAAAAATCAATAATATATGATTCAAATTGTAATTTATACTTTGATTTTATTAAGAAAGAAAAACGCTATTCAATTCCTTTGGAATTTCTGGCCAATGATCTTTTAAAACCAACCGTATTTTAGATAATTGACATAAAGCTGCAGTTGCTTCTGCAGATTGCAGCATTAGGGGAGTATGGGAACAAAAAAAAAAAGCTAACCTAAAAATTATCAAATTTTATTCACCGAGTAAGTGTGAAAAATACCCGAAAATCGAATATTCGATTCGAATAAATCGATATTTAAATTTTGGTTTAGGTTTTTTGGATTTTCGATTGGGACCGGATTGATATTTTTCCAAATTTTGGATTTTTGGATCGAAAATGATTTTTTAAATCGAAAAAAAATTGAAAATCCAAATTATATATAATAACAATATTTTGTTTAAATATTTTTAAATCTAATATAAATATATATGAGAAATAATAAAATTTAGTTTCGGATTTTTGATTTTTCAAAATTTCAATTTTTCGATCCGATTCGTGTTTTTTATAAAATTTTGTGTTTTCGGATTTTGGATTTTCCAACATTCGGTTCGGATCGAATTCTTTTTTTTTATATATTCGATTTTTGAATCGATTCGAATTGACAAAAATTCTAAACGAACCGAACGCTCACCCCTATCACCAAGACATCTTATCAATTGGTGCAAGTACTTGACTGAGTGCTAACGCAAATCAAAATAATTCAGATTTTTGATATTCGATTCGGATTGAATTTCTTCTTTCTTAAAATTCAGATTTTTGAATCGGTTCGAATTAAACAAACCAAGACAACATATCAATTGGTGCATGTACTTGATTGAGTGCTAACGCAAAGCAGAATAAGATAAAAAAAATTTATTTTAACAACAGTTTATTATTTGACCTTTGTCACGTGTTTACTTTTGTCACCGTATCTTCTGTCAACAAAATAATCTGAACAAATCCAAGCACAATTTGCCTCAAAATGACGAAGCTGGTGAATGAATTAATACCAACGCAATCCAAAAGCTACTTTAAGCAACTTACAGAAAGCTTGAAAAAAGATATGTGTGTACGTTTTGATGGATTGTGATTTGTGATATAGTATTATCTCACTAATATCTCATTTATATATCAATGAATAATTATATGTGTGTTTGAAGGCTAGGATAATAAATAATAGTCCGATCAAGAACCCTCAATCTTTAAAATCAGACTTCAATATTAGGAAAATTATGTCCTAAGTCAAGTAGTGCTAATAATAATAAAATTTGATTAACTTACAGCTTAGTAGCTTTAGTGAGCTTAAACCGCTGGCTTGATATATTGGTAAGTGATAATCTATCTATCCGAGACAATTTTTTAATAGATTCAACGTGATGAGCGTTGGCCTTCTCTCGGAATTAATAGGATATAAAATTTAGAAGTTGTTTGATTAAATTTATTTAATTTGGAGAGCTTATATTCCAATAGCTTATAAGATGTTTAAAAGTTATAAGAGATAATGTTTTAAAAGTTTATAAGTTGTCAAAATATTTGAATAATTGAACTTATAAGTTAGAAAAATGTTTGAATAATTGAGCTTATAAGCTAGAGAAAGAATCATGAGTTAGAGAGAGAAAATTGATGAGATGTGAAATTGATGAGATATATATAGAAAATAACGAACTATATATAGTAATGTTGTTTTAGTAAATTCATTGTTAATTATAACTTTATGAAAAAATAAGTTGGGGTTGGTGAACTTATTTTTGAAGGAGCCTTTAAAATGTTAGAGATTATTTTCACATCTTATAAATTGTTTAAGATCTAGAGCTTATTTTATAAAACACTTTGCAGGAGTTTATAAGTACCTATACAACTTATAAGCTGTTTTGAGGACTTTATAAGCTCATATAGAACTTATAAGTTGTTTTGAGAAGTTTATAAGCTCAACCAAGCACCCTCTTAATGTGATATTTCTTGTTACAACTTGTGTTGTTTATTGAATATAATACAATTATACTATAAAGCATAATATATTGATACATGATGTACATTTTTTTTAATTCATAGGGAATCAGAATCGCTATCTTCGATACGTACTGAGTAAACTCCATGTTCATATGCAATAGCCTGCAAAACATGATGTACATTGTTGCTAAAGTGAAATATGAGTTGAGGCCAAATGTTTCAAGTTTAAATCTCATTAACCCCGCTATAGATTTTGAGCATGGCAAAGGTTAGCAGCCTTAAATTGGTTCCGTATGTCCTAAGTCTTACCATATGCATATATAATTTTCAAGTGTAATTTACCTTATGTATGTTTTGTAAGCTATTGCATAAAACAAGTTTACCTAGAAAACATCGAAAATAATAGTTCCATATGATAAAATAATTTAAATAAAATATGAGATTTGATATAATAATGAGCAATAATAATACAACCATTAATTAATAGCAAGGCATGATGAAAAACTACAGTACTATATAGAGTGAAGATTAATAAAACTTTTACCCTATAGGAACTAGGAATCAATCTAAATCATTAATACAAAATCTATAGTTTATCATTAATATTGTATGATCTATAATTATTAACGAAATAATTATCATGAAACATGCATTATTTAACATGGAAATCAATCATGCTCATCCTTTACTCAATACATAAACAAAAACTACATTTTTTGACAACCATAGATCATACAAAAGTCATGGTTAAGATTGGTTTTAAATTGATTATTACATGAGAAGATTTTAATATATATATATATATATATATATAGTGATTATTGTAAAAATCATTTTAAAGTATAAATTACGAACACATGAAATCGTCTCGAATTAGTCATGAAAGTGCTTGAATTTGTTGTGAAAGTGTCCGAATTGAAAATAAATAAAAATCACCCATCATGAGATTCAAACCCATGTGTTTTAATATATCAAGTAATGTGATGAATTTACCATAGATCTTCACGAATCAATGACCTGAAAATAGCTCTTATTTTATACTTTAAAATTGATTTGTATTTGATCCAATTCTTATATATATGTATATATAGGGGAGTTAACGTAAAATTATTTTTATCGTGAGGACCACTAATTGATGAATTCATTGTAAAAGTTAATGATTCGTAGGAAAGTTATTGAATTCAAAAAATATTATTTTTCGCCCCTCATAGGATTCGAACTGGGAGAAAAATGCTGAATTTTTGGATTCAGTAGATTTCTCATCAGATTCATTATCAGATTCATTAACTTTCATAGTGAATTCATTGATTCATTGCCAATTCTCATGGTTATTAGTGAGGATAAAATTATTCTCATTTATATATATATATATATATATATATATATAGAGAGAGAGAGAGTTGAGTTATAATAAAACTTATTTTTCATAAAACCTAAAACCAATGCATCTTACGATAAAGTTATTGCACTTTATGTATAAAACTAATGCACCCTTGATTTCGGTAAAGATAATATTATTCATCAATATTTCATACGCAATAACTTTATACATAAAGTGCATTAACTTTGTACTTCAAATGCATTGGTTTTTAGGTTTTTACGAAAAATAGGTTTTTATTTGAACTCCTCCATATATATATATATATATATAGGGGTTAACTACAACAAAATAGATTTATTGCGACATACACACATGCGACATTACATGTATGTGTCGTAAAATTGCCACACTTATGCTTCTAGTGTCGCATATTTATGTCATTTGTGCGTCATTTAAATATTGTGTCGTAGTTTAGTGACAAAAATGCAACACTCGTTTTGATGTCTCAAAATTACGATAACTTGTCTACGACATCTCAATAAAATATCATAATTATATCACATATTTAGAATAGTGTTGCATCTAGTGTTGTATATTTTTACGTCAATTGTGCGTCATCTACATATTGTGTCATAATTTAGTGACACATATGCGACACTCATTTTGATGTCTTAAAATTACGATAATTTATTTGCAACACCTCAATAAAATGTCATAATTATATCACATATTTAAAATATTGTTGCATTCAATGTTGTATATTTATGTTGGTCATGTGCCATCTATATATTGTGTCATAGTTTAGTGACACATATGCGACGCGACACTCATTTTTATGTCTCAAAATTTGCTATAGTTTATTTAAACACTTGCTAATTATTCATTCAAAATATTTAAATAATCAAATATGAGCTATTATAATATTGTATACACGTTCAATAAAAATCCAAAGGTTACAAATAAATAATAATAATAATAATAATAATAATAATAATAATAATAATAATAATAATAATAATAATAATTTAACACAAGAAATTATATCATCAGATTATTAGTTTAATATACAATATATTTGTCACAAAAGAAAATGTGACATTAACCATGTGACGCCTGGGTAGAAGACGGAGTGATCGTCGGTGCGGAGGCATGGACAAAAGCGGTCCTATTAAGACTTCAAAGCGGAGGGTACAAGAATGAATCGAAACGCACCGGAATGAGAGGATTTCGACCATATGTAGGTATGAGACTGCATATTTGAGGAGAGCTTAAACGATTTGATATGTGCTACTCATACCAACAAGATGCATCTTCTTTTCGGTAGTCCATCTCATAAAAACTCTAAAGCTAAGCGTACTTGGCTTGGAGCAATTGTGGGATGGGTGACCTCTTGAGAAGTTTTCTCATGGAGTGTGTGAGTGAGGACAAAACACACTGAAAAGACTCGTGTTGGTCCGTGGGGTCATCCGTCAATCCGAAAGCCGGATCGTTACGGATGGTATCGAGCCGAACCCTCCCATACGGTGTGGTTTGAGGATGAACCAAGCGTAAGTGGTGGGCATGTGACGCCGGGGCGTATACGAAATGATCGCCGGTGGAGGCATGGATGCGAGCGGCTCGATTAAGACTTCAAAGCGGAGGGTACAAGAATGAATCAAACGCACCAAAATGAGAGGATTTGAGAATATGTAAGTATGGGACTAAAGCATATTTGAGGAGAGCTTAAAGGATTTGATATGTGTTACTCATACCAACAAGATGCATCTTCTTTCTGTAGTCCATCTCATAAAAACTCTAAAGTTAAGCGTGCTTGGCTTGGAGCAATTGTTGGATGGGCGACCCACCGGAAGTTTTCTCAAAGAGTGTGAGAGAGGACAAAGCACACCGAAAAGACTCGTGTTGGTCCGTGGGGTCAACCGTCAATCCGAAGTCGTCGTTACAAATCATCTAATTAAAATGTGTTGTAAAGAAATACAACAATAAAATTGTTTATATTTATGTATCATGTAATGTGACATAAACTAACATATGCCACTTTCACGGATGACGCATAATATGTCGTAAATTTCAGACGACGATTAATTTAGTTATGCACAAAATGATGTATATGTTGCAACATTAATGTAAATAATGTCGTAAAAATTATACTACAATTGATAATAATATCACAAGCTAATGTCGCAAATTAGGATGCATCAATTCGGCTAATGTCATTAAATATGACGCAAACTAACATGCGTCACTACAACTAAAGTCACGTAATATGTCGTGAATTTTATACGACAATTAGGTTAGCGATGCACAAAGTGTCATATATGTTGCGACATAAATACAAAAATGTGTCGTAAAAATGCTACACGACCTTTGCTACACAATATAAAGTGATAAAAATGTCGCAAGTTAGTTTTTGCGACATTAAAACAAATGTTAGCGACACATTTTTCATGTCGCAAAAAGTCAACTTTCTTGTAGTGTTGGATCTAGTGAGAACTTATCTTTTTTGAGAACTTGAGAACCATGAATAATACGTTGAAGATAATGCACAAAACAGTATTAAGTTGTGCATAACGAAAACTTTCTAAAATTGTTGCACAACAAAATAATTTTAGAAAGTTTTCATTATGCACAACTTTATACCGTTTTATGCATCATCTTCAACGTCTTATGCATGGTTCGCAGAGTTCGTAAAAAAGATGTGGTTCTCATTTAATCCACTTCCTATATATATATATATATATATATATGGGATGGTTCCTGTGAGAATGTAAATAAGTGTAGGAAATAGGAATAGATATGTAAGTCTAGCATATCTTTCATATTTGTGTAGCAAAATCATAATTACTATGTTGCACATGTTAGTTTAGCACATATTTCATCTCTTCATAGCACATATGCTAAATATATTAGTTTAACACATCTTTAAGTGCAACAGTAGCACAAGAAAGGTTCTAGTGCTGCACAATAATCCGCGTAGCACACAAAACATAAAAATGTAGCACAATCAAAATTAAATTTCAACCATTGATCCAGCGAATCAAATGTCCAGATTCATTCTCATTTCCTACCTGATCTATATCTATATATATATATATATATATATATATATATATATGGGTGGTTCACGTATGAATACAAATATTGATATTAGGAAGATTCCTAAGTTGTTGAAAATTAATTTATCTTACTTGTGTGTTATGATTAGATCTCAAAACCTTTGATGATTGTCTTGTCGATGTAACTAATGCTATTAAATTTTATGACTTAGACATTTTTGTTACATGTTTGGTAGTAGAACTACTAGCTTGGATAAAACCCAAGACTGAAGGAGTTCGAGAAGTATTGAAGCCATCCTTACTGACAAGAGTATCGATCAATGTACATGATAGAAACTCAATCAAGGATCGCATCATCAAGACCGAATACTAACAAAAGGCCAACTAACGTCTCAAGAATCAAGTATAGCGATGCTTATAAATAGAGCTACTAGAGTAAAGTCAAAGACCGCAGTCGATGTCAAGATCAAGATCAAGATCGGCGTTGAGACTCAAAGCTGAAAGAGATGAAGGAGTCAAGATATCACTAAGTGTCATATTAGGTAGCCGAATGTCCCTATGAAAGTCAAAGTCGACTATCGTGAATCAAAGCATGCGTCCCAAGTCAAAGCCGCTCATCGATAGTAAAGTTGATGACATATAGTCAATGCTGGCTATATTAAGTCAAAGATGGCTAATAAAAGATCAAAGCTGATTATATATCTACGTCTAGTTGTATGCATCATGCTGACTCAGGTGTTTGAAGCTGACAAAAGTCGAGAGTCTAACATGCTGCTAAAAGATGGAGCAGTCTCGACTGGTCCAACCTGAAATCAATGCTGATAAAACATAGAGTCAATTCAACTAAAGAAACACAAAAGATATGAAGCCTTAAGTATTTGACTCGCAACGTGTGTTAGCGTATCTACAAAAGATCTTGCATTTTAGAAGATATTTTCAAAGTTCAGAGCTACAGTGTACGATGCAGACTTCTGATAGCGACGTATGAAGATTCTCAACGGGAAGAATTCAAACGACAAATAGAAAGATCTAATAGGTGATCCTCCGATGGTACTATTCATCATCATCATCTCTATAAATATGCACATAATCTAACATTTGAAGGTTACCAAAACGTTGCACATAAAAATCTCAAAGTATTCAAGCCTATCAAACAACGATTTCAAGAAGGAAGTTCACAACTCTATAAGCAAATCTCAAGAGCTCACATATAATTATTAGATTGAGGTTTCTGTATACACTTCCTTAAGTCTATGATATCTATCTTGTTTATCTTAAGTCTAGACATACCGAGTTAGACACCTGTAAACTCAAATTTTAGTTGGAAATCTCTTTACAAAACCCTCAAAAGTTTGTATAGAAGTTTGGGCAAGTATGCAACGAAGTGTTAGTGGTCGAAAGCTTGATCATCTAGCCCGTAAGCTAGAGATTAAGTCGATCGCATTCAAAAGCGCTAGTGGTTTCTAGCACCAGCAAGCTGGGAGGAGCTCAAAGTTAGGGATATCGTAAGGTGAACTCAGATTCAGGTTTATTCTTATACCCGTAAACAAGATCCAATCCGAAGTTAATGGATTGATCGAGCAATCAATCCGTGGACGAGGAGTTGATCTCTCCGAATCACATAAAATCAACGTGTCTTTTACTTTCAAGATTACATGTTATTGAACTATCATCGCCAGACGCAACAACACAACACTGCTTTAAAATCCTCTATCGAGATCCGATCGACATCAAGGGATCTAAATTGAAAGCTAACTAATCAATATTTTGCTAAGTGTTTCAAACGGCTTTAAGTTTTCAATAAGGCCAAATATAGTAACCACCACATTCCGCACGCACATCGCTTATCATCCAACTCGATCACCGTCTCAAAGTCAAGAGGGTTTGTAAATTGATATCACTCAAGACAAGACATTATTTATTTGAATCGCCAACAAGATTAGATCATAGTTACCGACCAAGAACACCCAAGAGCATCAATCTTGTTGAGCTAAAAGTTTTAAAATTTTCTTAAGCGGTGTATCACCTTTATACATCAAGACATACCCAACGAGACCCATCAAATATTAAAAATAAGAAAATTACACTATTATTGCATTACATATATAAATTTATTGTATATGTAACCTTAATATAAAGTTGTTTATTATTATTGCATGGTAGTAGTAGTAGTAATAATAATGGCACTGGGAAATTGTGTGTGAAATATGACAACTTTTGTAATTGCAGACCTTGTGCCACTTATTATGTATATAGGTTCAAAAGGTACAGCTAATTTCAACAGCAATCAGTTTTTTATTTTTACTTTTTGACACAAGCAAACACAGCAAAAGAGGATGTACGTAGGATCCTTTCCTTTGAGTAATCATCAACACAGTTATTATGACAAATCATTAAGTTTTTTTGTCTTTTCAAATTGTCACCATTCAATCGAAAATTGCCTGAATTCGAAGGGTCTTAATTAATATTAATCCAGAGGTTTATATTCACGTTTTTAACTACAAAAACATCATAGTTAGATTTTATCAAAGTAAATAAATTAATTTGATCAAGTGGTTTTCAGTTGCGTGTTAATTTTGCTTATTGAATTTACAATAATAATGAGCAAGGCCACTCTTTTGAATATATTCTTATCGCAATGAATTTTGTCAAAAGTTTTATGTTAAAAGAATTGCATTCGGATCAAGGTTCCATTTATGAATTATACTAGCTCGAATAACTTTAAAGAAATAAAAAATCTTTTTTATTTAGAGAGAAATTCAGAACTAGAGACTTCGTTCCTTTCTCGAAATTTGTGCAAGGATGCTCTTGATTTAAGATTTTCTACACCAAGAATATTCTACTAACCTTCGTGCTCGAATGGCACTCAAGATCAGCTTCATAAAATTCTTATATTACGTGAGGAAGTTCTAGTACGTGATCATATATATATTCAAATTTTAATATTACTTGCAGAAATTATTTCCTGAAAAAGCTTCTGCCCAAGAAAACAAAACCATTCGTTCTAACTTTAATTTTACAGTTTTAATTTTATTATTGCAATAATATATATTTTTAGTTTAACTTTTATTGATATTATTTTCTTGTATTTAATTAATTGTAATACCCATTTAAGTTTTTAGTTTTAGTTGGTATTTTGTGGCTTGTTATTGTGATTTACTTGAAGATGTTTTGTTGAATTAATTTTGATAAACTTATGTCTAATAGAAAATATGAAAGTAGTTATGAAAATTAAAGAGAAAAGAAAAAATATGGTAATTGAATCTCGACATGAAACAGTTGTTAAATTTGTTCGAAACAATAAAAATATGATTTAGAAAAATAGGACAGCCCAGAAAGCAAGATGAAATGAATTTTGTACGCATTCTTTTGTTATATGTATATTCATTTAAGGTTTCACCTCATGCTACCAATTCTCTTGATCCGAACCTAATCTACCAGATCATCCTTAACATAATTTTGATCCACTTCGTTTTACTGTGAACACTTATATTCATTTTTAAATGAGATACCTAAGTCAAGAAGACCATGACATTTTTCCTTACTGGAACCAAAATAAGTTCGTATACAAATAAATCTTAATTTTTCTATATTAATTTCTTCCTGCGTCATTACCCTCGGGAGTTAAATATTCCTACACAGACACAAGTTTAGAAATAGTTGGAAAAGTTGCACATACAGCCAAAGTCACACCCTTCCAGTGAAAACAGGTGCCTTGGGAATTTAACTCGTGACAAAAATTTCATATGTCTACATATTTGGACATTTTGCTATTATTTTTACTGCCTCTGAATTAGGGTATATGATCATACACACAGTAAATTCCCCCCGCCCCCCCACCCAAAAAAAAGTAACAGAAATAAGTCTCGAGCGAGATTTATTCATTAATTTGAGCCATTTTAGAGGTTGTACAGAAAGCATGACACATATCACTTTTGAAAGTGTGAAAGTTTTCATCTTTTGTGGGACTCAAACACTGACAATTTGGAAATGGCTTTGCACTGGAAAATATATATATATGTTGCAACAGTTTTGGAATGGGTTGCTTTATCATTGCCTACAAATAAAAGTCCAAACCCATAAAGTGCTTCATTATTCACTCCAAATCTTGAATTATTATTGCTCTTGTCTGGATCTTGCCGTCCGGCTTCATGTGGGATGTTGCTACTACCTCCTCTCAAGTCTCCATCTCACGAATGTCCGTTATAAACATGTATAACTCGTGCCTCCCTTCCCGGATTTTACACGAGCGAGTGTGTGGAGGTCGAGGTTAGGGTTGGAGTTGGAGTTAGAGTTAGAGTTAGAGTTAGGGTTAGGGTTAGGGTTAGGGTTAAGGAAGGAACAACGAGATGTCAAGGCCTAACTTCAAGTGTTGCCAGCTTGAATTATGGCAGGCAAATCTTGAGTAGAGACAACACATGAAAACAACATACCCCAATCAAACTAGTCCCAATTTGATATAATTCCACCTGTTTGTGTTAAAATATAAATATCTTGTGTCAGTTTACTGAATGTTTTACTTAACATGAAATAATCCACAAAAAAACCAATTAAACATGAAAACATGTTAGCTTGAATTGGCTGCCTTAGCATGAATCGTAATAAATGAGTTGCACTAATTGCTATGTTTTTTTATATCACGTGTTATGAACCTTGAACTTACTTAACTAGTGTGCTTGTGCTGATAATAGGCTAATATTTTCCTATAGGAACGTTTAACTTTCGGTGCTAGCATTGATAGATGACAATAATATAGACTAATCCACCCCATAGTTTGATGGATTGAACAATTTTGAACTTGTTGGATCATGAAGGGGTAGGCAGAAAAATCATAGGTAGGACCTAAATATTCTGAATTTCGAGTTTGAGATTTTAATAAGCTAGTTTTCATACAATTCGATTGATGAAGGGGACTTTTGCACAACAATTCACACAATACCAACAATTTAGTATTTTTTAAGAATAAAAAATAAAAAAGTAAAAATCGATTGGTGAAGCCCCACCTCTTCCTTAGTGGCTCTACCAGTGGAATCATGTAATCTTTTAAATACTCGCTTATTTGGATTATTTATCATCTATCACTCAAAATAGATGCCCCTTTAGACTTCAGTTAACATAAAGGAGAGGTTGATCCGAGTTGATGATGAAATTTGGTCAATGGAAGGGCTACCTCATGCTTCCCTAGCAATGGCTACATAACAAGGGGTTGTTCTTTTACCTCTACCTAATATATGTTTATGCTAGAAAAGTTCATGGTGGTCCAAATATCCAACACTGGTTCATGAGCTCTCGATTTTGACAGACTCGTGCATTATACAGTACGACTAAACACTGTTTATCATGTTACATCTTTATTTCCACATGAAGTGTGATGTGCAAGAGCAAGAAAATCAATTCAAGATAGAAAATGTATTTAGCAGGGCTAATAATTTTCTTTTCATGAAAGAACAAGAATGCATAAGAGTAACGATGATAGACAAACGACCTCATTTCATTAGATCTTGATGCGATGAGACATTATAGATCTGTGCCTAATTGCACATGCAGCTTGTACCAATGCTGTGGTCACCATCCTATTGCTTTCACCAAATTATCAATCACTTTTCTCCACCGAATAATTTCGATTGAAGAAACTATAGTATAATCTTCACCAAAACACATGCTGCTCGTTGAAAAGAGAAAAGTTGTGATCAAGTTACCTGGTGCCATCCCTTTGAGCAGTTAACATCACATTTCAATCACTCATTTTGGTGAGAGCCAATATAAAATCGATCAGCCAACAAGAGCAACCTTTGAAATGAGAAGACGCCCAACTGCACAATTGAAATAATGATCATCTGTTACCTGCAGTTGTAGCAGAACATTCACAAATATGACAATGATGTATAATAAAAGGAAATCAGCATTGTCCGTGATTTACCCCCTCAAATTCTTATGGGACTGGGGTGTGGGAGTAGGAGAGCTTCCCCTTTTGGAACAAGGAAATCAGTATTGTCACTTCATGACCATGATCGTGATTCGTCAAAATGATTAATAATAATTACTAAGATGAGTTGCAAATTTTACTCATGACCAAGATTATGACAATGATGCAACATGATACGACTAGCAATTCTTACTGTGACTGTGACCGTTGCCTTCCTTTTAAGCACAAGATCTTTATCTCTCATAGTAGAAAGTTAAGCCTCAGCTGCTAGTCTTGAAAGGCGACAATAAAAACACCGTGTCGAGATTACCATATATATATATATATATATATATATATATATGGAATTTCCATCAGACCTGAAAGCCTGCAGCATCCTAATAAACATCATAAACAACTGCTCAAACGTGCAATATAAGATAAACTGGTCAACCTTTTAGAAATCAAGGATTTTCATGCATACAAGATAGGCCTCATATCTACATCTCATTACTGATACTCAGCTGGATAGTAGCAAGTTACGCTGTCTTGGCTGTGAAAGTAACATTTAATGGTTTAGTGCTGTTCAATCATGCATCAAAGGATAGAGAAGGAGCAAACCAGATTAAACATGGAAATATACTTCACAAGAATTAGTAACTAAAATCAATGAGAATAGCAGAAAGATTATTCTCTAAAATACAGGTTAGGTGATGGACTTCAAGCCAGAAGAGTGCCCCAAAAGCTCCCACCTCATCTCTCTCAGCAACGAAGTAGTTGTTTATTTCACACATGCCAAAATCATGAAACAAGATATACAAGAATGAGTCTAGAGTTAGTGAAGCAATGCACGGCAACTTTACAGGGCAAGACTTGATTTCTTTGCTTCAAGCCTAGCACTGAAGCATCTATTTCTGCTCAGCAACAACCAAACTCAGAATATATATACGTATTATATAAATATATTATACCTGAATATGGTAGAACCAGCCAGCCACAATTAACTCCGTTTCAAGTTAAAAGCTACATATCATCTTTCTGTCCAGTATGCTTTACATAAGGAAATCATAAAACTATAAACAAATAGAAGCAAGAAAGTAGCACACAAATTAGGTTCTTATTTCTGGTAAGACTATGAGTAAACATTTACCACATATATAGCATATAACTGAGAGAAAGAATGGAATTTTGAAAATAATTCCACACAAATCATATTGTTAGCAAAATTGGTGTCTATGTGTTCACACACATGGATGATGTCTCTTCAATCTTCCTGCTTCAAGATATTGTGGTTGATGATAAAAAACTAAAAGCAGTTAAAAGAGAACACCGAATTAAATGGCATATAAATGTAGCTGTTATCTAATATTTATGAGATATTCAATATTTCAGGGAGTCAAGAAGTTCATGCTACAGTTCTATCTTCACATGAACAAGTCTAGAAAAATGTAATAATTAGTATGTATATTAGATAATACTGATAAATTACTGGTGGACTTCCAAAACAAGCATTTTACGCTATGTAGTAAGAATTTCACTTCAACTATAATAAGGCAGGTCCCCACTTCATCCTGGAGAAAGCCTGACAGACAAGGTTAATCAGATGCATAATAAGAAATATGTAGTTTTACTCTGCTCTTAGCTGAAGGTTTCAACCTCTAAGCAGGGCTTACAGAAAACATGTCATACATAACAATTGGTAAAAGGAAATGTACTTTTCACTCACCAAGTTGCCCGCACCAGAAGTGCATTTTCTATTTTTATTTTATTTGGGGGGGGGGGGGGTGGAGGCGGTGTCAAAGAAATAATATAAGAGGAAATGTAATGAAAAGAACTCCAGGAAATTTCTCATAGGTCAGAAGAATTGGTCTATCCAGCTTAAAGCAGGAATAACAATAATATCCTCTCTGCTTAACTTCTCTGCTTGCTGCCCCTATTTGTCATTAATTGTTTTTGTTATGATTATAGTATGCAACCTAATCTGCTAGTAATGAAGTTGATCATTGTGAAAAGGGCTAATTCTTTGGCTAATTGATTCCTGCTGATCTTCCTCTCCTAAATTAAGCCTTGCCAATGTTTTGCTCCTAAATGAATGTGCAACACTTGATTAGGTTAGAGTTACCGATCTTATTTTTACCTGCAGATAATCCATTTTAACCAAAAATTAGCTGGCACAGTGTAATTGACAAAAGTACCAAATCAGACTTTTGTATGACATTCTAAATGCAGGAACACACAAATCAAAATATGTTGAGTCAACCGAGATACAGACTATTGATGAAACTCTGTGCTACTAATATGACACAAATACCAGGCAATTCAACTATAACCATGGAAATGGAACCATGCTAAAGTAGAATAATGGTATGATCAAATAGATATTCTGACACATGAGAAACAGCTGGCAATTTTCCTCAAAGTACCAAATTGGCTCATCAGACTTTAATACGATATCATAGTGTATCGTGATTAGTTGCTAATAGCAAACATAACTTATGATACTTTCATGGGAAAAATAAAATTATTGATTGGTGTCATCATATAGAAGAAAATCAGGCATGCTGCATTACGTATGTTTGAAAAGAAGGAATCATTTGTAAACTGAGATTAGCAAATATAAAAACAAGCATCAGAAAGATGGAAACAATAAAAGGGATATCAGTTAGGAAGGAAAATCGAAAGTTGAATCCTCGCTAATGAATTGCAGGATATTACCCATAAGTATAAACTGGGATCCATGATATTGTCAACACAAATCATCTGCCATAACTCAGTCACTCATAGTTTGGTTTAGCAAGATGTATCAAAGAAAGGGAAACATGCAACTTAAAGCAAACTATAGCTTTTCTGAAGCTTAAATACAATATAATTAAATGTAGAAAAGTAGCTTAAGAGATGCCTTGCAATATCATTCTCAGACATTTTTTGAAAAGATAGAATGCAAGGTAAAGCCGACACTGTTGCATGAAAATTATACCTAAGTTTTAGTTATAAAACTAAGAAAACTACCAGTAATCACCACAAGAACAATGACCATCTTTAAAATGATGAAATCTACTACTATCTCTAAAGGCAATTTCGTTTATAGACAGTGGAGATCAGTTTGATCACATTGTGGCAGTCGTTGCATATCCTATGACTCTGGACAAGTTGCAGAGGAGTTGAGCTAGGAGTGCTAATAAGGCCAAATGATATAGCCAATTTCTCACTGTGATGGAGTAGCATAGATTCTTCCTGCATCTACATCAGGAAGCAAATTATTTCCTGAGGCACATATCCATGTTTTGAGAGTTGCACCTTCACATTGTCCAAATTATCATATATCTCCTTCGTCTGAGGATGGGACTTATCTCCAGTTAAGAAAACATACTGCTGCTTCTTTATTTCTATCCAAGTACAAGCGGGCAACATTCTTAGACCTTTCCTCCTCAAGGTTCGGAGGACTGCAGCTGCTTCATCTAATCTCCCAGAACTGCTATAGATATTCAATAGCACGACATAATTAGATAGCTTCTCAGGTCCCATCCCGTAAAGTTGCTCAGCTGCATATTTACCTAGCTCAAAATTTTATGGACCCTGCAGGCTGTGAGTAACGCAGCCCACATATTAACCGTGGGCTTAAACGTAGCATCTCTAATCAGTGCAAAAGCTTCATCCAGGAGCCCTTCTCGCCTAATAGCTCAACCATACATGCATAGTGCATTGCACGAGGCTTCACCTTATAATCTCGACTCATGGATTCAAATATTTCCCATCCACGGTCAGACAATCCCGAATGACAACAAGCAGATAGAACTGCCAAAAAAGTGACATGATTTGGCACCATTCCTTGACTAACCATTAGCTCGAACAAATCAATTGCCTCAGCTCCACGGCCATTATTACCGTATCCAGATATCAAGGCATTCCATGAGACAACATTCTTACGGGGCATCCTATCAAAAACATTCCGAGCATCTTCTATCCTCCCCCATTTGCTGTAGAAATCAACAAGCGCTGTATTAGCTACCACGTCAGATCCAAAACCATTTCGAATCAGACCAGCATGAGCTTGCTTTGCGTGCTGCAAAGAGGCCAGCCTAGTACAAACTCGTATGATCATTGAATAAGTGAAATGATCCATCTTGACGCCAGAATCCTGCATTTCGTAATACATGCTTAATGCTTCTTCACTATAGCCATGGAGCGCATAGCCAGCAATGATGGTGTTCCACGCTACAGTAGTTTTCTCTGGCATCATATCAAAAATGAACCTCGCATCCTCAATGCTACCGCATTTGCTGTACATATCGACCAAGGCGCACGACACGAAGACATCCTCCGTCACACCCATCTTCAGAGCACAAGAATGCAGCTGCTGCCCCGGAGATATGAGTTCTAAGCCAGCTGATGCTCGAACCATCGTGGAGAATGTCCTAGAACAAACATCCGAACTGTCCTCCCACATCATCAAAACAGCCTGAAAGCATCAAGATAATCACCGAGTCCACGAGGCCCCAATTATCGTATTCCACGAAACCGAGTTCCTCTGGGGCATATCCTCGAACAATTGGCGCGCATCGATCATCATCCCACATTTAACTTGCATCAGCAACACCCTATTCATCATATACAAATCCAAATCCACCTCGGAGTTGCGCATGTGATTGAACACCCTCTTCACACCTCGAATCGATCTCAATGCAATACAAGCACCCACCAGCGCATCGTAAGTATCAAAGCTAACATCAACGTCGCCATCACATTCCACAATTTCAAACAACTCTAGAGCCTCGTTATACCTTTTGCACAAAACCAATTTCTCAATCTGCCCACAGACCCCTGAACCCAAATTTGATTTCTCCAATTCCCTTTCCTCCATATATCCATTTTCTTTCAAATTATTTTCCTCCTTTTCACGAGGTTTTGGCATCGGTCGAGGCCTTAATCCTTGGTCTAACAAAGAACACCTAAATTTTGCAATAGGGGCTCTACATTTTCTCCTACCGAGTGAAAATTCCTCGGAAAATCGGAACTTTTGTTTGAAAACAGTGGGGTTTATCAGTGAACATGCGAATTTGTAGCTGCTCTGGATTTGATCCAGTGGCAACGAGATGTCCATAGGTGGTAAAGAATGCGAGAAGAGATTAATCGCTTCAAAGAACACAACACATCGAAATGAGATTTCAAGATGCGATCTTGGTTGTAACTCTCTTAAGAGTCTAGCTTCGAACTGTCCGCCAATTGTTTGTTGGTTAGTTGAACTAACAAAATGTGGGAGAATATTGTATTGTAGTAGAATTTTAGGAGAGAGTGGTTATTTTCTTATGAGCAACACTTTCGTGAGACTGTTGATTTTGATTGGTCATTATTTATGCATGAAGCTGAAATAAAAAATTTAAGGGGAAAAAACGTTTTAGACTCTTAAAGAATTATTTTAAATCAAACAGAAATAGTTGACATGGTAATTAGCTAGGTGAACGATTTTTTATTTTTTTTTCATTTCAAAAATAGTTTATCTGGTTTAGTGAAAATAATACAAAAAAACAAAAATTATTACTGCAATTCTTGTTAGAGATATTGGTAGAAAATAGTCATCATGAACAAAATTTACAAACCTAAAAAATATACTCTTTGTTCATAAAAATATATCATAATTATTTTATTCGATATCTACAAATAGTGTGTTATTTTTTTTTTAACATTACTCCACACTTAACTCTTGTTATCCAATCCCACATCACTAATTATTTACAAAAGAAAACATACTATACAACAATCAATTTTATTATTTAATTTCATAATCACTCATTAATTACCAAAAATCACTAAAGTATTTATAATGGGACCATTTATCGACTCAAAAATCATGTATCAAAATTTATTAAACTCGTGTTGTTCATGTTAAGATGATACATTTTGGGTGGGAAGGTTGCATTATAATAGAAAAAATGTATATAATCATATTCTATGTTTTTTATTTGAAATCAATCGTATTTCTATGTTAATAAGATAATTTCTAGCAGATATATTACTTATATAAGTGCAATAAATGGTATAAATAAAATAAATTGGTTTGACTACCTCCGGCCCCAAGTAAATTACATTTATTCGTTACATTATACTTATATGTGCATCATGGATGGTGGCTGCTCCGCCTCCTCACCGTCTGAATTGAGCAATGCTCCGGCTACCTCCGGTGGCGGTGGCGGTGGCGGTGGCGGTGGCGGTTGCGGCGCTTCCAAGTTCCTTGCCAACCTCCCCTCTCGCGGCAACTTCTCCTCGACCGTTCTTTCCTCTAACTTGGTAAGTTTTTCGTCCCCTAAACCCTCTGATTGTTCTTATTCTTATTATTGTTTCTCTTTTAATGTTATAATAACTCAATCGCGTATATGCTGCTACTTCAATGTGAATCAAACTGTTTATTTTCCTATACAATGTTAGTAAAAATTGATAGCTTTTGGTTAGATAATTTTTCTAGGGTTCTTTTTTTCAGTTCGAGAAAGGCATTTTTTCGATTTTGATTAAAGATAGTTTTTTTTCCTACTTCTTCACGAATTTTATTACATTTATGAAGATTTAGTAAGTACGGTGTTTGCAACATTCTCGGTTTAGTCCGAATTCACTAGGAGTGAAATGAAAGGAATTGATGGAGAACATGCTTCCTTTTGAGAATAATTAATTTACCACTGCTGAGATAAATTAGAAAGATGACGTTCCTTGGCATCAAATGTTTTATTTTTTGTAAGCGGGTCTTGACTTAATCACAACCAGACCTTTCTTGCTGGGGTACCATAAACTAAAGTTCCTACATTGCTACTGAAGTGTTGAACGCTTGCACTAGTAGGAGTTTTTCTGTTTTGATTTGTTTATAGGTGTTTATTTCTTCCTTCATGTACATTTTTCATGGAGCAAGACAACTTCCTCTTGATTGATGCGAGTGCAAGGTGTTTCAGGCATCTTAGAAGTGCATAGGATTCCTGCATGGTGAGGCAAACATGTTGCTAAGTAAATTTTTAGTTTCCATTAGATGTTAAAATTGGTCTTGAGGTTAGTTAGTATGTGATTTGAGGTGATGAATGAGATATAGTGCTGAAAGTAAAAGGTTATTTCTATGTTCTATGTAGTGTTGATTTATAGGTCTCTTGTGCAATCAGGGAAACATGATGGTGAATTTATATGTGATTCGCAGTTCGCACAATGAGGAATTGAAAGCACTCTGGGTTAGAATCATAGATCGATTAGAGCTTATGAACAATTGGATCTCTCATGGTGATATGCTGGATCTAATAACAGCAAAAAATATTGTCCTAATTTTCTATCTTTTTAATCTAGTTAAGTATGTTATCCAAAGATAGAGGAGCTGTGGATTACAATGTTCACTTTGATCTCCTTGGAAGATTTACATATTTATTTCAGTTCTTCATCTGTGTTTAAGGTTTTACATGCTTACAATCATGCAGGAGGGACACGTGTTTACATTTGCCATCGCCATACATCACCTCCAGGTACTTTATGCAGCTCTTTTATTAGCCTTTAGACTTTAAACAAGAAAAAGTATGTGATTAAGATTGGTTGGACCTTTAGTATGCACGTGGAAAACAGCACTAATCTTGTAACACTGGATTCATCTATGATCTGCACATTCCCTCCAAAGGTTTTTTTGGTTTTTTGTTTGTTTCTGAGATTAATATATCTGAAGCTCTGCATGTAGCGGGAATGGGCTATGTTGTTCTTTCATAGTAGCTGAGTTCAAAATCAATGAAGTGATCATGTTTTAACCAAAATGAAGAAAATTGTCTGGTCAAAAGAAGAAGAAAATTGTTTGCTTCACCAATTGCCAAGGACTAATAAGGCATTGAGGATTTCTGCATGCTTCTGTAAGTGAATCAAGTTAGAAGATGTAGCCCATCTCCGATTGTTTGGTAGTGATCATTATTGAAACTAAGTTGAAGATATCTTTGCTACCGTTCTCTTTATTCTTCAGTATAAAGCTTTAGTTTTCTCCTTGAAGCTCGGATAACTCTGTTCTTGCTTTTCAGTGTTATCTGTCATCTCATTTTTCTTAATCTACGTTTGCTTCTTGTCACTATAAATATTGGTTATCTAATCTTTTTCTTTAACCAGATGACCAGGTTATAAGAACTAACCAGACGAATATACTGATCAGATCTCTTACGCTTATGAAACAAAAGGGTGATTCGGGTTCAAAGGATGGGAAAGGTGCTGCTTCAAGCCAGGGCTCGAGGAAGAGGTAATCAATCCTTAGTTAAGTCCATCTTCTCCTTATTATTTTGACTTCATATTCCATTCACTTTCCAGGACTGCTGAGAAAGCTTTGGATGGTAAAGCTACTGGAAAGAAGGCGATGTCTAGCACTCAGCACGGTTCTTCTCAGGGTGAGATGCATCTTAAGTTGTTCTATGTTTAATATTGAACAGATAAAGAACTATAAGAACTGTCAAGGACATACTACTGCTAGAAAGACTATCTGCAAGCTTCATGTTTGTGAAATGTTGTGTTAGCATTGTAACTGTATCAGAGTTGTGTTTGTCTCAATTACAGGATTTACTCATTGATAATCTCTAGTCATCTCGATCTCTCTGAAATTTTGGGAATATAAGATTGGTTAGAATAGGGTTTAGGTCCTTTGATTTATCTCTTGAAGTATCTTTTATTATTGGTCAAGTCGCTATGCTTGTGCAGAACTATGAAATAAGAGTAAATAGCAATATGTTTCTCTTTCTGCATGCCTTTAATATGCTTTCTGTGCATATGCAGTATAACTGCAGATAAGAAACAAGAGTAACTGTTGCTTATTTCGTACTGTATCATTTTCTCATGATGGAACTCACACTAATCAAACTATCTTTGGGTGAGCACACAGAACTGCAGAGCTTGACAGTAGAAAACTTCGTACTCTGCTTAGGGATAAAGGCCTTCGCGACAGGAGAAAGGCAAGTGTTTTGATGTCGATGAACTTCCTTTCAAAGGATGATCTTTACACTATCCTTTGATTCATGGATTTACACTTGACAAGTTGACATTGTTCTCATACATCATTTTAATTGCAGGACGAGTTGATTGCCCGGTTAAGAGGTGTGAATGGCTAGCTCTAGCGTTATTGGGTTGAGAGGTTAATTACTTTTCAACTGTGTAGAAATAGTTTGAAAAATGTGGCTGCAGGGTCTGTTGTTAATGTTTTGAAACCGACTGCATAGTGTTTTCGCCTGCACTGTATTTTGTTGTAGCATGATTCTAAGAAACTGCCTCCCTGAGATGGGGGCTGGGCCGCTGGGGATTATTAGTAGACTTCTCCAAACTGCAAACTCTGCCATCCCACTCTTTCAAACTTATGTCATGTGTGGTTTAGATCCCCCGCCCAGCACTTCCCCATAGCACCAGGTGATGTGGACCATCTCGAACAATCTACGTGAAACGACGTTTTTCATGTTCAATCTTTGCCACCGCTTGGTGGCTTGGTGCTTTGCGTAGCAGGGGATTTGCAATTTTAGTGTACACTACTATCTCCTCATATAAACCGTAGGTTCTGATAGGTAGTGTGGCATAGTCTGTTTGCTCAAAGTACTAATTTTTTTTAATATTTTTTTTAAAGTTTATCGAACTATTGGTTATTAAGAGCTGACTAATAGGGTGGGTTGATGTTTTTCTCTTTTTTCCTTATTTGGAGATAGGAAAATGGTCATGTTTGAATCCTAGAGCTCACCTTTACGCGAAGGAGGTCGCATCATTTTGTGTGTACCGTGAGTGGGTTGGCATCGGTTTGCATTTATTCTCTTATTGAAGGCGATTTGGTTATAAATCATACATATTTATAATACATCTACAGCATGTGCTTGTTGAACAAATTTAACATCTATCACATTATAAAACACGAGCATATCCATATACTACACAATTATAGTTTGGAAGATGTGTATGCTACAATTCTTGTACTTCTTTTCTTCGGACATGACTATATTTAACATATTTAGGAAGCACCTATTTTGGTTGGTACTTGGATAGATAAAACTGTTTAGGTAAATCAAGTTATCTAACCTATAGTTTGATGTTTGAATAATTTTGAAGTTGTTGGATCATACAATTCTTCAAATACTTAGTCATGTGTATAGAATGCACATAACAAATTTACAACAGTCCTACGGCAGAATATTAATAAATACTAAAACTGAACCTACTTGAGATATTGAAGCACATCTCCTAAGCTGTTTTAGAGAGGTTAAAAGCTCAGAAGGTACCTCATAATGCTAATTGATTTGAATTATTTGATTCATTTACATGCAATATTTATGAAATTCGTCAGTTTTTTATAATTATATAAAGGATTAATTGTTTTAATAATTGCAATAGTTGGACAAAATTATCGAGTCGTGTATTTTCACTTTTGGAGTTACGGATGTTTAAATGAATATGGAAAAATTACATTTTTAAAATTTGAAAATTCCTGGGAATCTATTTTAGTATCCGGCTAGTTTTACTAATCATTTTCAAATTTGAAAATTTCAGAATTTCTAAATTTTTAACAAGGCTAGTTTAGGTAGGATACATTTTTACTTTTTAGGATTTTAACCCCCAATGTGTTAATTAATATGCTAATAAACGAAGCACCGGTCTCTCTCCATTCTCTTGCAAACGAGTTTTCTCTCCAGACATCACTCAAGAATGCGTAGTATGCTTAGTTAATGAAGCACAAAACCTCTCCATTTCCATGCACTGAAATGATTCATGAATATGATCAATCAATCTGTAAACTCGTATAGGCCTGGGAGTCTATTTTAGTATCCGGCCAGGGTATAAAAGCCTGATGAATACAAGTTATATTAGTTTATGTGTATATCAAAACTTAAGCTTCTTGCTTCATTGTTTGAAGGAGTTATTGTTGAAAAAGCCAAATTCCTTCCCAAGTTAAGTAAATATTTATTGAGTTTCATATTCCTTATGTATATATTTAAAAGTATGAGTTGATTTGGAAAAGGGAGGGAATTTTTTGAGCTAAAATGTGTTATGGATGCAATAATCTTTTTATCATTGAATTTTCATAAATTAATTGCAATGTCCTGACTGTCTAAAACCATCATTCGTTAGGATTTTTACATTAGTAACTAAAAGATTAAGAAATCGGAGATAATTTCGATTAACAGATAATGCAACCTAAATGAATAAGAAAAATTGCTTTTGAATTTTTCGGCAAATAGTGTTTCGAAGTATGCAAAAACACTGTTAAGGTGTAGAAATGTCAGTGCATGCCTGTTTATGAAAATATCTTATTTTCATGAGACGAACACAGTACGAGATTTTTTTTATGACGACGAGTGAATAGTAAACCAAGGGATATTTTGTTCCTTTTAGAGTGCGAATTTAGTTTTTCGATAATTAATCCTATGCCGATTTGTTTTATCCGATGAAGCATTGGAATTTAATTCCAATGCAACAAGAATACGGAGATGAGATGATTACTTCTGGATAAATTTATCTGCGAAACTCGACCTTAATGTATTAATCTAAAAAGGTTCCAAGTTTTTAAAAATGATTTAAAAAAGCATAAGAAATGATTTTTTAATCTAGTTTTTCACCACATACTTGTTTTTGGGAATTACACCACATCATATTAAAATATAAAAATGGATCAAGAATTCCTATTTTATCTATGGTGACCGAAAATGATAATGAAAAATAAAAGGAATTTTAATTATTATTACTTTATTAAAATGAGAACAAAAATCTTTCATTCTTATTCCAAATCTGCTAATTTAACCAACCTGAAATAAGTCAAGAGACAAAAAAAATTTAAAAATCTTTCATTCTTATTTTGCTATGAACGGAAGTATGGAAGGAAAAAGGTAGAGGACAAATGCTTTAATTTATAACCACGCAATTGATTTTACCTTAGTCTTTGAATTTACAGCGTGTTTGCTCTGCTTATAAACTTCCTAAAAATATCTTATAAGGTGTTTTTAAACATAAAAAAATATTGTTTTTGAAGAGCTTATAAAGCTCAACCAAATGCCCTTTAGTCAACAAATAAAGAAAAAATGTTCACCCTTTCTCTAATTTCTTCCCTTTCACCGTGAGCGAAGGATAAGGAAAAAATCGATTCTTCATTCTTTTGAAGAAACAAGCTCGATTATTCGATTTCTCGACAAAACTAAACCGATTAAGAAGTAGATAATTTTCTTAACCTTTACAGAAATGCAAGAAAATGCAGTTTTCACCAAGGTTTGAACCTTGTGATGTGTTCGATTATTTTGAGAATTTTTTAAAGAATTGTTCAAATGATTTAAGTTCGTGTATTAATGTTGTAGGTATGATGTTAATAAGCTTAGATTTCAAGTTTAATGCAAAGTTGATAATGTTTAATTTTGTTTTACTTATTTTTGACTGATTTATTCAAGATTTATAAGGGCATGATTTTGAATTTTGTTAGATGATTTGAGCATGTATTTATATTGTTGTATATTAATTAATCACGTATGATTTGATTCATAATTTTTAAAAAATATTGGAGAAAATGTTAATAAAATAAAATCGAGAGCTATATGTCCCGGGTTTACTATGCATGAGTTTTATATGTTGAATGTATTTATGTATTGTTGGTCCTTGTTGATTACAGAATATAATGAATGTGAATCTGATAGAATTTTTGGACTTATTTTGTGAATTTTTCCAAAGATATTCTAGAACCTTAGGAGACGGTTGGTATGCAGGAATGGAATGAGAATGGAATGATGATTCCTGCATCCATTCCCATTCCGATGGTTGGTAAGATTTTTACGTCAGGAATCACCATTCCCGAAGGAATGCCTATTACCATGAACATGAGATTAGCCATTCCTCCCATCCCCCATGGTATTAGCTATTCCCATGAATATGGGATTAGCCAAATTTATTTATTTATTCTGAAAAATTATTTTTATTTATTTTTTATCTAGTAAAGTAATAATAATAAAATAATAATAATATTTATGATAATAAATAAATAGTAGTTATTAATAATAAATAATTTAATATAATAATAGTGATAAAAAATATAGTTATTAATAATATTAACATAATAAATAACAATAAATACAATAAATAATTATATTAAAATAATAATATTATTGATAATAATAATAATAATAATAATAATAATAATAAATACTATTAGAAATTAATAATAATATTGACATAAAAATAATAATTAATACCAATAATTATATTAAAATATTATTATTAATTAATTAATTATGATAATAAATAAATAGTAGTTATTAATAATAAATAATTATAATATAATAATAGTGATAAAAATTATAGTAATTAATAATATTAACATAATAAATAACAATTAATACAATAAATAATTATATTAAAATAATATATATAATAATAATAATAATGATAATAATAAATACCAGTAATAATAATATTAATAATATTCCTAAGTAATTATATTAGAATAATATTATTATTAATAATAATTAATTAATAATAATAGTAATAATATTCCTAACTAATAATAATAATAATTATTAATTAGTAATAATAATTAATTATTATTATTGATATTATTATTATTATTAATTAGTATTAATAATATTCCTAAATATTAATACTAATTATTGTTATTATTATTATTACGATAATAATAACATAACTTATAAAATCATAATTATTTTATTTGTTTTATTTCATTCTTATTCGTTCATTCCTTGTACATACCAGCCATAGGAATCACATATTTCATTCCATTCCATTCCTATCATCATTCCATTCCAAAGTTCATTCCATTCCTATCCAATTTCATTCCTGCGTACCAGCCGTCACCTTAAGGTATGGGGGAAGGGCTTTCGATTTTATTTTGATGAAATTAATTATATATCTAGACTCTTAGGTAATGATAATGCATGATGGGAATTTATAAGATTTTTGGACAAAATTTGAAAAATGACTGCGTTGAGTCGTCTTGAATAATGACATAGAAATTATGAACCATGAATGTTATGTATGATTTGCTTTCATTTACGTGCGTTTAGGCATTTTAAGTGCTAACGTGAATCTACAATATTTTTCTGAGCATATTTAGGCAGTGAACCCGAATTAGGACCTATTTTGCACATTACTAGTCTTATGGGTTTCAAGGTTTGTTGAATGAAACTAAGTGCATTAGTGAGTTTGTTAATACGAATAATGCCTAACTTTAAAGTTTGACATGGTTCGGTTGATGTTTAAATATATCGAGCATGTATATCTAAAATGAGCATGTTGTAGTGCTAAGTATGTTAATGCGTGAGTAGAGTTATGTTTTATGCCTAGCATAAATTTGGTGTTCTCTGAATTGATGAACTACGACGTGCGAGACGAGAACATAACTTAACATCTTGGGTTCGAAGTTAATATTTTTGAACCCGGATAGAGTGTATGCACTAATAATGAAAATTATAAGCTTGTTTCAAGCTTAGACTCGTTAAGAGTTTAAAATGAGGAGTAAATCACATTGAGGAAGGAAAAATAGTAGCTTTGCTACGACATAGCAAAATATATTCAAGATATAACTATATCTCTTAAAATGGATTTGATTTCATAACTGAAAATCACTATATTGATTGATGACTAAGATGAATTTAAGAGAATTTTTATAAAAATGATATGAGGTCTGAAATGATGCTTTGTCTAATTAAGAAATGATAAATTTATGATGAAGAAATACAGAATTGTTAAACTAGGGTTTCCCAAGGAAACCATAACCTTAATTTGTTAAGTATGCAAAAACCCTAAAAGATCAAAATTCAGTAAATAAACCCTAATAAGGTTTAAGAAATTTATCGAGTCCGTTATTATTTTTTCGAAGTTTATCAAAGACTCGAACGAACTACGAAATTAGTTTATTGCGTAAAGATGAAGTGCGGAAGTAGCTAAGGAAGAACGAAGCCAACCGGGTTTGAAAGAGATAATATCAGATGAGCTTTCTCCACAACGAAATTGAAATGAAAATATTCATTTTATGATGCTTATTAAATGAAGTTGAAATGAGATTGAAATATTCTCTAAAATGTTTAAGTTTTATGTATGTATTTTATTTGCTTTGGTTATCCAACTTGATGATAATCGAATTCAGATTTTATGCTAAATGAAGATGTTGTGAAAATTCCTAAGTATTGTAAATATTGAAAAATTCCTGAGTATCAGTAATCAATATATTTTAATTGTGTGTTTTGATTAGATCCCAAAACCTCTGATGATTGCTTTGCTGAAGTAACTTATGATATTAACTTGTTTGCAAGTTAGGTGTTTATATTACAGGTTTCAACAGCAGAACTAACAGCTTAGATAGATCCAAGACCGAATGAGTTCAAGCAGTACTGAGAGTCAGTCATACTGATAGGAGTATTTGTATCAGTACATCTGATAAAAAGCTCAACTGAAAGATTGCATACTGAAGACTGACATAAGGCTAACTAATATCTGAAGATTGAATGTACAAGAGATGCTAAAGAACAGAGCTACTGGAATGAAGTCCAAGACTGAAGATTGACGTTAGTAGACAGAAGCTTGAAGATCGAAGATTGAAGAATCAACACTGAAGGACAAGTAGGAGTCAAGATATGACTAAGTGTCATATCAGAAAGCTAATTGTCTTTGAGGAAGTCAAAGCTGGTACCAACTGTCAAAGCTGGGTACCAAAAGTCAAAACTGACTGCAAAGAGTCAAAATTGATATCCAGGTGTCAAAGTTACCTATCGATAGTTAAGCTGGCTATCAGTTTCTACGTCTGACTGATATATCATACTGACTCAGGAGTTCTAATTTGACAAACACATGGAGTCCAGACTGCTGATAATAAGGAAATGTAGCCTCGACTGGCCCAACCTGAAGTCAAAGTTGACAAAACACGGAGTCAACTCAATTGAAGAAACACGAAAGGATTTTGGCCTTGAGTGTTTGACTCGCCACATGTTGTAACGTATCTGCAGAAGATCCTGACATGTCATACCATATTTTCAGAGCTGCAAAGCTATAGTGTACGATGATGCGACCTTTATCAGAAGACGTACGAGGATTCTCAGCGAGAAAAAAACAGAAGACAGATAGAAGGATTTGAATGGTTGTCCCTCCAACAACAATATTATTACTTCTCTCTATACATATGTTCATAATCCAACCTTTGAAGGTTACTGAAACACTGTACATTTGAATTCTCAAGTATTCAAGCTCAAAGCTTAATGCCAATCAACAACGATTTCGAAGAAGGAAGTATTCATTGTATCAGCAAGACTCAAGAGCTCAAATATAATTATCAGTTCGAGAATTCAACATACACTTCCTTATGTCTAAGATATTTACCTTGTTTATTTTAAGCCTAGACTTCCCGAGTTTATCGTCTGTGATAACTTAGATTCCAAGTTGGAAAACCACTCTACTCAAGAGTTTGGACAAGTAAAAATGAAATGTTAGTTGCTGAAAACTTGGTTTCTAGCACCCGTAAGCTAGAGGTTAAGTCCACTGCACCTGAAAGAAGTTAGTGGTTCCTAGTACCAAGAAACACAAGAGGAAAGCCAAGTTAAGTGGACACTGTAAAGTTACTTCAGTGTCTAGGTTTTCTCTTATAGCCGTAAACAAGACTAATCCCAATTTAGTAGATTGACTGAGCATCAGTCCGTGGACGTAGGAGTTGATCTCTCCGAACCAAGTGAAACTTAACGTGTTATTTACTTTCAGCACTGCTTTTAGATTACGTGTTACTGAATTGCTCATCATTAGCACACAACATTGTTGTAGAAACTCTCTGTCAATATCAGTTCGATACTGAAGAGATATAAACTAAAAACTGACTAATCAATATTCGATTAAGTGTTAAAATCTGATTCTCAGTTTTCTGTAAGAAAATCCAGTAACTACCATATTCCTCACGAACATCAGTTATCAGTCCAACTGACTTGATGTCTTACAGTCTAGGTTTGCTAACTGATATCACTCAAAACAAGACATTCCTTATCTGGATTGACCAGCAGTACTGGACTGCCAACTACATGACCAGTTGTTGTCAACAACCAATTAGTCTTGTCTCCCAAAAAAGTTTTAAATTTGCCTAACTTGTGTATCCCTCCATACACCAGTACGTACCCGAGGGACCCATCAGTGTGAATGATTGGATGTGAGTGTCAATTATCTTTCTCATGTATACCCAGACATATGATAATGTTTGGCGACTACAGTCTTTTTTGGACGTGTGTTCCAACCCTAACTGTTCAAATTTTCTAGGAGGGGGTCTTCCACGATTCTACCATGACTTCTTCTAAGGAGCCATCTCTTTTAGGGTTTTGATTGCTATACACACTTGCCCCCTAGAGTTTAGGCCCTGATATGGGTTTTCACAACTTGGTTATAAGTCTTGGTCTTGTTGATAGATGGGTAAGTGTTTCAACCTACTTGACATGTTAACCTGTTAGACCTTATAATTAAAATTAAATGGGTTATACGAAATTTTCCCAATATAGATATAGCACTTAGGAGTGAGCATGGCTTTTTAACTAAAAACAACCACACACATTTTTTTTATTTATTCAGTTAAGCGTTAAAAAGCACTCCATAAAATAAAAACCCTCAATAGTGATATTTTATTCTCCACATTAAATGGTGTATTCTGAATCTGGAAAATAATTACGAATGGAGCAAAGAATATAACTGATATCTAGCATTTTAACTCTGACTTAGCATGGGGGTTGCAAAACCACCCAACAACATTTGAAAAACAGTGTATGTGGTTTCTCTAGAAGTTGGGTATATCTATTTATATTGTTTGGGCATAACCAACTACACCCATTGCAACCAAAAGACTTCAACAAATTTGGACCT
Source organism: Salvia rosmarinus (assembly GCA_036937905.1). NCBI lineage: Eukaryota > Viridiplantae > Streptophyta > Magnoliopsida > Lamiales > Lamiaceae > Salvia > Salvia rosmarinus. Next base: position 22,343,783 of record CM072816.1, on the reverse strand, counting down.
GAATTAGGTGCATCAGTTATAGCCAATTAATTTTAGCACTCTCTATCAACTCTTCTTCCAAATTCAATATAAAATGTCATAGTAAATTTTTATGGAAAGTAATATTTTATACTCATCTTTTAACCTTTTTAATACATACATCTCACTGTATGAATAATTACAATGTACCATCATTTATTTATTTTTCAAATTTATCCTACAACCGCCCTTGTCGACGATCTCCACAATACAAATCGATCAACGTTATTACAATAAAATCAGCAACCAACCACAAAATGAGAACACCATTTTTTGAAAATTGGTTTTTGTGATGTGGAGGTATAAATGGTCGAATAATAGAGTATAAAATGGTGTTCTATCTATAATTTGTTATTAATTATTTTCCATAAGACACGTTCAGAGATGCAAAAGTTTTAATCCGTATTGCGGAGATGCAAAAGTGAGTCTTAATTCGTATATATCACTCAATTTTTCATCCTTTTTGCCCAGTAAATTATCGAATTATATAAATTATTAGGCGGTCAATAATAAATAAATAAATAAACAAAAAGCCAAGCTCCAAAGTTTGATATGAAATGGAGCAGCCGTACTTGTGTAGTTGGATGAAATGGATATCCTAACAAGACCATATTTTTTTATCCAGACAGAACTCTAATGGGCTTAGGGTTAGTGTTTGATTATTGTCTATTTAATAGTGGTTTCTTCTGGTAATCTGTATCCGAAAATCATAGTGAAATCTCTGGTTAGTCGTAAGACGAACTGGGTAAACAATTCTTGTGTTCTTTATTTTCTATCGTGATTGTGGTGTGTATTTTTTGCAACAATTGATATCAAATCTTCATGTTCGGATGGAGCAATCACAACGATAGATGAGAAGATTCACGAGAAGTTTGATGGATCAGATTTCGGATTATGGAAGATGCAGATTGAGGATTACCTCTACGCTAAAGATCTGTATATGTCCCTGAAGGAAAAAAAAAACCGAAAAGATGGATCCGGACGAGTGAGGGCTATTGGAAAGAAAGGCGATGAGTACGATACGTTTATCGTTGTTTAGGAACCTAGCCTAACACACAACTAAAGTCAAATCGGTAAGGGAGATGTTGGTGAGTCTGGAACAGATGTACCAGAAGCCATCAACTGCGAACAAGGTTCATCTGATGAGACGGTTATTCAACCTAAAGATGTCAGAGGGAAATTGTTGGACTAATTTGTGTTCACCTAAAGTCCCTCGCAATCTTACGAGGTCGTTCTAGCGAGACAATCTAACCCGAGTCGATTCACGATGAAGTCTTAACAGGGCATTAATCATATTACCTCACAAAAAGCAATTAAATTCCTAAACAATCTAATCAAGGGGTTTGAGAGGTCACTAATCATCTAGAGATGAAACGGAAATATAAACTCGAAACAAATAAATCAACACCTTTAAATCTAACGAGCATGCAATGATTCAATAAAAGAATCGAGAAAAATAGAATCTTAAATCAACATCACGATAGTTAATTAACGATAAAAGGATCCGAAACATAAACTCCACCAATTCAAAGAACTCAATGAAACAAGGAACCGAGATAGATAAAATGAAAACAAGAATTCGATTACCAATAACAGGAAATGTCGAGGGTTGTCAATCCTCGTGTAGATGTTCGATTACACCACCCAAAAGAACCTAAATCTTCCAAAATATAATTGACAACCCTAAGAGGAACCTTCAAAATGTCTCCCAAAAAGCATCCCAAAAGAAAACCAGGTTTTGTCTGTCCCAAAAAAAACGAAAAGAAGGCATTAAAAAAACCTAGGGTATGTAACGATCCGCGCCGGCAGAGGTACCGCGCTGGTGCAGCGACCTATACCGCGCTGGTGGGTCGCGCCCGAGCGCCGAACGAATGCAGCGTCTTGCCTCCGACCCCGTGAGGCCGTTTCGAACGCTTGGGAGATAAGGCGCGCACCGTCCGCTCCGGCGGTTTCTCTTTGTGCTCCGCAGATGCCCGACACGAAACGAGACCGATTTTATGAGCCCGGAAACCGCAATCAAGCCCTCATTCCTCGAGTTATGCCAATCTCACCTGTAAGAGCGCAAAGGTGAACAAAATTAATACCAAGAGGCAAAGAAACTCGGAAAAGCAACGAAAAAGAGAAATAAGACCACACGAACGAGGAAGAAAAAACTCACAACAAGGGGCCAAACAACTCCCCCACACTTAATTAAACCATTGCTCGTCCTCGAGCAAACATACTTGATACCAAAAGAAGGAAAGAGCAATGCACTCCCTAGGTTAACACGAAGCATATCTCAACCACCAAAACATGCACACAGATCATTTACCGAAAGATAAATTCAAGCCACTGCGGTGCACACGTATATAAAAGCCAAGAATCCATCAAACCCGGCTCTCCGCTAGGAGTGAATCAACTACCAAAGTACCCCTCATCGGCTAGCTCCCAAGAAATAGTTGAACGAAACCGGATATTACGACAATGATCATTAGGAATAAAATCTCGATAGAACGAGCACCCTAATGTGGTTTCCCATGCCCATTCTCCCTACTTAGGGAAAAAGGGGCAGAGTCCCGCCACCCAGCACAAAATCAACAAGAACACATATTCCACAACCATTTACATTATCTCCCATTTTTTTCTTTTTTTTTTTTATAGAGACAAGCACTTGGAGTACCAAAGTGTTAAAGCTCCTCCTAGCTTTAGTCGGAAAATGACATCAAAATGTCTCAAATATACGTGCATATCGCAATGTCAACAACAAGACTTCGAGAAAAATGACAAGCATGCATGAATGGCAGGTAAGAGGCAAACATATCAACACGAGGAATTGAAAGCACACATCTTCCAGATATCAAGCACGCAAACACGAGGATAGCCAGCACCGCAAGCACAAACAAAAATAAACCAACAAAGAATGATCGATCTTAATTTTGTTAGGGAAATAAATGCACGATGAACACGAAGGATTTACGTGGTTCGATCTTTGAATTAGATCTACGTCCACGGGTAAGAGAGAGAGTATGTGTATCGAGAGTGTAAGCGATTACAAAGAGTGTAGATGATCTTTTCGCCTAATCTAGCCTCTATTTATACACAATTATATTGACCTAGATCTCGAATCTAAGATCTCTCTAAGATAGGATCTCAATCCTATCTCTCTCCAATTAGATTCTCTTAGATATGGCGAATCTTCTGCTGCCCCTTTGGTTTAGGAGTCTTCTTGGCCGAACTCGTCTGGGCCGAGCTTAATGTCAGGCTTATTTATATTGGGCCTGATGCTTGGGCCTGGTGGTTGGGCCGTATCCTATCACATCCCCCCAAAAAAAAGACGCAGAAGCTAGGTCGTGATGGGTTTGGGAGTTGTAATTCACCAGAGATTCGTTTATGACGAAGTGGAGCGCGATCGATCATGTTGCTGTCCTTTTATCTTGACTCGGCTTGGTGTTGTTGAGGCTTTCGAAGTCGTATGTCGCCTGGCTTCACCGCAGCGTCTGCCCCGAGGTCATGTGTTCTTTGTTTGTATATCTTGCCGGCGTTTGCAAGTCACATTGCTTGGCTTCGCGTCTTGAGGTGTTTTACCAAGTCATGTTACTTGGTTTCACCCGCCAGGCGTTATGCCGAGGTCTTTCGGTCGGCTTCACCGACGAGGCGTTATGTCAAGTCTTCATGCTCGACTACCGATGAGGTGTTATGCCGAGGTCTTCGGATGGCTTCACCGACGAGGCGTTATGCCGAAGTTTCAGGGTGGATACATGACGTCGTGTCGAGGCCGAACACGAGATTCTCTACTTATGTCGAACACGGGATACGAGATTTGTATTTAATGCGCATTGAATGTGGCAGTGGTTGAGTTCCCGATAAAGTGCATTATTGGGGGAATAACTTCCTTGATACGCCATTTCCCGTATCACTTTAGCCATTTCTGATTTCAAAAAATTTCAAAGCTTTCTGTAAAACTGAAAAGTGCTCAACTGTCGCCATTGTTGTCTTTGCCGCGTCCGTGCCGGCATCTTCTTCGTTACTCTCTTAAACTAGTAAGTTTTCATGGCACCTTCTTCTTCCTCGTCTGATGAATCTCGTCGTATCGTGTCTGTGACACCACTGAATTCTTCGGTGGATGTGGTAGTTTTCTCCCTTGAATCTGTTCATCTGTATGTTTGTAGGTTATGCTTCTTGCCCTCGATTGATTTTGGTAAAGTGTCGTCATTTCCTTCCGTTCTAGAATATTCTTCAATCTTAGAGCTTGCGTCTAGGTTGTGCATCCCTAGGTCTTGTGAATTCATTGCTCCCCGGTCGGAGGATAGGGCTAGCGCTCCTCTGGATGGCTTCATCACGGTTTACGAGGATAGCCTTAAAAATGGCCTTCGTCTTCCCTATCCTTCTATATATGTCGAATCGCAACAATTGTTAGCCATTCCTTAGCAGTCAATGCTTGAACTCCTTCCGGCATTTGACGGGCCTTGGTGTCTTTGCGCATCGGCATAACTTCCCTTTGACCTTAGGACTCGTCCTTAGGTTCTTTCAGTTTAAATCCAGCGCGGGGTGGTATTATCTGTCACCTCGTCGCAATTTCAAATGAAAGACGAAGTCAAAAATCTCCAAATGGCACCAGAAATTTTTCTTTTGTCGTTTTCCTGGGTCACTTCAGTTCGCCTGGAATCGTGAGAAGCTGGCTGACATGGCTACGGATTACGACTTCGGTAGTTTTGAGCAATCCTTAGACATGATCGGCTTGGTGGACGAAGTCTTTTCCGAGGCCGAGCTTGCAGCTGCGGGGCTGAGCCCTTGTGACCCTGCCACCGTGGTGGAGTCGGTGAAGGGTGAGCCTCTCCCCCCCTTTTCATTCTTTTTTTTTGGTCTAACGAGTTCGTTTCTTTGCGATGGACTTCGTCGGAGAAAGAAGAAGGGCGGGTCGAGCTCCGGTCTTGAGCCTTCTACCTTAACATTGAAAGAGGTACCGAGGCCTCTTACGAGCGAATCAAGATGTCCCAAGTCCCTTCGCCTCGGCCTCTCCAAGGCTTTAAAAGGATAAGGCGCGATTCCCGACGCCACGGTCGCTATGACGACCAAACGTTATCGTCGGTTCTCGTGTCGCTCGCCGATCTTTCCCGAGGTAACACTTTGTTGTACTTTATGCATAGTTGAGTATGCTTTGTATCATTTGACATGGTTGGTATTGCATGGGGTTGAGGACTTGTCTGCCGGTGGCCGCCAGTGTCCTTGTTGGCGGCGACGTCTGCCCAATTGACGGATTACTTGAAGGCGCCGTCGTTCGATTCGAGTGGCTCGCTCCGCCCGAGATGGAGGAAGAAGACTCTCTGGTTTGTGAGATTGTCGAGGCCGAGGATAAAACTCAGGACGCGGCTAGGAGGAGATCGCGGCCGTGGCGGGCCGCCAAGGCAGGCGCGGCGGCGAGGCGGCGAGGCGACGGAGGTCAAGTCGGCGAATTGAAGGCCGAGGTGGGCGGCGCGACGTCGGGAGGCTCAGCTGGCGGCCTCGCAGGAGATGCTCCGTGCCTTTATGGAGAAGTTGTTCTGTCGAGGAGATTCTCGGATTGGTCGGTGACATGGCCGAGGTCTGAATAAGCGCGTGGTCACGGACACACCTCGATGAAGTCACGAGGATTACCCGCAGATTGGAGAAGTCCAAATCTGGTATGAGGTGGTGGAGCTGAAGACTGCTGCGGGAGTATGCGAGTCCTTGCCGACGGCTGCGAGGATCTTGCCGTGTTGGGGATCGCCGTCCCGCCGCGCTGCTGATCGCGGAGTCGTTCGTACTGCTCGATGGACCGGGACCTGTGATCGAGGCTATAATGGCCGATCCGGGTAAGCGATCGAGGCGGCGGCTGCTGCCGAGGTCGCAGGGAAGAGGCGGGCGGTGCACTCTGGGATCGCGCGAGGCCGAGGTCATTGGAATTGGGAGGAGGGTCAAGCTTCCCGAGTCCAGAGGAGGAGGGCAAGCTTCCCGGTCCGTGAGGTGACCGATCTTGCCGGGCCGAGGCGAAGCTTCCGGAGGGTGGTTGATCCCTTTTTTTTTTTTTTGTAAATGTATATGTACAATTTTGTTTCTGCCTGAAGGCATAATAAAATCACTTGTTTACGTGAAGAAGCTTGTCTCTTGTATTTAGTCTTCCCCTGAAATGCCTGATGCTTCCCCTTGGTTGAATCAAATCGAAGCCTTGACACGGGCTCTTGAATCGAAAGAGGTTGAACTCCTCCATATGGAGGACCAAATAGGCCATGTGCGGGAGGAGGCTGACACCAAGCTTAGGGCTGCCCAGGAGAGCTGTGACGAGCTTCAGGCTCGCCTCTTGGAGTTAGAGGATAAGTTCGAGATCGCTGAGAAGAAAGCCGAACTGGTCGTGAGGAACATGCTGAGTATGAAGAGATTACGCGCCGAGGTGGTGGGATGACCATTTCCGAGGCTGAGGCTAAAGTTGAAGAACTCGCAGCCCGCTGTTGGAGATATAGGGACGAGTACGGCTCAGACTCTTGGCAATATCAGGAGCAATATGCCGACCTTAAGAAGGTCGGTGGCTGTCTAAGATAAATCGTGGCTCGTTATTCTTTCCTTGAATGGAATTGCTTGTTCGGCGCCCGGCTTCTACTTATTAGAACTCCTCCATTTGCGCGACTTACGCTTTAGATTTTATATGCAAGATAGGTGCGGTCCAGTGAGCCGTCGGCATCGTGTACCATCGAGTAGCGAGGTTGAGTATCATCGGCAGCCGAGGTCGTCTTGTGGGACCTAGAGGTCGGCTGGCGGGACTCTCGGCATAGATCGAGGACAAGGTAGAGGTAGGATTAGTATAGGCAGGCTGTTGAATCCTCGATTTTCTAGGGATTGGCTCGACTTTTCTCGGCCCCCGGCCCTCTTCGATCCTCGTAATGTATAAATTGTATACTTTGAAATAAGAATAATTTTCTTTGCTTAGTGTTGACTTTTCAAGAACACTATGTCCTTTTATTACCGTAACCAATAAGAAGGTAGGTCGTCAGACGTATTACGAAGGTAGTTCATCCTCGATAAGCGAAGGTAGTTCATCTCTAAATCGAAGGTAGTTCATCCTCGAAATAAGCGAAGGTAGTTCATCCTCGTACGAAGGTATTCATCCTCGAAATAAATGAAGGTATAGGTTCCTTTTTTGGCAAGAAGTATTGCTAGGGGTGGTCCCCTCTTCCCCGAAAGGAACGGAGGTATAGGTTCCTTTTTTGGCAAGTTTTATCCCTAGGGGTGGTCCCATCTTCCCCGAAATAAACGGAGGTATAGGTTCCTTATTTGGTAAGTTTTATCGCTAGGGGTGGTCCCCTCATGCACGTTTAAAGTTAGGTCCTCAGTATTAAGCGAGGGTGATCATCCTCCGTCGAGGGTATTTCGATTCTCCTTGGAGGTATTGTATAATGGAGAAGAGATAGTATGCATAAGTGGCAAATAAAACATGCAAAAATATTTTATTGATAAAGGACGACGTAACAACAGAACAAGGCGACAACAGAACAAGACTCGGACATGACCAAACAGGACTCTGTACAGACTCGACACTTATGCAAAATATCTCTTCAGATGAATGATGTGCCACGTGTTGGGTATTTGCTCACCGGATATATGGGCGAGCTTATCGACCCTTTCCGAGGACTTCTTCGACCGGTAAGGTCCTTCCCACGTGGCTTCCAATTTGCCGAGCTTTGCGGCTTTCTTGACTTCATTATTTGGATGCGAGGTCGCTACTCGGAATTGTCGGGACTTGACACACTGGTTGTAATACCGAGCTACTTGTTGCTTATACCGAGCTCTACGATGTGGCGAGGTCTCTTTCTTCGAGTAGATCTAGATCGGTTCGTAGATTTTCCTCATTTGCTTCAGCCGGGAAAGTGAATGGTGCGGGGGCTCGCATACCGATCTGCGGGATCCTGCCGGTTCCGTATGCCGAGCTATAGGGTGTTTCTCAGTTCGATGTCCGGGGTGTAGTGCAGTGCGACCATAGGACTTGTGGTAAATTTTCCACCCAATTGCCCTTTACTCGGTCGGCGAGTTTTGAGTCCTTTCACGATTGTCACATTGGTGACTTGGTTTGACCATTTACTTGAGGATGAGCCACCAGGGTGAATTCTGCTGGATCCAAGCTCTTGACACCATTCTTTGAATACTTTATCCGTGAACGTGTCCCGTTATCTGAAATAAGGATATGAGGGATGCCAAAGCGACTACGATGTTCTTCCGAGCGAAGTTGAGGCGTTTTGCTCGTGATTTTCACCAAGGTTCGGCTTCCACCCACTTCGTGAAGTAGTCGATCGCGACAATCGGGAATTAAAGCGCCTGGGCTTTGCGAGAAAGGACCTCGATATCGATCCCCATTGCATAAATGGCGAGGGCTTTGCATCTTGGCGAGGTCGGTTTGAGGTAGCCTCGTACGTTCCATGAATTTGGCGCCGGACATTTCTTCACGAGGTCGATTGAGTCTGGAACATTGTTGGCTAATAGTATCCCCATTGCATGATTTTCTTCGATAAGGCACGGGTCCGATGTGACTTCCACATGATCCCTCATGTACTTCTCGTAATGCGTAATCAGCTCGATGCGGACCCAAACACCTTAGGAGGTTGGAGGTATGATTTTCTATAGAGGACTCCTTACTCAAGTATATATCGCGAGACTTGCTCAAGATTTTTCTAGCCTCGAGCCTATCATGGGGTAGTTCACCTTTCTCCAGTCTCTCGAATGGAGTCATCCAATTGGGTTCGTCATCGAGACTATATTGACCTCGGCTCCGTATCATCATCGTTTATGCTCTGTTTGGACTTCTTCTCTTGGCGAGTTCGTCGGCAGCGAGGCCGGTTAAACAAAACGTCGGCTCGACTATTTCGTTCCTTTGGGATGCGAACCAACTGGAAGTGTGAGAAAGCATTGTGGGCTTTTAGCTTTTCAAGGTATTTCTTCATCTGTTGCCTTTTGCCTCGTACTTCCCCAACATGTGGCTCACTATGACTTGAGAGTCACTGTGAACTTGCACTGCTCGTATCTGAAGGCTTTGAGCTAGGCGAAGTCCCGCAATTAAGGCCTCGTATTCTACTCGTTGTTCGTATTTTGAATGCGCGAAGTGCGTAAAGGTGATCTCTTGGCCATCCGGTCCTAGGAGTAAGATACTGCTCGCTAGTTGTTTTCCCGAAGCCCGTCAAGCGTAGACTTGCCAGCAATCCTCCGGTGTTTTATCTATTGGTTCGGCTCCGGCATCGTCTAATACGGACTCGGTGGGTTTCGATTTCTCGGTGAAGTTAGCCTCGACAGGAAGTCGCCAAGTCGCCCGACCCTTGATGGCTTGGCGGGGCAAAAGATAAATCGTGTTCGCCCGATTCGATTGCCCACCGCAATTCTCCACAGAGGCTTACAGCCGTCAATACTTGTCGAAGTGGGTGATCGGTGAGAACTTGTATGGGATGTGCATGGAAGTATGGATGTAATCTCCTGCGGCATTTACTAATGTCGAGCGAGTTTCTCAAAGGCGATACCTTGTTTACGGTCCTTTCGATTGCTCGGTGATGAAATACACGAGGCAGCGTCCTTCCTCTCGTACCAAGGCAGCACTTATGGTTTCGCCCGGTACGCGGTATAGGGAAAGGACCTCTCCTTCTTCGGACGGATAGAGTGGGAGTTTGGCGGGTGGTTCTTGAGATCTTCAAAGGCGGACTTGTGTATATCATTCGTGTTTGAAATGGTCGGCATCCATTTGGGATTTTGGTTTCTGTAAGGTGATCCGGCTAGACTAGACTTTGGACTAGAACTGATCATTCTGATCTGTTTCTGAAATACATTTCTTATGAAATTGATAATCATCACCTAAAATACGATTAACGATTAATTCATGTTAATCTGTCACCAATGAAGCATGGCTATAAATCAAGTAAATTCAGTTATTCTTGGAATATGCCAGATAGTTTAAATGCAGAAGCAAAAGAAATAAATCTGAAACAGAAGCAGAAGTAGCAATAGTATGCCTGGAATAATGATCAAAAGCATGTGAGAGAGGCCTACACAGAGAAGGACAAAATTCCTAATTGAGCTTCTGTGCATAACGACTAAGTGCCTACCTAGCATAATGCTACTGAGACAATCATAACAATCTAAACCTATGAAATGATGATAACTCACAAGTTTTGTGTTCCATTTTGCAAAATGCCAATGATGTCCGAGTTAAATGGAGACCGTCCAGACGGCCGTACAAACAGATGGCCCGCCTGTTACAACTACTCCTACTTGTTTCCAGCTGCTTCATTTCCAACTGCAGGCTTGCGATTTAAGTACCGGATAACAGCATCTCCAATCCTACAAATTGCATAAAAGGTGGAAAACGTCGATCATGGCGTTGAGGGAGTGGAAACTCATACAGTTGTGAATGCATCAAGACCAAAATCATTACAGCGATCATTATTATTATAAGCAGATGATAGAACAAACTGCTACGGAACCATTAGCTAAAACTAAATATAGCTGTCATAATACTATCTCACAATATAATTTCTGCTTTCACGAAAAGTCTCTGTTTTCACAGAAAGACAACATGAAATTTGCAGCAGAATAAAAATTATCATCACAAGAATACATACAGAAAATGCATTAGTGAATATGCACAGTAACTTCTAATGCACATTATAGAGCACGTGATAAGCCCTGCATTTACTATTGGATATATTAAAAGATTCATGACACAAGATTTAGAGGATGAAAGAATTTACCATGGTTGATCATAGAATTCCAGCTCTTTCTCCACAGCACGACCAGCATCGGCAGAAGCAACTTTCAAATCCCTAGCTTGAGAAGTAATTAAGGCATTAATGAATTCTGCAGGTGACTGACTAAATCCAAGAAAGAATGCACGCCGATAATGCTCGTTTATCTTCTTCAAAGAAGAAGAAATAGCTTCATCACAGGAATAAATCGCTTGGTTCTGATCTAAACTAGCCAAGAAAGTTGATTTGCCCTCTACTGACAATGGAGCGTCAACCAGGACATCGCAACAAGTATTTCCAGATGGACTAACCCCAGAAAGCTTCACCCTATGCTCCAAATGTATGGGCCCAGGTGGAGTGAGGTGTGGTGTAATCTTTTGAGGAACCGAGAGAATTTCAATTTATCTTCACCAAAACCTTCTTTAGATCCGGATCACACATGAAAAAGAAGCTTCACCAGAAATTTGTAATTTTTCATCTTTACATATTGCCAAAGTGCCATCATTATTCTGGGACGTGTCTCCACCTCGATCCCAAGAACTTCCTGCAATGCTGGAGACAACTTAAATCTTTCAGGCTCATAATTCATCTCCAATCTAATAATCGCTGTGAACTCCTTGTCGCCTTTTCTCTTCACCTCAAAACCCTCATGGAGTGCTGGTGACCTAGAACTCTCCCATAAGATCACATGATTATCAGGATATAGATTCTGATCCAAGTATATAGTGATTTTCTTGAAGAAAGAAGATAGCCTTGGATACGAACACTTTGGTTTCTTCATCAGTCCTTCTGCAATGGTATCCTTGTCATCTTCTAAAATTGTCCAATTAGCCTAAGAGACCATGATGGTGGCTCAGAATTTCCCTTATCTGTACTTATATCTGTTTGGTTAGCAAAAGTATTGAAGATATATATCGAAGAACCTTTTGAACCCGGACAGGGTTTTCAAAGAATCCATAATGTCAGTCTTCTTTCTTACAAGTGCAGCATCTACGAGACTCAAATTCAAGCAACTGAGTGTAAAGAGCACATTCTGGAAATATTGCTGCAACTTTTTCTGAATTACTTTATCAGGAAGCTTCCGCCTCCCTCGCCAGCAGGCCAATTCCATGGTTTTCATAGGAGAAGCAGTGCCCTGGCCAGAGGATCCCCAGAAGGCCGAGAAGGAGGCTTGTGAAGGCGCTTGCCTGTTCCAGCCACACCAGAACCCGCGTGGACACGGGAGGGATGAGATGCTAATGTTAGTATTACCCTGGGGCCCAAGATTTGCGAAGGAACTTGAACTTGTCCAGATTGGGTTTGGACAAAACCTGAGGTTGAGCTTCAGATAGTTGGAAATGTCCTGCAAAATATGGCCTCCTGCAGGTTGCAGATGAGACTGAGGGGTACTTGCTGTTGGTTGTTCATGGATATTTGCATCGGCATTTGCATTTGCATCTGCACCCCCTGTATTTGTGAAACTTATATTTCCTCTAATCGGATTGTTATTGGTGTTTGGATTATTCTGGTTCATTGTAGTTTCAAGCCTGCAGCATGGATATAAACAAAGCCAAGTCATTCCAACGTAATCCTTTTTCCATCAGTCGTGGACAAACTAAGACAAAGATTAAAAGAACATCTAAAACACAGTCACTCTCTCATTAAGAAAAAAAAAGTCTTCTGACATCAAGAGTCCTATATGACCTTCAACTACAACAAATATCAAGTAATCTTTTTCTTGAAATCCTTGTATTATATTAAAACACAAGTTGATAGCAGTTCCTTTTACTTTCGTAATCATTTAAATTGAATTAAATTCATCACAAAACATGAACGTGACCGTGACATGTGTATTACAGATCAACGGATAATTGTTGGTTTAAGGTGCAAAACTGTATCTATTTTCAGCGACAGATGATATTTCTAATAAGAAAACGGCACATTTTTCAGTGAGAAAAGAAACAGAGTAAGCACAACCATCAATTTATCTCTATCTCAGATGTTGCAATAAGAAATCAGCAATGACAAAGCAAAATCCAGAAATACAGTAGAAATTTAACTACTATGAGCCCTCCTTTCCCTTTCTTCAAATAGATGTGTTTGAGGGTTCAATCATCACAGGCGAACATGAAAAAGTTAAATTATTTAAATTATTTGTAGTATCAAAAATAAGTTTATGTAAAGTTCTAGATCAATTAATTACAACTTGCATTAACAAATTTACCTTAAATCATCTGAATCTACAACATGTGCGCAGCTTCTGTCGCCGAGTGTGCTATTTCCTCTTCGATTTGAACCAGGTGCCGGTGAATTCAGGGTATATGAGTATATATCAGGAAAACTGCTGGAGCAACCGAGGGTTTTAGTACAGACAAAGAGATTAGAACATAGTAAGAATTATGCAACAACAGAAAGAAAAGTTCGAAGGCTGCATACGAACATCAGGGAAATTTTGTTTCGATAACTATAGATTTGAAAAAAATCAAAAGAAATGATGCGCAGATTGACCACCTTGTACTATTGCCTTTCTTGAATTTGCTTTTTCTGTTTCAGAGATTAGAATGTAAGTAGGGTGAAGAAGACGACGCGGCACCGAGAAGTTTTTTAAGGGAGAAATCCGTTTATTTTATATTTCATTTCCATTTTCTTTAGTAAATGCTTTTAAGTCCTTGATAATTATCTTTGGTAGTATAGTTTTAATAAATGCAATGAATATAGAATGTTGATAAGTAGGTTCATATTATAAAATACTATTTTCTTGTTCATTTTCTTTCTAGTTTTTCTTTGGAGCGTTCTCATTTTCTTTTTTATCCATTTATGATACTATCTTCACATTTCCTAATAATATTTTTATTTACACTTTTCTCTTCAAACTATTCTCTTTTTACTATCAATTTTACTACTTATGACCCAACTAATTTAATATTACATTATTGTGGGACTTTACATCTAATATATTCACAATTTTATTAAAGCTCGTGAAGATTCCATGATTAAATTTGAGACGGATGGAGTATATATTATGAGTGGAAAATAATTTTAAAACAAATGGGTTGATTATGGATAAAAGTTATGAGTTTTGTGTGAGGACCATGTTAAAATGAAAAGAAAATGTTTTTA